>VXAD01004805.1:197020-313227 GCA_013399195.1 Dicrurus megarhynchus | reverse complement strand
GGGAACGCTCCGCACAGCCAGGTCCGCAGCTGGGACACACGGCGGGCACCGGCTGCAGCTCCCCCGGCTGCTCCCTGCGGAATTCCAGCTTTTCCTGGGAGCGGCAGCTCCCGGCACATCGCGCCGGACAGGGGCACAGTGGGGCAGCTGTCAAATGACAACGCTTTAGGTCATGACACAGATCCGTCGCTGAGGGGAAACCCGAGAGTTTGGGGGCTGGTTCGTGGGTGGGTTTTTCTTTCAAGTTAAAAATTCTTTTTTGCTTATGGCTTAAACCCGAGCGGCTCGGCTCGGCTGTCGCTGTAAGTGCCTGTGTGCTCTGTTTCCCCTGCAGGAACCCGCCCGCCCGCCGCCGCTGCCGGGGATGGCAGCGTAGGATCCCCGCAGGATGGGGGCCCCGCGCAGGGAGCGGCCCCGCTGGCTGGGGACCCTCCTGGCCGCCTGCCTGGCCACCCTCCCGGGCATCAGCGCCTGTCCCCGGCCCTGCGCCTGCCACGGCTTCGCTGAGCTCCACTGCACCTTCCGCTACTTCACCGCCGTCCCCCCGCGCATCCCCCCGGACGCGCAGCGCATCAACCTGGGGTACGTGGAACTGCGGGATTTGAATACTCGGACCACTTGCCTTTCAACACTTTGCACAGCAATAATTAACTTTCCAGATTTAGGGCTAAAAAGTAACCAAAGCAAGAGGTAGGTCTATAGAGCTTAAAGTTCTGCAGTGGTCAGCAGTGACTGCAGTCACAGCCAGCAAAGCCTGAGACCACCCACACTAAGGAGAATTTTTGGGGGTCTAGCACTGGGCACATGAGAACTTCAGAAAGTTTTGAACTTAACTCTCCTTTATATTACCTGAACATTTTGTGTCTGTAGCATGGAACTTACATGGAACCTGGAAGAAGTCTGAAATAGATTTCTCTCTGGGAAAGGATAGTTCAGAGCTCAGAAAGAGGACTGGAAAAGGAACACGTGTATTAAAATCTGCAGAGACTTTGCTGTGATGTAACACCAAGGTCGCAGGTTAGATCCCCGTATGAGCCATTCACTTAAGGGTCAGACTCAAGGATCCTTCTGGCTCCCTTCCAATTCAGTCTGTTCTGTGATTCAGTCACTTAGAATGTCCCACAGCATTAGGGTCTGTGCTTTCGTCTGCTGAGTTCAAGGGAAATTTCACTTGTCTGGCCTTATCAGCCTCCATGTGTGGCCTTATCTGCTCTCTGTGTGGTTAAAGGAGCAGGGAACAGATCATACCCAGGCTTGTCTGGCCCCCTCATGCAGTTTCCAGCAAGTGTCCTCTCTCCTAAATCGAATGATGAGACCCATCAGCAATATTTGTCTGATCTGTGTATCCCTTTTGATGCACGTAACCTTTGAACCATCCAGATGTGTCTGAGAAAATATACAATGAATATTTCATTGAAGTGGTAGCAAAATTAACACAGACAGATGATTCATGCTTGCTGTCCCTCGCCCCATCCACTGGGAATTCGCCATCAGAACACTGTCCTGGAAAACGATCACCTTTGGTGCTAACATGAAGGAAGGACTTAGTTTCATCTTGGCAAGGGGAAGTGCTGCTTACCTTCAGCCGTTCCCAAAGAGTGGTGCTTTTGTTTTGGGTGGGTTGGATTTAAATGTGTGAGTTGGGGCTGACTGAACCCATCCCGTACAGCTACAACAGCCTGCGAAAACTGAGCCCCACAGACTTTGCTGGCCTGGAGAAACTGGAGTTACTGATGCTGCACAGCAATGAGATCAGTACGATCCCTGAGAAGGTGTTCAGTGATTTACGTTCACTACAGGTAAGAACTAAAAGACCCAGTGTTACTTTTTGTTATGACTTGACTTTCAGCGATACTGGTAAACAGCCACAGGGCAGCCTTCTGCAGCATCTCGGGTTCCTGTTTCTTACTGTACTCACGTGAAAGTCAAAGGCCTTCAAAATCCAGAGTCCTAATGGGAAATGTCTTTCCTTCCCAGGTGGGCACTCGGGTACAGGGTAAAGAGCATGACAAACACATTGGTAGATATCTCTCAGCTGCATCTTAGCAGGCAACTGCAGTCAAAACTCTCTTTCCTACAGGGGAGAAAGATTGCAAAGCTCCAACTACAGTGCCTGAAAAAGGAAACTTGTCATTGTTAATTTGTTAGTCAGTTTGGGGGGTTTTGAGGATTTTTTTCCATTGAGCTTTCCCTTTCCCTTCAGTACAATCCTGTCCCTTTCTAGCCTTCGTGAAAAAAAGGCCACCACTATGCAGAAACTTAACACACTGCATATAAACACTTTAGTTCTTTAAAGAAACTCCAGTTCCCTGACATTCCTGGTCTGGTGAAGAACTTTCACTGCACAGAGCAACCTTCAGCAGCATTTATTAGGGGTCCTGTAACTTTAACATGGTTTAATACTATGCATTTGTTACTTTTTCACAAACAGGTCTTAAAAATGAGTTACAACAAGGTCAGAGTGCTTCAGCAGGATGTATTTTATGGCCTGAACAGCTTGGTACGGCTGCATATGGACCACAATCAAATAGAATTTGTGAATCCCAATGTTTTCTATGGACTCACTTCCTTGAGGTTGGTCCACCTGGATGGAAATTTGCTTCAGCAGCTGCACCCAGACACTTTTGTCACCTTGCGCTATAGTCAAATATTCAAAATATCCTTCCTGAAGCACATCTCTCTCTCTGACAATGTGCTGACTTCACTGCCACAAGAAATGTTTTCCTACATGTCAGAGCTCGAGAGCATTTACCTCCATGGAAACCCCTGGTCCTGTGATTGCAGCCTGCAGGGGTTCACCGAGTGGGCACAGGAGAGACCAGGTGAGCTGAAGGCTTTGTTTATGCTCTTTAATCTTGTTGTAGCATCTTATTCTTCCTGATACAGGTAATTGTCCTTTATTCATCTATTTATTCTCCCAGAAAAGACTGGAAGATAGGATTTTTCTAGGTGTGTGTAATCAGGGTAAAGAGATTAACACCACTCAGTTTCCCAGACAAAATGAATCTAGTGGCCTTAACGCATTCCCAAGTGCAGATTTTCTTAATGGAGAATTTTCCTTGGCCAGTCCAAAGCTTCTGTGCACCAGGAGAATCCACAGGGAACAAGCTAACTTTTATGGAATTGGCAAGAGCAAGGGCCACATTGCACTTGATTCTTTAAAAAGAAAATAAGGAATTCAAGGGACTCGAGTATTTTTTCTGCTGCTGCCATTCACATGTCAATTCAAGCTTTGGTTTTATTATATTCAAAAGAACCACTTGTTAGAAGCTGTATGTCATTTTTAATACTAAAACTTGTAGCACAGAAGCTTATTGAAGTTTTCTTCCCTTCAGATGTTATAAAGTGCAGAAAAGAGAGAAGTTCTGGTGTCCATCAATGCCCAGTCTGTGCTAGTCCCAAAAATCATAGTGGGAAAAGTTTAGTGGATCTTCCTCCTGCATCTTTCACCTGCACTAAGCCAGTCATCCATGACTCCCTGAAATCCAGAAACCTCACAGTGCCAGACGATGGGGATTTCAGTTTTGTGTCTCCCAAGGATTTAATAGCTCCAATAGGATCTGTGGTTTTGAATATGACCGACCAAGCAGGAAATCGAGGCAACTTGGTTTGCAATGTCCAGAAACCTAAAGAAGTGTCTCCCATCTCATTTGACAAAAATGGCAACGGCACAGTCCTCAAAACCTCATTCTCAGCATTCCTGGTGTGCGGCATCAATTATGGACACATCCAGCAGCTGTGGAGCATCCTGGCACTGTACAGCAATTCTCCCTTGAAACTGGAGCGAACTGTGCGGATAACTGACCTGCCTTTTATTAGTTACAAATATAAGCAGATCTACAGTGAGAAAGATGAGCTTTTCACCAACATCGAGGCTGACCTGCGAGCTGAGCCAGCCTGGCTGATGCAGAGCAAAGTGTCCCTGCAGCTGGACAGGACAGCCACCACGCTCAGCACACTGCACATCCGCTACTCCACCGACGCCCACATCAGTTTGCGCAGCGATGACAAAAACCAGGTGAGAAATACCTGGGCCATCATTTCCAGGGACAACAGCACCCAAACGGAGCACACTGTGCTAGTCGGGGGCACCGTGGAACTGGGGTGCCAGGCGGCTGGGGAGCCAGCTCCCGCCATGGAGTGGGTATTGGCCGACGGCAGCAAAGTGCGAGCTCCCCACATCAGCGAGGACGGGAGAATCATAGTCCTGAAAAGCGGGACGCTGACGCTGCGGACGGCTGACGCGTTTGACACGGGGCTCTACCACTGCATCAGCACCAACCGCGCCGACGCCGACGCGCTCGCCTTCCGGATCACGGTGCTCGATCCTCGCGTGGAACACAACGGTGTGAACGGGGCCCGGCTGCCGACGGCTCTGGGCAGCACGCTCCACCTTCCCTGCACATCCACGGCTGCTCCGGACGCTGCCGTTACCTGGGTGCTCCCTGAGCACACGATCCTTCGTCAGTCTGTGGGAAACAAACATATTTTTGCCAATGGCACCTTGAGAATACAAGGGGTGACGGAGCGAGATGTGGGCTACTTCCGATGTGTCGCAGCCAACCGGCACGGTGTTGATCTTCTGGTTTTCCAAGTGCTAATGAGACAGGGTGAAACTGCTCTGATGAAAAAGCATGGAGCTGTGGGAGAGTGGGAAGAGGGCTCTGGCAATGAACTGCTGCGCTCTGCTGCAGCACAGAGACATCCCTCAGCCACTCCAGCCACCCTGACAGCTCATGGGCAATCTGCTGCACCAGCAGCCAGCAGCCAGGGTGCACAGAGCGCACGTCAGAGGAACAGACACGGGAAAATGCCTCACTGGCCCTACGGAGACAGAACGGGCAGGCGGTTCAGGGGACACAGGAGACAGCTTGTTTCCTCAGGCAGGAGAGTTGATCCACAGCGCTGGGCAGCCTTGTTGGAGAAAGCAAAGAGGAACTTGACAGCGACAGACAAACGAGGAGAAGTTGCAACAGAACCACCCATTCAAGTCCATAAGCTCTCAGAGGAACCTGAGGATGAGGAGGAGACATCTGGTGATCTCATATCTCCAGAAGAAGAATTCATGATACCAGCAACAGAGAGATCCCCAGTATCTGCTCTGGGGAGGGCAACAGAACTGGCGATCACTGCAGGGCCCGAGCAGCCCACGAACCCCAATCCTGCCAGGAACACCTCCCTCCTGCTCACAGTGTCATTAACTCCCCTACCCTCACCCCTTCCACACACTGTGGCTCCTGACAGCAAAAGGCCACAAATATATCCAAACCCTACAGACTCGTGGGAAAGATCTGATTTGAGTCAAATATCAGCAAATGCTGTAAAACAATCAACTGTAACAAGTGGAACATCCACATTCTTCCCTGCTGGGCAAAACTCAATATATTCTGGGGAAAGTAATAACCAGCATCTAAAATCTGCATCCGTGACACCCACAACAGAAGCTACAGCCACCAGCAAGGCTGTGACTCCCCAAAGCACAGCAGAAAAGTTACATATTTTTACTGAGTCTATTGATAAGGTTTCCACCAAAACAGATTACCAGGTCCCTGTGACAACAGTCAACACACCAAGCTCTGAATTTGGCCCCATTTATTTTCATAGTACTCAGAAAGGAGGAACCCCTAAGCCACCATTGGCCTCGACTTTCGCTACTCATCAGCAAACTCGGGTTATCCAGGACCTTCCAACTCATCCACCCCAGCCCCAGCAGCACTATGGAAGACGAAGGAAAATTTCTGGTCGGAGACGAATTGCTAGACCAGGACGTATCCCAAGTATGAAAGAGCACCGATACAATTTTGGGAGGCCAGGGTCTGCCAGAGGAAGTACAGCTGTGGCTACAGGCGTTCAACTGAATATGAACTACGTATCAAATGTACCGACCTTAAACAACTCAAGCAGTTCCATCAATCCATTTAGCCCAGAAGCACCCCAGTCTCCCCCCTCCACCATGAATAAGCCATTGGAGCACCCCATGGGTACCCATCAAAACACAGCATTCCTCAGGGAAGAGGAAAATAAACGTAGTGCAAGGCAAAAAGCTGCTACCACAGGCACGTCTGTCACTGCAAAGGACACTGCCACTACTGCAACCAGTGGATTGGGTGCAATGGGTTTGAAGCCAACAGTTACACTTGTTATTACTCCTCAAACTGACACCAGAGTCACCAAAAGTAAAATATTCAGAGCGGGAGGAAGGAGAGGTCAGAGGAGGAAGAGGCCTCCTAAAGCCCCTGCCCCACAGCGTGTGGCTGCAGCGAGCACGGCCACCCCCACGGTGACAGCGGTCACACCGCCAGCTGTGCCTCCAAGCCTCACGCCCGCAGAACCTCTCCCTGGGAGCGCCAGTGCAGTCTCCGTGACCAAACCGCCAGCACTGTGGATCCCTGACCCCCCCGAGGCACCGCAGCACGGGCCCACGGCAGCCACACGGACGTCAGCGACGCCGGGCACCTGGAGGAACACCCAGGCAGCACCCTCACCACTGCCTGGCAGTCTGACTGCCCAGAGCCCCCCCGTGGCACTCCAAACCTCACCAGGCACACAGAGGAACACCCAGCTGGCCACGTCACCACCCGCCAGTCCTGCCCAGACTCCCACCATGGGTCTCCAAACCTCGCCATGGCTGGACGAGCCTCCTGGTGCCACGAGTGCCCGACCTGCTGCAGTCAGGGCCACCTCAGGGCCAGTACCTGCTCAGCACATCAGAGCCACGGCCACGGCAGGAGAAAAATCCTACCTGAAAGTGGGGGAGGAAAACCAGGCAGCACAGGCCACATTCCCAGCAAGAACCGTGGCACACGCTCCCGCTGCAGTCACTGCTCCCAGCACTCGGCTCCCCTCCCCTCTGCCAGCCCCGAGCGCAGCCGTGCCACCAGCACCGGCCGCCAGGGCCTCCTCGCCCCCGCGGGGGGATGTGGGGCTCCAGCCCGAGCCACCTCCCAAGGGCACAGAGCGGGGAACCACGCTGCAGCCACCGCAGCCCGCATCTCCGTGGGGAAGGGACAAGGACAGCTCTGTCAGTGCCTGGTCTGAAAGGAGGCAAGATCAAGAAACCGCCACCATCCCCAATCTCATCACCTCAGGTTCTGCAAGCAGAAACCATTTTTCAAAGCCCAGAATAGTCGGAGGGAAATTGGCTGCTTTCACTCTGCTGGCGGATTCCGATGCTTTTATTCCTTGTGAAGCTACTGGGAACCCCCCTCCAATAATACAGTGGACAAAGATATCACCAGGTGAGCTTGATAAACCTCTCTAGAATTTACCCTCCATTAGTCCTGTAATTTGGCACCTCTTCTGTGTGCCAAACTCAAGCATTGCTTCATTTCAGAGTACTATGAAATACCAATGAAAGGTAAACTTGGAAACAGTGACAGAGACTTACTGGAGCATCTTAGTGCTGATTCTGGAAGAGCTCTTTAGTGAAATGATTTAAAAAAAAAAAAATCTATGCTTAACTATAATTCCTAGCTTATTGTGGGAAGAATTCAATATTTATTGTACATTACCTGCTATTCCAGAACAGTGAGACAAGTGAAAAGAAAAATGCAGTAAAAAACACTTAAATCCAGTTACAGCTGTGCCAGGTTTGGATTGCAAAGCCCCATCTGCTTTATCCAAACTTTGCTGGCGATTCAGCTTCATTCTTATTTTAAAGCTTTGTCATTCTATATGCAAAGTACCGTGATTTCTCTCCATTTTATAGCAGTTGTCTTATTATTTATTTATTTATATATGGGGTTATTTGGGCAAAGCAGACAGGACGGGCTGTTCGGGACTGAGGAGAAGGAACCGAGAGGCAGGTTCTGACGGGCTGTGCCGCCCCTTGCTCGCAGGGCCCGATGCTGCGGGACGCCGCGGTGCCGGCAGCTGGGTGGTGCTGGCCGACGGGACGCTGTCCATCCCCCGGGCGCGGCCGGAGGACGGCGGGCAGTACCTGTGCACGGCGGCCAACGCGCTGGGCGAGGCGCGGCTGCTGGCCACGCTCGCCGGCAGCACCGTGGCCGTGGCGTGCAGGGCTGAGGGCAGGCCCCCTCCCACCATCTCCTGGCTGCTGGCAAATCAAACCCGCCTCGCCCGCTCCTCCGCGGGAAACGACAAAGCTCACGTGGAACCGGACGGCACTTTAGTGATCCGGGCGGTCACCGTGTACGACAGGGGCCTCTACGCGTGCCTGGCCAAAAACCCCGCGGGCACCGACACGCTGGCTGTGAGGCTGCAGGTCGTTGCAGCCCCTCCCACCATCCTGGAGGAGAAGAGACAAAGTGTGGCAGGAGTGATGGGGGAAAGCCTGAAGCTCCCTTGCACAGTGCAAGGGAACCCTCAGCCCACCGTGCACTGGGTCCTCCCTGACGGCACGGTGGTGAAACCTCTGCAGCGGGTGCACGCCAGGCTGCTCCTGCTCCCCAACGGCACCTTCCACCTGGGCAGCATCGCCCCTTCCGACAGCGGCAACTACGAGTGCATAGCCACGAGCTCCACGGGCTCGGAGAGGAGGGTGGTCAGCCTCGTGGTGGAGCGCAGAGAAACACTTCCGAAAATAGCCGTCGCCTCTCAAGAACTGACTCGGCTGAACTTTGGGGACAGGCTGCTTCTGAACTGTACAGCAACCGGGGAGCCCAAGCCCAGGATAATCTGGAGGTTGCCCTCCAAGGCTGTTGTGGACCAGTGGCACAGGTATGACCCCTTTTTTTCTCCACCTCTTTGGAACTTTAAACACTGCCTCCTCTAGTGCTCACACAAGAGCCTATTACAGCACTAAAACACTATGAACTAAACCAATTTTTAAGCATTTAGCAGTGGTGAAACATCTGTTCTAACAGCATCTATGTCTAATAACAGATCACATCAATTGCCATAAGTGGGTGAGGTCTCAAAACAGGTACAAGTCATATTTTAATTAAGGTAACTCCTCTCATCATGCACTGGCTGACTGCCCTCAGTTCAGAGAAGTTACTTGTAACAGATTTGTGAAGCAGGGCTCAGGAGGGAGAGGTTTCTTTCGTCTCTGCCAAGTCTACCTTTGGGGGTCTCCCCACACCCCCTCCCACAGTAACACTTCACCTATACCTTGGGAGAGACAGAGCCAACACAGGGTGTTCCCAGCAGAGTCAGCACCGCTCACATCCACATAACACCAAAGCTGACAATGACATCAGCTGGCGTGGGCACGGTGCCTTTGGAAAGAGCTGCTGTGTTGTATTGTGCTGTAAACACGTTCAGTCCCTTCCAGTACTCAGTATTCACCCCCAGCACTTGTTTCCATAATTCTTTTCCTCTGTCTCTCCCCACAACAGAATGGGAAGTCGGATTCACGTCTACCCCAATGGATCCCTGGCTGTTGAGGCAGTTACAGAAAAGGATGCAGGTGACTATCTGTGTGTCGCAAGAAACAGAATTGGGGATGATCTGATACTGATGAAAGTCAGCATCACAATGAAACCAGCCAAGATTGACCACAAACAACAGTTCAAGAAACTGGTGCCATACGGAAAGGATTTCAGAGTGGACTGCAAGGCCTCAGGGTCGCCCATACCGGAAATATCCTGGGGCCTGCCAGACGGGACGGTGGTGAACAACGCGATGCTGGCGGATGACAGCGGGCACAGGTCTCGCAGGTACGTCCTCTTCGACAATGGGACTCTGTACCTCAACAAAGCTGGAATGACAGAAGGAGGAGATTACACGTGCTATGCCCAGAACACTCTGGGGAGGGACGAGATGAAGATCCACGTCACGGTCATCGTAGCAGCCCCTCAGATAAAGCACAATTACAAGACATACATTACAGTGACAGCTGGAGACACAGCACTGCTGGACTGTGAAGCTGCTGGAGAACCCAGGGCACAGATATTCTGGTTGCTGCCTTCCAGTGAGATGATCTCCTCGTCCACAGACAGGCACTCCCTGCACGCCAACGGCTCTCTCTCCATCAGCCGCGCCAGCCCGCTGGATGCTGGGGAGTACATGTGCATGGCTCGGAACCCCGGCGGGGATGACACCAAACTGTACAAGCTGGATGTGGCTGCTAAACCCCCCATCATAAATGGTTTATACAGGAACAAAACGATCATGAAGGTGACGGCAGTGAGGCACTCGAAGAAACACATCGACTGCCGGGCAGAAGGGACACCTCCTCCTCAGATTATGTGGATCATGCCCGATAACATTTTCCTAACAGCCCCGTATTACGGGAGCAGGATTACGGTGCACAAAAACGGGACGCTTGAGATTCGGAACATCAGGCCCTCAGACACGGCGGAGTTTATCTGCGTGGCACGTAATGATGGGGGAGAGACTGTGCTGGTGGTGCAGCTGGAAGTCACAGAAATGCTACGGCGGCCAATGTTCAAAAATCCCTTCAATGAAAAAATAATAGTAAAGCCTGGGAAAACTACCACACTGAACTGTTCTGTGGATGGAAACCCTCCCCCGGATATAAGCTGGATGCTGCCCAATGGCACATGGTTTTCCAGCAGCATCAGGACATCCCAGTTTTTCACAGGAAGTAATGGGACTCTGACCATCTACAATCCCGAGAGACACCAAGCTGGGCGCTACCGCTGTGCTGCCCGGAACAAGGTTGGCTATATTGAAAAGCTGATAGTCCTGGAGGTTGCCCAGAAGCCCAATATCCTCACCCGCCCTGCAGGGCTGGTGAAGGCTGTCAGCGGGGAGCCTTTGTCGCTTCACTGCCTGGCCGAGGGGAGCCCCAAGCCCAGGATGGCATGGACGCTGCCAGGGGGCCGTGTGCTGGACCGGCCGCAGGTCAGCGGGACGTACCTGCTGCTGGAGAACGGCACCTTGGTCATTCGGGCAGCCTCGGCCCACGACGCCGGGAATTACGTGTGCAGGGCCCACAACGATGCCGGAGCCTCCTCCCTCACCGTTCCTGTCATGGTCACAGCCTACGCCCCGCGCATCGTGGGCAGAGCCCCCCCAGCCATCCACACCATGCCAGGGGCAGCAGTCCAGCTCCACTGCGTGGTGCTGGGGATACCAAAGCCAGAAATTACCTGGGAATTACCTGACCGCTCCATACTCTCTACAGCTCGCCAGGGCCGGGGATCTGGGGGCGAGCTGCTTCACCCCACGGGGACTCTGCTCCTGCAGAATGCCCGACCCTCCAATTCCGGCGCGTACAAGTGCACAGCGAGGAACGCCCTTGGCACTGACGCTGCAGTAACGTATATCCACGTCATCTGAAGTCGGGAATGCCGCAGGAGTGGTGGTGGACACAGGCTGCAGCTGCACTGAGGTCATCCTTGCAATGACTTTCATCAAAGGCAGCCACAAGCATGTGAGTGCCTGAACACATCCACAGCATTCAGTCTGCAGTGACTGGGCAAAAGGAGAGAGGAAGGGGAAAATTAGCTCTAGCATTATTTGCTAGCATTGGCTGTCTCCATGTTCAGGGGATTTAAATGAAAGCAAAATTAAGGCACTTTTGCTCTGCAAAGTAATAGCAAACATTGACTGTCAAACATGGTAATTTTCTGGAAATGTGCCCAGAGAGCTCTCGTATGGACAGAGCTTTTCATCAGTTCCACACTGCCCATCTTGTATGACTGTCACAAGCGTGGATTAGAGAGGGCAAGGACACCTGGGAACTGATGAGCAGGTTTATTGGGATGCAGATTACCTTCTTACTGTGTTTTAATATTTAGTATGTTTTTAAAATAAATATTCAATGATGTAACAAGTAGTGAAGTATTTTTAATAGCACAGCTGTGGTTGCCAGAGTCTTTTCTGCAGAGCTTGTGGGATGACACAGAACAGCTCAGTTTGGAACAAGAGAGGAAGCTCTGCTCAGCACTGTTAAGCCAATGCATACAGACTGGGTGTAGAACCACTCCAGCCTGGCACCGCTTTCTTACTGTCACAAAAGCATTTTTTAAAGATTTCTCAATAGAAAAAAAATCACATCAATTTGAATCTCAATTTAGAATTGTGATTCCTCAACTGAGCAGCCAGGTAGGTTTAGGAAGCAAATTGAGTTCATACAAAGCAGGAAAAAAGTATTACCCAGAGTATTTTAAATGCTCCAGTATTTAAAGTTCCTCTTGCAAAATGAGTGCATTGAAAAAGATTTGTATAGACTAACTCCTAAATGACATAAAATAGTGATAAATTCATTCTGGTTTTTCGACTCTCAACACAAGCAAAATTATGATCTGTCTGCGCAGGTTTGAATAACCATGATTTGTTTGTGGTGATTTTGGTTGATAGCTTGCCTGTGGTTTTGCACTGATGATGCAGTGCCTCACCCAGCCGAGGCCTCCCCCGGGATGGGGAATATCTGCCGTGCCCCACTGGCAGCTGACACAGGAAACAGGAACAACTCCAGCAGGGCGATGCCATCCAGAGGGCAGCCGGCTCCAGGAAGGACGTGGGGGCTCTTCCACCCTCGTGTGTGAAAGCTGGGATGAGATCTGGCACTGATGGCACCGGGTGGGATCGGGGTTCACCTCCTGCGAGGCTTCCCCAGCGCTCAGAGGTTCCCTGGTGACCTGGAGGCTCAGCCCCTGTCACCTCAGGCGCCTGGGGACCCTCACCTGAGAGCTTCAGAGGGAAGGGAACAGAGAGCAACCACTGTTACTTCCAGTAGGTTTATTAACATTACATTGTGGCTTTTCATGTAAACTTTAAATTCTAATACAAGCAATAAACCCACTTCAGCACCTTCTTACCACAGTAAGAGCAAGAGGAATTGGTACTTTAAACAAAGAACTCTATAAAGTGCATACGAAAATCACAGTCAAATAAACGTGATTTCAAGCGATGCTTGTTCTGCCAACGAAGAAAGAGGTGAACATTTTAATGAACAAATTAACTTTTATACCAGAATCAGAAGTGCCTTTTAGTTCAGTAGTTTGGTCCAGTACAGTTCTTTAAAAAAAAAAAATTAATTAAAATAAAAAAGTCTTTCCCACAAATAAATAAATCCTGCATTCTTTGTCCTCTTTGAAAGTAACAGGGTCTAAAAAGCATCAAATTCATAAAATCTGCCATAACTTTCTTCAAATAGGCCCACAAAAGTCCAGATACTGAAATCTAGTTAGACACAAAAATAACCCCAAACCCAAACCCCAATCTTGTTACATATTCACACCAACTGCAGCACAAAAAATAATGATGGAAATAAGAAGAGAACTCATGTTCTGCTGTCCAGCAATGACTAGTGCATGGAATTGCCCATGTCCTGTTCCTCAGCGCAAGCGTCCCCTGTGTCCACTCCCACCGTGGTCAGAAGTGGGGGGGGTGCCCATACTGGCTCACCCCTTGCTGGTTACCTGGTGGAGGAAGAAAAGGGGGTGACTGTACCAAAATACAGAAAAATACCCGAATTTGGTGCAGCAGTGGCAAGCAGCAGTCAGCAAATTCCTCATCCACCCGAGGTCAGGGGCACTCACTTCCCTGGGGACTTCTCCTCCAGAGGACTGGGGAAGGCGGGTGGGTTCCAGCTGCAGTCCCAGGGCTGCCCTGGGGACCGCACGGTGCCCCCAGCACTGGGCTTTGGTGCCACACCAAAGGGACTGGGACATCATCCAGCTGCCAGCAGGGGAATGGCCTACGTGCACCTCTCGCAGCAGGCAAACAGGCAGAAAGTCTCCAGAAAGACAATTCCACGTTCAGACACATATTTCATGTGTCTGTGCACACATGCACTTACTGGAGAGCTGCTCCTGGAGCTGCCTGACCAGCGCCGCCGTCTGCTGCTGCTGCTGGGTCTGCTGCAAGCCTGGCCTTGGCAACTGCAGGGGGAGCGGGAAAGGTGAAAGAAATCCCTCAGTGCCCGAGCCACGGCAGGTAACAAATCCCTCAGTGCCTGAACACAGCAGGTAACAAATCCCAGAGTGCCTGAACACAGCAGGTAACAAATCCCAGAGTGCCTGAACACAGCAGGTAACAAATCCCAGAGTGCCTGAACACAGCAGGTAACGAATCCCTCAGTGCCTGAACAGAGGTGCTCGGCTGTGCTGCCCCGGTGCAGCGGCCAGGAGGTGGGCAGGGCAGCGAGGGCAGGCAGGTGCCCAGGACAGCAAGGACACAGGAAGCACCCTGAGAACTCTCAGAACATCTGCTCTCTTCCTTTCCTGCAATCTCCCACCAGGGGTGTTCAGCCTGCAGAAGAGAAGGCTTCAGGGAGGCCCCACTGTGGCTGTGGCATTGAGCACAATGGGATTATCACCCCAAACTCAGCATCTACCATCCATCTCTGGGCTCTCAGCTTTACAGATCTGCCTCCTAAATCCCCAATTTTTTTTTTTTCTCATTAGACCCAGTGAAAATGTACATGCTTCTAATGCTTTTAATTAAGTGATTCTTCTGCACGAGGATACAGGATGCAGTTTGGAAACCTGATATGCTGAATAAAACTGGAGTAATCCAGTACCCTAATAACTCCGTGGGCGCCACAGAAACCGCCCAAGCTTTGCTCAGCGAAACCTCATGCTTACTGAAGGCAGTTTCAGTGTTTTACAAGACTTCAGCATCTTTTCCCTTTCTGAAACCAAATCCTTCACTTAAAATGTGTTGTGTAATCTCCTGGCTACCAGGCTGTAGTAACTGCTGAGGTTAGTCAAAGGCGCTACCCAGCACACCGGGGTTTTTTGCGGACATAAACCCAACCCACAGCACCTTCTGCTGTGCAGGTGCTGGCACAGGAGTCTGCACCAGGCAGGTGCCCATTGCAGTGACGCTCTCCCATCACTTTGTTCAAGAGATAAGAACTATTAAAAAAACCTCAAATATGGATGAAAATTATCTATGATTAATGGTTGTAAACTCAGAAGCTGCAATTTCAGCATTACTGTATTTTCTCTACTTTTCTATAGCAAACTTTTCCTAGTTATCCTCACCTACCTTAAATGTTTGGAAAAACTGTGGAAATAAAGGAAACAAGCATAATGAGATTGAAAAAGGATTTGGCAGTGACACTTGTTTGGTAATATCATTCCCTAACCCATCAAAGGCTCCAATCCAGCAGAAAGTCGTGTCTCAAAAGTAATTCAGTTTGTTCAGCTGTCTTCATGCAACTCTGGTTTATTACTAACAATTTAATTTAAAAGGATCTTCAAATAATAAACCCCATTTCCCCCCCAGCCTGTTAGTAGTACAGCCTAAAGCCCAAAGGCCCCAGGTCAGGAACAGCCCGCTGTGATGGGACATAGCAGGGGCCGGAGTTTGGCCGCGGCGGATCCGTCAGGCAGCAGGGCTGCTCCACCAGCAGCACGAGCACGGTGACCGGGAGCAGTGCCAGCCACCGGCACCTCACGTGGCCAAGGGTCACTTCTTTGTCCCCGGGGGACAGAGCCCGCCCCGTCCCTCCCCAGCACAGCCCGGACGCCTTCGCTCACCTGCGGCTGCATGGGCTGGAGTCCGAGCGCCGGCTGCTGCCGCTGCTGCTGCCGCTGCACCTGCGAGAAGGCGGCGGTGACACAACAGGGACAGGCCCCGCGCTGCCTCGGGGCTGCCGGGGGATGTGGCGCTGGCACGAATGGCCAGAGCTCCCTTCTGGCGGCCCCAAAGGCGCGCACTGGATGTCCGCACCCAGGTAAGGCAGGCGGGGCTCCGCAGCTTTACACTCACAGACACGGGCAAGCGAGTGTGCAACACCCCCGCGGCTGCAGAGGGGCTCGCACGCCCCTGCCCCGCCACATCCCCGCAGCAGCGCGGCCGAGCGCTCACCTGCAAGAGCCGCTGGTGCCGCGGCTGCTGCTGCCTCTGCCTGCCCGGCTCCGGCGGCAGCTGCCCCGAGCCCGGCCCCGCGGCACTGTCCAGTCCCCCTCCAGCCACGGAACTGGGCTGCAGAGGCTGATGGCTCAGTCTGATGGGGGAAAAACAACGGACTAAACTTCATTTACAGGCAGAGCACAATAGTCTGTGAGAACTCAGCTACAGTTGTGACATCTGACTGCCACAGACTTAAAAGATGCTACATTTCACAGGAAGAGTCTTTCCAAGTATGAACGCTTTGAAAAACATTGCATAATAGAGCTGTGCCATACTATTGCCCAGTAACTGATGTAGGCAAAAACACGTTCCTCTGAACAGGAACAGATCCAAGCATTCAGCCATTGCTTCGCTAGGAAAAGTGGTGGGTTTCTAGAGCTTAAGCAATTCCACTAAAATGTTCTCCAGCTCAAAACATCTCAGCGTTCCAACACCATAACAGAAAATCAGCCATCACAAGTAGACATTTCACTTTCTAAAACACTGAAAAACCCTGAAACAAATAGTCCTCTTCTAAAATACTGAAAAATGTTAACTACGTCGTGAATTTAGGTTAGCTGGTTAGCTCAGCACAGACAAGGCAGTCCAGGTTGGCAGCTTCATTCCTAATGCGAGGCACCCTGAAGGTTTGCACACCAGGCTGTCAATCAAGTAAAGGCCAAACTTTTCAAAGAGGTGCAAGCAAACCCAAAATTTGGAATACTATTAAGATATCTGGGCTTGCAAGAATTTAGAAGTTAAGGAATCAGTAACTATTGCAGAATATACATAACATTCACAACTCCAGAAATACTGATTTCATCTAAAAAACCCAGAAATTGAGGGAGAATTGCACAGCTTCATACATAACACACCATATTCTGCTTATGACAACAGAGCTGGACCATTAGCTAGGCTGTTTCACGCTCTTAAAAAAGAAATCTGATTCAAGGCTGTCCTTGGAAACTCCTCCACTCTGCCAGCTCTGTAACACTACCTTTGACAGACTTCTACCAAGTTGGTCTTATGCTTTCTTGACTACAGACTCTGGCAGACCTGGAATATTGATTGTTTAGTACCACACACATGCTTGTATAATATGGATCCCACATCTGTGTTTGTAGGGAAATAGGATCCAACAGCCATCTTCAAATGGATTTTTATGTTCTGCGAACACACAGGACAACTGGACTACAAGGTATGCCAAGATCAACGCAAAATTAAAATTAAATGAGGGGAAAACAGTGGGATATTGTAGAGAAAGGAATATTAATTGATAATTAGACCCATTAACCTCATTTTGATTAGTGAGCAACCTTGTCTAGTGGAAGGTGTCCCTGGCCATGACAGGGTTGGACCTGGATGGTCTTTACGGTCCTTTCCAACCCAAGCCATTCTGATCCTATGATCCTATTATTAATACACTTTATTTTAAACCAAGCTCCCCCACGCTGTCCCCGTGCTCACCGTGGGGCCGGCGCGGGGCCGTAGGACGGCGGGGGCTGCTGGAGGTACCCGGGGTGCTGGCCCTGCCGCAGCCGCTCCATCAGCGCAGGGCCGGGGGTCAGCCCCACGCCGGGGGACAGCCCCACACCAGGGGACAGCCCCACGCCGGGGGACAGCCCCACGCCGGGCTGCTGCTGCGCGGGCAGCGCGCCGCTGCACGGGGGGTAGCCGGGGGGCAGGCTCTGAGGGAAGGAAAACAGCACTGACTGCAGCGGGCCCCACGGGAGACAGCCCAGCTGCAGCAGAGACAGCGTGTTTGTCAAGGACAGGGAGCCCGCAGGACAAGGAGCTGCAGTGCTGCCCCACACGCTGCCCCACACATCCCCCACGCCACCGGGACCCCTCTGTCTAGGGGGACAGGCAGCTGGTCCACAGTCACACACGGTCACATGTACAGAACAGAACCCACACCGTGCTGCTTTCCCAAGAGGCACTGAGTAGAAGCAGGTCCACAACAACACCTCTATTTTCCTCCTATCTCCCCAAAATCCCAAGTACCAGAATGATCGTGACATAATAAAGACTTACTGCTATCACCATCACTGGCTAAATATCCAGTTTAATGCTGAAGTAAGCTTGCCATTCCCAGCAACATCGAGAAAATCTGGGAAGTGGCCACGTTAAAAACGTTCATGAGCTATTGCATGCAGAGACCATAAGCATCCCAGAAGGAGCCCTCCTTGGTGCCTCAGGCCACATGCAGAGGAGCAGGCATGGGGAAGGAGATCTGTCCATCAGCATTTTCATGCAGGTGCTCCAGGGGAGGAGGCAGTACCTGTGCCTGCTGTAAGCCCGGGTACTGCGGGAGCTGGGACGGGGGCTGAGCCTGGCCAGTGAAGACAGCAGCTTGGTCCATTGGCTGCCCCTGCAAGATACAGCACCATCAGATACAGCCCCACACCTGCAGCAAGTCTGGTTCTGGACACAAACCCCACCAAGTTGTGTCCTAAAGAGTCATAGAGTGACAATCATTTCCTTCAGGACACCACCACTGCTCAGTGCTGAACTTCTGCGCTGTGTTTACTCACAGGAGGTGGAAGCACTGACCTTTGGTGTCTGACACACTGACACTGCAGCCAGGAGGAGGCAGCCCTTCACTGCAGAGGGCTTGCAGAGACCCTTTAAATGGGGCTTTGCAAAGGATTAGAAAAGAAATAGTCTGGCTGTCTTGGGGCCAGTACATTAAACCACCCAGGAAACTCAGAGTGAGGGACAATCTCTGATATAACCACATAGGTGACGGATTTTACTCAGGATACCGGGTTTCCAGCTTCCCCCAGATGCAACAGGCAAAATGCTGATGAGTAAATTTGAAGGTAACATACAAAACACCAGTATGGGTAATGCAAGCAGCTCCAGCTCCAACCAGTGCAGCTGGGAACGTGCTCCATCTCAGGATCAGCAGCCAGCCTTGCTTGTCCATCCAAATCACCTCAGTATCTGTGCCCAGTTAAGGGCAAATCAAAGATTTCACCTGTAACTGCTGCAGTGTGTTTAGAAGCATGACAAAAGAGAAAAGAATTGTACTGTTAAGACTTAATTTCGTGACTGAGATCGTAAAAACCTGGCAAATTAGAAATGTGCCAAAGATACATCTAATCCATGTGTTTCCTGTGTGACTGGGATGCTGCACAGCTGCACTTGGCCATTTTTAAAACCATTCCACCAAAAAAGCCCAGTGACAGACAGGAGCTGGAAGCAGCAAGGATCCTTCCCCACAGCTGCCCAGTTCCCCACAAAAACAAATACAAATCCAAGTCCTCCAACAAAGCCTTTGCCATTCTAGCCAGGATATCTTTACAGAGATGTATAAATTAAGGTTAAAAGTGACTTTGATAACACACTGCAAGCAGCAACATCACAACTTAGGCTACCAGCTGGATAAGGCTTGGAGAACCCTCCCTGTGTCCCTGCTGCAAATCCAAGTGTGCCTAATTAACTGCTAACAGGGAGATGGATGCCCCATTCTGACATGGCCCCAGTAACACCAGTAATGACTGTACATGTAGGAAATACAGAAAACGGGGTCAATGGCAAAGCCTCTTTAAACACACATCTGGCTTTGCCTTACCAATAAGGGCTTTTAACAGTGTGGCAGTTTCCCTGGGACAGGACCAAAGTCCTGCAGACCAGCTCTAGAACAGCTTCACTAATTATTATCTGGAAAGCTTTCCAGCGTGGATATTAGGAATGAAACTTCATAGCATCAGTGTTTTTCCGAGAAACAACTGAATTCTACGAAAGTCAATGATTTAGCAGGCAACTGTTAGCTGTTACTGCTTTTGGAAGTAACAAGGTCTGATTATTCCCATAATAATATGTCAGTGTAGAACACTCAGCCGTGCTCACACAGTCACAGCCTCAGGCACATCCTGCAGCGGCTGTCATCTTCCACAGTAAGAAACACATGAGAAGAGGAAAAAATTGACCAGTGATGCAGCTAATGGAAATACTCGTAAGTAAAACCCATTCTCTGTGTATTTGCAGGCTCCCCATGCAGCTGCGGGAGTCCCGGGTGAGCAGCCCCAAAGCACAGTGTCACTATCAGAAGCAGAGTGCAGCCTGAGTGGTGAAAGGAATGCATGTTTGGGTGAAAGAAAAGTAAAGAGAAGGTCATGGTCTCTGAGTGATTACCATTACGTTGTCAAAGCCATCCTGAAGGGATACAGCAGAACTACAGACATCCTGTGGGAAAAGGACGGGCAAGAATATAGCAACAGCACACGGAGCACAGACACAGCTTGGGGCCAGTGGGGCTGTGCAGCACCGTTACAGAGCTCACCTGGCCGGGCTCAGAGGATGCTGGAACGTGGCAAGAATAAAGGGACTAAGACACCAAATGAAGTTTAAAGGCAGTTGGCCCTGGTTAGCCAATATTTGGGGAATTATTGCAACGTAACTATCAGCTGGCTCCCCACTGCAAGCCAGGCAGGGGACACAGCCCCAGCACGAGGCAAACCCCCTGCGCTGCTCCTCAGGCTGAGGGGTTGGACAAACCTGCTGGAGAGCCCTTGCCTGTGCCTGCTGCCGCAGGAGCCGCTGCTGCTCTTGCTGCAGGAGCTTCATCTGGAGCAGCTGCTGCTGCGGGAGGATCCCGTGCATCGCGGGCGGCTGCACCACCGAGCCCGAGCGCCGCTGCAGCAGGCTGGACAGGGCTTGCTTCGTGTTGCTTGGCACAAAGGAGCCTGTTGGGTCCAGCCTGGAACCACCTGAAAACCATCCAAAACAAAAACACATCTTCTGCCTTCCCTAGGAGTGCTAGTGGTACAGAGCACTGCTAACCCATCAGCTCCACATAATGATGATAAATGCACCTCTGCAGAGGCACAGTCTAGATTAAACCTGATTTCTGGCCTGAAAATCTAAATGGGCAAAGTAACTTTGAAGACTGCCACTTGTAAATGAGAATGAAAAAAGCTCAAAGGCTGTGGGCTGCTGTATGTTCCATGTCACATAAAGCATCTCGCTACCACTGCTGAACCACAGTCGCATGTCAGATCAAAAGCATGGTATGAACATCTTAGTATGTCAAGCCCATTTTATGAGATGGCAGCAGTTTATGCACTCTGCAATTTGATGAAAGCCACGTATCTCTCTGTCAGACTTCCAAAGGTAATCTTATACATTTGTTTTCAAAAGCAGCATTTCCTTAAACTTTTTAGCCACTCTCTGGTATATTCTGAAAACTGTACACAGTTATAATGCAGATTAGTTGTATTTGGAGCTTCAGAAATAAATATTTAACATTTATAACTGGAACCAAACTTTTAAACTTCTGCTTGGAGAAGTCACAATTACGTTTCTCAAACCATCACAAAGTGCTGCCCTCTGGAGCCAGTAAATCACTGTAAAACTGTAATTCACTAACTGGAAGAAAGAAGACAATCCTACAGAAAATTAAGCACATATCAGAAATGCTGAAAAAATGTGAGCCTGTGGATTTATTACATCTAGCACACGGCAAACCAGCCACCATGGCTCTTGGTATGAATGAAAGAGGAAATAACCCAAAGGGCCTTTGTTCCTTTAATTGTCCCTTTCTCCCTTCACTCCTCACTGAACCCCACCAGCTCTCTGACACTGCCACCACAGGAGCTCGTTCTGGCTTATCTACCCAAAAAGCTCAACACCTCAACAGAGACAGAGCTACAACTGAGAGCAGACAAGCCCTTTGAGAACCCACAGCTGACAAAGGAACCCACCAAAGGGCACGGGCGGACACAGCCCACATCGGAGGGAGAAACAGGACATGGTCACAAGTCCCCAGGCTGTGCCCTCCCAGCTGACCTACCTGGGGCGAGGGGCTGGCTCTGCAGGAAGAAGCTGGGCTGTGGAGGGGGCCCCCCCAGGCTGTACCCCCACAGTGCTGGGGGGGCTGCGTGAGCCAGCGGGGACGGCAGGGGGGAGTAGGTGGGAGGCACTCTGTATAAGCTGGCCTGTGCATATGCCTAAAATACACAGCAAAAGGAAATGTTAATGACATTCATACCTTACTAACTCGTAAGTAATGCCCATTTTCCTACAGAATTATTAAAAGACAGAGACAGGTCCTTGTCGTTGGCAATGATGTGAACTCTACGTGAAGTCTGGTAGTTCCCACTGACAGCTCCAGGCACTCCCCAGCCCCAAGAGCAGCTGCTTTCTCCAGGCCATGGTCAGGTGGAGTACAAGGACAGCTCAAACTGTCAGGATATGAGTAACATGAAGAACTCCACTGAAACATCAAAAAGGCCAGAAAAGCATCTTAAAATTACAGCTACTTAAACCACACCACATGGGCAATCCAGCTGGATGCTGAGAGAAGAGCAGCACATCCACACTAGGGCTGGCCACACTGGTGCCAGGCATGTTTTCAAACTGCTCTAAGTGACTATTCAGCTCAGGAATCCACAGCCCCAGTAAAAGGGAAAGTGTCTCAGACACCAGACCAAACTGCACAGCAGGACAGTTTATCTGTGTGAAAGAGACTTTTCCAAACTGGTTTCCATTTGAATGAGACCTGGGTTTAAACCAACATGTTTGGTCTCAACATAATGTGAACAGGAAGCAATTCAGAAGCTGGCACATGCAGTTTGCTACCTCAGACAAGAGGAAGCAAACACAGAACCTGAGTAACAGTTAGCAAGATCCACTCTGGTGTATTTCACACAGTGTGTAAGGTCCTGAGCTCAGCACATTCCTCCACAGTGAGGAATTTCTGCTTGACAGAAATCCATCCTCCTCCTGGCCATCTCCATTCCCTCCCTTCGCTTGGGACTCGCTCCTCCAGGTGCGGAACCATTTCCAAAGGCAGCGCCACCCACACAGCACCAGGAGCTTCGGGGAGGTATTCCAGGTTCTGTGTGGGCACCAACCACTTACCTCAGCCCTGGAGCTCGACTTCGACTTCTGCTTCCTGCCCTTTGCCTTCTTCTCGGCATCTGTGGTATGTTTTCCCTGATCTGAGAGCTCTCCCAGCTTTCTTTCTGGTTCCTGAGACACAGGTGAGGTGGGCTCTTCCTCCTCCTCCTCTGGAGGAAGGGGCAAGGGCTCGAGGTAGTAGCTCCGTGGTTTGGGTTTGGGGTGTGTGTGGTACAGCAGCAGATGCTGCTGCTCCTCGTATCTGATCACTTTCCTGTCAACACGAACAGTCCCAAACCATGCCCAGGAGAGGGGGGCAGGATTTTTGTGACCTTCAAATAAATCCCAAGGGGACACCTTTTGTTTGGTTGACACCTGAAGACCCTGTTTCAGAATCAAGAGGAAGGCAGGATTTAAGGAAGCTGAACAATACACGTGCTTTTGTACATCACTGTTTGAGTCAGAAAAAAACAGTAAGGATGTCTCCCCTCCACAAAAGGCACCAAATGCACTTTGGATTTTAACTACTGTGCTGCCACTAGAGAAAAGCAATTATATTTTTACAGTAGCATTTGCTTATAGACATGCTAAAAATCTCAAGTGCCATTGATATACGATATTTTGGCAGAAAAGACAAATATCTATCAAAAACTGCTGATCTGAGAGTAAAAGTTTACATCTCTTGCTAGAAGTTTACACATTCAAATAAGGGGAGGAAGCCTAAGCACTGTATCACCAAAACACACCTACCCCTTCTCCAGAATGAAAAGCTCTATCCCCAAGCTCTACCCTTCTCTTTTAAATAAATTCACATTAAAGAAATTATCCAGGGACAGGGCATCCACAGCTCCTCTGGGCAACCAGTCCTAGGGCCTCACCACCCTCCTTCCCAATATCCCCTCTATCCCTGCCCTCTGGCAGTGGGAAGTCATTCCCCCTTGTCCTGTCCCTCCAGGCTCTTGCTCAAAGCCCCTCTCCAGCTCTCCTGGAGAGAAACAAACGCTTTTGATACCGAACACTCTGTCATTTGCAGCTGATTTTAAAGGTGTTATTTGCCAAGCCCAGCGTTCCTGGGTGCCAGCAGCAGCGCCCACAGAAAGCCCACCTGGGCAAGGGACCACAGTGCTGGGGCTGCAGCTTTCGTGGGGACTGAGAGGGCACGAGCAGCTCTGTCACAGCTTCTACACCCCTGCCCAGGAGCACCCGCACTGCACAGGCTGCGCCTGTCTGCCTGCAGCTCCACACTTCAAACTCAGGGGAAAAGTGAGACCAAAGCCAGCGTTTGCTCTTGCCTGTTTCTTATCAATGGAGTCAAACCCCGCGATTTTGTTGCCCTTGGTGTCGATGAGGGACCCCGTGGGCTCGCAGGCGACGATGTCACACGTGAGCCGGGGCAGCGGCAGCAGCTGCCGCACCTTGTCGATGCTCTCGGAGCGCTTGTCCCCCAGCTCCTTCTGGGGAGCAAACACAGCCGTCAGCCAGACAGGGACGGGGACAGGATGCACACTTTCGCTATTAGAAAACATCCACTTTCTGCATGAATCATTTCCTTGTACTTTTACTAAATTTAAGCAAGTGGCTTTGTAAGGTTTTTGGGTTTTTCTCTCTGTTTAGAGAACGCAAGTTTTCTTTTCATCTCTTCTTTAAATGCAACATATAAAGTACATAATACAAATTTAGTGTCCCAAACATAAATAAAAATAACTAAGTGTCTTGCAGGGCTCCCAATTTTAATCAAATATGAAGAAAAGCCTAGAAAGCTCTTCCCACACCCACATTCCTGGATTTTTATTTTCTTCTATTTCTCCTTGTTACCACTAGGAATGTTTCAGTCTCTCCTCTTTTTCCAAGAGGCCTTCCCAGACACTAGGAATGACAGGAGTAGAAGATGAGCACAGAAAGCAATTCAAAGGAAACACTGAAAAAGACATACGTGACACTTACTTTTAATTTCTTCACTAAATTCATGTAAGCCCTTTTGTTCTCCTCAGGCCCTCCTTGGGAGGCATTTGACAGGTCCGAGGCGAGCGTCCCATTGATGAGGACCCCCAGCATATCCAGCACGGTCGTGAACAATTCACTGGGCGTAAAGACAAGTGCTACCCTGGGGAACTATGACTGCCAGGAGATCCAGAGATCTGATTCGTGACAGAGGCCCCAAAGGCAGCTCGTCAGCACAAACTGCCCACAGAGTCAGTTGGAATTACAGAGTCCAGCTTGGGAAAATGCTCAGCTGAGGAAGAGTGTGAATAAAGGCTCCAGTGCTTTCCCAAATGGAGGTGGCCCCACCCCAGGCCAGCAGAGAACCCCTAAATCCCACTCAAGCAGTAGCAGGATAAAAAAGGTAATAATTACATGCGTGCAACCTAAGCTCAAAGCTCTGAAGACACGAACTGGCTGTTTGAACAGGGCAGACATACCTGTTGGTCTGCAGATCCACAGTCCCTGAGGTGATGATCTGGAGGAGCAGAAGGGCCCAGTCTGTGGTCCACTGGGTGCTCCTCTGCACCGTGTCAAACATGCCCCCCACCTGCAAAACAGCACACAGGGAGCAGGGCTCTGCACGCCCGAGCAGCACGCAGCCCTCGGCTCCCCTGGCACAGGGATCACTTGGGAAGGAAACAGCTATCCAGTCCCCCAGGAGCTGGATACTCTGGAGCTCCTCGCTCCTTGCCACCTCCTCCCAAGCAGCTGCTGCATCTTTTCATAACATCAGGATAACCACAAGTTTTGTTACCAGGTTGAGACGCAGTTGCAGGGCTTCGTGCATCATCTGCCTGGCTTTGACATCGTCCTGGTACCGTTCTTCCCTCCAGTTACTGAGGATCTAAGAAAAAGCATTGGACTAAGGTTGTTTTCTTCCTGTAATGTTCTCCCTCCAAGTATTTGTGGCCTTTTAGCCATAAGGAATCATAAAAGATTATTGACCTCTTTATCCTTCTCTTTATTTAAGGCTTAGAACAGACTAAGACAACTGATGGGACGAAAAGGTTAACTTGTAAAGAGCTGATGATCTGCTGTCATTTGTGTGACTGCATCTTCCTGTTGCAGGAAAAAACCCAACCAGCTTTGATATGCATTTCTTAGCAATATTGCTTGAAACACACTATTTCACCACTGGTGAGTCAATAAATCTCTTGCACTGGATGCACTTCCCAACAGGATCTGGTGGGATCTCCAGGTGAGAAACGACAGAAACTCAGGGAACCTGGACCAGCTGCAAATCAGGGGACAACCCACACAATGAAATGCAAACCCAAGTGGCACAAACTAGGGGAAAAAACCACCAAAGGAATGAATTTCCCTGGGATGTGGAGCTGTGTCATAGCCTGGACCTGAGCTGAGGGACAGTGTGGGAAATAACAGCCCCACAGGTACCAACCCCCAGTGTCACAGCAGCTCACAGAAACTACACTCAGAGAAAGGAGGCATGACCCCTGCTCTGGGCACTGGATATGCTGAGTCTGAAGGAGCTGCTGGAGGCTGGAGCAGCAGTGGGTGGGAGCAGGAAGTTTTGAGCAGAGGTTGTGAGTAAGCACAAGAGACCCAAAGGAGAGCTGCAGGCAGGGGCCAGTCTGGGGCCAGGAATGTTGCTTTTTACAATATGCAAAACTCTTGATCTGTGCCAGCTGGAGAGGGTGACGGTTTTTCCCTAAAGAACGACAGTTTTAAACTTATAAAAACTTTCCAGGATCAAGCAAGGGACTGGGAAGACAAGCTCTCAGGACTAACACCTTCATTGTTTTTCCTAGAAAGAACTGAAATCGGACTCCAGCTCATTACATCTCTCTGTAACAAATTTAGGAGAAAAGATGTATTCACACTCAAAAGAGGAAACGCCTCTCCATTTTCCCCTGCTGGGACTGCTCCTTTTGGCACACTGCTGTAATTTTCCTGGGTTTATACCACCGTGTACACATAGAACTGCTGACACACACCCACCTGACCAAGGGTGCTCATGGTTCTGTCTTACCTGAGTAACTTGATTCTGCAGGGATGTGAGGAGCCCTTCCCTTTGCTCATCCTGACCCTTAAGGCAAGTGAGTACCAGTGACAGGAAAGGCTGCTGGCTCAGCAGGGACATGCTTTAGGAGAAGCAAACACAGCACTTCATTAGTAAAGTTATTTTGGTACTTCTCATCCTCACTCCCTTCCTTGTTTTGTCTACACTTTTTCCCCTTAAGTGGCACTGCTGCATCTATGTCTGTTTCTGTTTTAGTCAATTAAGGTCTTGGCAGAGGCATTAAAGACCATTCTCCCAGGAAGACAGTCCCAGCCAGCCCAGCTGCATGAGTTGTTACTGAGAACCTCCAGCTCAGGGGGGCCCTGAGGGAGCAAGAACTGCCCACACACCTGAAGGCCTGACCCAGGAACAGAGCAGTCTTATTTCAAGACTACTTTGACTAACCAGGGATATCATTTTGGTGGAGATAAGGCACCTGAAGTTTCTAGTCCATGTTAGTGGTCTGAAGTAAGTCCCAAGGAAGTTTCCCCTAAAGGCTCTGATTAGAACAAAAGCTGCCTGACTTGCTCTAAAATTCCAGCATGGACTTAATTCAATAGAATGTCTAGCTATGCTAGACCCCGAGAAAGTACCATGGAAGAATATTTTACTGAAGGAAAATCAATAACCATTACATAATTAAAGTTCTCACACATTTGGAGTTAGAGATGAGCTTAAGCTGAATTCTCAACAGGAAGCAAGTGACATGACCTTAACAACAAGCAAAATCTCCTACAGCCACAGAAGGGAAGAGACAACGAGTGCTCTAACTGTTGCTTTAAATCCCTAACAGTTCCCATCACCAAGCTGCAAAACAGCCCCTGGCAGGTGGGTCACAAAGCTGCCACATTTCTTCCTCTGAAACCAATGGTATTTTGTCAGACCAAATGACATCTGAACCCTCTCTGGGGCTGATAACGTTTTGTGAGGCCAAAATCCAGTCCTCAGTAAACTCCTCCTCCACAAGCACAGTTCAGCTCTGTGTGCAGGGGTTCCCCAATGTCGTACCTCTTTTGTTTCTGTCTATCTCTCTCCTTCTTAGAAGATGACCCCAAGTGCTGCCCTTTCTCCAGCTCCTCTCCTGCAGCTTTCAAGACCCTACCTTGGACTGAGGTAGGCAGTTTTGCAATCAGGGGGGCCACCAGCCACACTCCTTGCCGCTCAGAGGAACTAGGAGCAGAACAAACTTACTTCAGCCAAAATACCCGTGCAGTTTTGTAGCCCGCTTTAACTGTTACAAGACTGAGCTGCCTCGATAAAGCAGTGACACAATGCCTTTGGAGTCACGAGTGAGGACTGAGCAGTCACAATTTCTCATGTGCAGAAAAGTTCAAGAATAGCAACTGCATTTATCGTTAATCAAAAGTAAATGTAAGGAACCTTCAGGTAACTATTTCTGTACATTCCTGGTTCAAGTGCAAAACAGTCTAGGCAATCTACACACAGTTAAGCATCATGTCGGCTAGAAGAATTAAAAAGGTGCTACGAAAAATACCTTAGGAATGTCTTTTTACCATTCTGTCTTGTATTACTTGTGTCAGCATTTCCAACAGAGTGTGGACTGAAGAGGCCTATACCAGAGTTAGAAGAGTTATTGTTTAGCTCAGCGGATTGCTGAAACACCTCTATTGTCGCCTTTGCGATATTATCCAACAAGCTGTTCATTTCAGCCACAGACCCAGAACCCTACAGTGAAACACAAGTACACTAGCACATTCACGGCATGTTTGCTCATGGACCATGTTAAAATTTAACATACTTTTTTGCATTAAACATTTAAATCAGAAAGTTTGAAAACCAGTACTTACAGGGTCCTTCATGCACTGTTTGATCATAAGCTGCAGCTCCAACCACGACTGTCGCAGAGTCCACTGGTCTAAGTTCTAGGGGAGAATTGACATTACAAATGTTAATTGTTAATAATGTTAACATTGCAGTCAACCCTTTACAAGGTCTGAGGAAAATAAATAAATTTCAAACTTTAACACATCACGTGCAGAAACCTCACGTTATAAGCAGATCATCACAATCACTGATCTTTTTAATAGTTAATGGCATGCCAAAGTATCAGACCACAAAAGAACATACGTGCACTTCCACACCTTTCAGCTGACACTGTTCCTCAGTACTTTTAACCATGCAGCAGGGAAACCTTGCTGAGCAGCAGCAGCAGGGACACTGAACAAGGGTCACGGGGAGCTGTTCCACCTCTCCCCGGTGCCTCACCTGAAGGATGCGCTTGATGTGCTGCCGCTGAGGGTTGTCACCCTCGGTGCCCCCTTTAATGCCACGGGGATAACAGATGAGCTGAAGTAGTTTCTGTGCTTGTTTGTTTGAGAGAACAGGATCCAAAATAAGATCTTTGTCTGTGCACAGCCTCTCAGGTTCTTTCAAACAGTGCTCTCCAACCCACTCCTGTAAGGAGTCACACAACAGATTCACCAGAGAGTTTTGAGGCAATACTAACTTTTTGGTAAGCTGAGATATAGGTAGGAAAAGCCCCTCAGTTCTGAGAGAGTGAAGGGGAGGTTAATAACTAATTAAAGCTTTTTTTAACCCAAATAACTTACTACTACAAATTGTCCAAATCAGGAAACTCAATCAGAACACAAATATTGACGCACTTCAACACTCATTTTGCACCAAAACATACGTTATGCTTTTCAAATATAACAACACTCTTTCTCCAAAAGAGGACAGAGAAACAGTTTCAGGGTGTTACCTGCTGGCAGATCGTTCTGAGCACGTATCTCGCGTACTCGCTCAGACTGGCAGTTTCAATGGAAACAGCTTTTCCACAGGATTTCAAAGTGTGAGAGGAACTCCAGATTTCCTCCTCACTGAGCTCATCCAAGACATGGAACTCTTTACTCTTCAAGGAGCTGACATTGTTGCTGCCAATTTCAGCGTCACCTGGAGGGCAGAAGCACAGGGTGAGCTCCCAGCCTGGCCCCGGCCCCGAGCAGGGACGGACGCCTTGGGGCACAGGACAGCTGGGGAGTGGAGCTGGACCAAGGCCATCCCGTCCAAAAGGGCAGCACTGACTGACTCTGGGCATCACCAAAATACTGTCCTCCAGCTTCATGTTGCAAAGCATCTTTTTAATGGGTATTTCAGAAGCAGGAAAAGGTTTACACAAATCAAACACAACTAAAGCCACCACATGCTCAACTGGAAAAGGTGAGTGAAAAGGAATTGCTTTGGCAAATAAGGAACAGTTGAGTTACTCTTCTCAGATGCGCTTTTTCCAAGTCCTATCTCTCATTTTGATTTATTAACATTCTGTAGTTCAAGAGATAAGTTTGACCAGTGGCCCCTCAGCCACTGAGTGGCCCCTCAATCTTACTATGAGCCCACACCTTTATCCAGGAAGGATGAGAGGGAAGAATCTGTCAGGGAGATAATACAATGCAGATAGTGGCACCAAGGCCACACGAAGCTAAAGCCATCCAGAATGCTCTGATAAAACTGGAGCTGCTTCCTTAGCACAGAACTGCAACAGCCACCATTTATCTGATGCTTTTCTTCAGCAAAGCAAGTAAAAATTTTGAATTACTAATGGAGGGTGCCAACAACAAGCTGAACTTGTGCCCAACTAAAGGCAGTTACTTGTTTGGAAAACAACGCCCACCATTTGTGGAGAGCTGCTCAGAGTGATGCTTTTACAACTTCCACAATAGCAGACACCCAGGATTTGCGGCAAAACATAGAAAAAGGTGGGAAAACTTACCTGAGTCCAAATTTCCTATCTATATTTGAGAGGGGACTTGCCTGAGTTTAAATGTACTGGGACTCCGGGGTGGAGGTCAGGGTCAACATCTGAAATAGTCACATCTGCTTAAAGCCTCTCCACCGGGGCTGACTCACCAGGGAAAGATCTGCCTTTGCCCCGGAGCCTGCCCTCCCCGCGTGCTGCAGGAGCAGGGACAGCAGCCACATTCTTCCCCTGTTCTCAGGGTTTTCATTCCCAGGAGCATTCCCCCAGAAGTGAACTGGCATGAGCTGTTTCCCACACTAACACTGGCACAAACACATCACACAGGACTCTGCACACCCGTACCAAGCATCAGAATGGCTTTCAGGACTGCAAACACAGCTCCCACTTCGATGCTGTTGTGAGCAGCAGCCAAGAGGTGACGATCACACGAAGAACGAATGCCAGGAAATAATTTCCCTATGGAAAGAAGAGGAAATCTCGTAAAAAATGGGTGTTATTTACCAACTAACATTTCCTTTGTACGAAATCCTCCTCAGTTAGAACAGCTACAGAAGCTCAAGAACTGAAGAAAGAACTGAATCTTCTGAAATTGAAACTGCAGCCCAACAGGTAAGTGATCAAGTCAGCTGGGATATGTGGTTATGATGGATTAATATCAAAACAAGCTGTGGGCACTGAAACAGAAAAGGAGCCTGTTGGTTCACTGTGTCCATGTGAACAGTGAACCTAACCACAATCAGACACTGAAGCCTATGCTGGTTTTGACATCGCAGATTTAGGAAATTACCTCCCTTACCTCATCTGCACGACAAACGAGGCAAAATTAAGTGCTGTGAATGCACGTTGCACAGTTACACCCAGTTCTGCAGCCTGCAGTAGCCAGTGAGTGCTCTGTCTGACTTGGAGGAGAAGATGCACAGACTGGAAGTGGGAAGGAGGGAGGGAGGAAGGATGAATCCATCACCTCTCTGAGGTGGTTAACTGAGCCAGAGATAAGAAGGGTCTGTAACACGGTCACACTGTGTTTGATGTGTGCTACTTCCTACAGTTCAGTCATGATTTCTCCTATCCATTCAAATCCACTTTTATTTCTAGGAAAGCACGTCTTTCTGTTCTCAGTCAGTATTCCTCATGGCTCTTGCCTGTTTTGCTTAAATAAGCAACAAAAGCTCATTTATTTATGGTCAAAAACTAAATTACTCTTAACTTTTACATGGAAAAATTTGACACCACTTAAGAGCTGACTCTTTTTTTCTTTCTACTTCTTTTTCACGTGGATATAATCTTGTTATCAAATCAGCTGAAATACTTCTAAGTCACACACATATATATAAATGTTACAAATATATATATAGCATAGCTTATCACCAGAATAGTTTCATTTTAATTGTCAGGTGCTTCTTCCTTCCTCTTTTGGTCTGTGGCAAACACACAGAGGTCAGACCTCTTAAATAGTCACATTTAAAAGAAAAAGGAACTACCTTCATATATCCTGAGAACTAATTTTCTAATTCCTTCTGTTGGATGTTTTATTATACTCTACTTGAAATCACATTTACTCTCCATTTCCATGCAAGGCTCCCAAACAGCACAGTGTGTATCCCTGTTAGTGCCTCTGCCATTCTCAGCACTGCCAGGTGTTGAGAATGAATGTTTCAGCAAACTCCTGTAGTTTTACCTGCATCCAAACCATCTCCCAAACAATTAAGAATCATTGGTATCAACTCCTCAGCAGCGAAACATCTGCAATTTTGAACTTGCACTGTGGCTATTTTCACCCATGAAATTTGCAGCCATCACAACCCAATTATGGGTTCACTTTCTGCAATGGAAAGGTCAGGCAGCAGACAACTCACCTGTTTCCTGGGGAAAGAGGCACACCTGGGGTGTCCTGAAGAGGTGCAGCAGCAGCCGGCAGGTCATCCTTGCCCCAGGCTCGGCATCCGGGTCCCCACAGGCTGTGGAAGATAGGACATGGACATAAGGATCTGCCCAGGACCTCACAAGTCCCAGTGTCGGGCCTGGAAATGTTCTTCCTCACAGCTCCATTTTAAATGGAAATACAATGATTTCAGCAACAGGAATTAGCACTTATGGCCTTAAGTCATTAAAAACCAGGAAAAGAACAGCAAGATTTTTGATAAGCAAGAGCACGGAGCAGCTGGGAGCTGAGGGCAGCAGGTGAGGCTGCACACACCAGGACAGGGGCTGCACTGGCAGCAGCTCTGGCCCCGCTGCCCAGAGCCTGCCCCAGCCTGGCAGTGCCCCTCGGGAGCCGCAGGGACCCCACGCTGCAGGGCACCAGCACCTCCAGGCACAACCTGCCTGCCCCCTCCCTGCAGGCTTCTTAGGAAGCCTCAAGTCTTTCGTTTTAGGTTTTTCTCCTGGTGTTTTCTTACCAGCTGCCAGGAGGGAGGGCAGTGCGACGTGCTGGACGACGTCCTCCAGGGAGAAGCACTGCCGGGTGATCAGGATGGCAACGAACGTGGCCAGGGAGTCGTGGAACGACAGGTCACTCACCTGCAAGGACAAACACTGCACTGCACACAGCCCTGCCACAAGCACCAAGGAATTCATTCATAGAATGAACAGTAAAACATTTACACATAAGCACCTGTCCCTTTTGTACCTTTTAATGCATTTCCCAAACATTTTATGGCAAACATTGACAGCTCTTAACTGAATTTCAACAAATACCGATTTCGAATCCCAAAATTCTGGAGTAAAAAATATAAACCTTATAAAAGCTTCAGAAAATTTTATCACTCAATAAAACCAGGTAACACTGAGGCTCCTTCCTCAGCTTCAGGACCAGAATGTCCCCATGGACACAGCTTCAACCGGCTCCCAAAGGCAAATGCCATCAAACTGAGGTTAAATACATGGAACGAGGTATCAGATCAGACCACTCACCATAATCCTGCTGACTCTAACAGGGCTATGGGAACACCACCAGGGGAGTAAGAAACAACCAAGCGTAGTGCCCCTTTTACAACTGAGGAGCCAACACCGAAACATGGTCCTTAAAACAGAGACAGTTATTTACACATCCACCAGCATCTCAGGAAAAGCACTCAGCTTTGCCTGCTCCTGCTGAAGAGTGACTCTGGTACTCTGCATCATCCCATCAGAGAGACAGGAAAAAGCTTGCAAAGAGAAAACTCTAAGCACTGCTCAAATTTTACATTAACCCTGAAGATGTAAAAACTAATAAAAAACAATCAGGAATCTCATTAAAAGACTTGAAAATTCAACTGGATACAAGACTGAACTTGTGCTCCGCATTTTGTGTAGAATAGAAGCCCAACTACCTCTCTAAGAAAAACTGGGGTAAACAGGTGTCACAGGTATTCAGAAGATACTGAACTTACATCCACACTGCAGAGCAGATCATTGAAGCCCCAGACATGGTTTGAAGAGCAGCACAGAGCTTTCAGGACCCCCAGCCACTCCGAGCTGAGCACGGTGCAGCTCGCTGTCAGCTCCGCACACAGGTTCCCGACGTCATTGATCCTGGGAAGGAGAGCCACACTCTTACAGAACCCAGAGATTTTGTAAGCAATAAATATTTAGGTCAAAGCAGAGCAGTGCTTGGCAGCAGAGCTGGTGTTTCCTTACTCAAGGTGGGTGTTTACGTGCCAATGCGCTTAGGCCACTGTTCGTAGCCCACGGCTACTCCGTGGTGAGCAGCGAGCACCTGGGAAAACCTCTCCTGCAGCAGCATCAGGGACACGGGTGTGTGAGGCACTTCTCAGCTCAGTGTTACTGTGACAGGTCACTGCAGGACCCTTCCCTCTGCCCGGCCTGCACTGCCATCAGCAGGGACACAAGCCACAAAATCAACTGGCATTAATGAACTTCACTTCAGAGATCCCATACCATATAACATGGAATTTGGGGCATGATTCAGGGTTATGTAACAGCTTAAGAAACAGCAGAGTTGACTCACCCCAGTGCAAGTTATTTTCTCTCTGTTCCAGAGTGAAACTTGTTTGGCTGCATTTAGATGTTCCCTTTTATGCTCTTACAAAACTGCTTCCTCTCAGCTGCTCTGCCCTGCCAAAGATGCCCTCCACTCCAGAGAATCCCAGCCTCGTTTGGGTTGGAAGGATCTTTAAAGATCATCCCATTACACCCCCTGCCATGGGCAGGGACACCTTCCACTGTCCCAGGCTGCGCCAAGCCCCGTCCAACCTGGCCTTGGGCACTTCCAGGGATCCAGGGGCAGCCACAGCTGCTCTGGGCACCCTGTGCCAGGGCCTCACCACCCTCACAGGGAAGAATGTCCTCCTCATATCCAATGTAAACCTAGTCTCTGTCAGTTTGAAGCCATTCCCCTGATAAATCTCTTAATACTTTTAAAAAACAGATTTTTCAAAAATCTATGGAGATTAAATCCATAAATTACAAATTACACATTTAATAAATAAAACATCAATTGTACCAGGAGGTACCGACCTAATGCAGAGCCTTCCATCATTTCCAGGCTTCTAACAAGCAAAGATTGTCCTGAGCTGTTCAGTCTGAAACAGCTCAACAGCTGATGCCAAACTGTTCCTGACCGGCAGCGAGCGCCTGCTGCTGCTTCCTCCCTTCTGCTGAACTACACAGACCGATTTTACAAAGTAACTCGGAGCACTTCAATCAATGCGTTTCCAGCAACAGGGAAGAAAATGAAAACAATTGCCAAGAAAAGACAGAAAGCAGAAAGGTGGCAGGAAATCTCTGCAGAGGCTGCGGAGCCGCCCTGGTCCCGCCGCAGCCCGGGCCCCACCTGCCCGGCTCCTGGTGGCCCATGCACACGCTCATCAGGGCGTTGCAGACGAGGCTGTAGCGGCCGGCTGCGCTGTCACTCAGGATCCTGCCCAGCATCGAGTAGCTGATGCTGTGAGCTGAGGGGTTCTCGAGGAAATCCAGCATGAACTCCGGGTCCCACAGTAAGTTGGAGTTTGAAGGCTGAATGTTGCTGTAGATCGTCTGCTTCACCTTGGAACAGGCACTACTGAGGAGCAAACACAGAGAGCTGCCTACAAACGCACTTTGCTGGAAAGCTGCTGGGATGAGAAAATCCTGGTTGGGTTAGCACTTCAGACATTTTCAAACTCTTTTGGATAAGCAGCATCTACCAGATGATAAGGCTGATGCATCTATTTAATTCAAGTTTTCCTGCAAACAAAGCCTTGAATTTCCACATCGCTTCTTGGACATTTCTGGGACTGAAATTGTGAGCAGCTGGGTAAGGCCCAACATCCTCCTCCCCAGCATCTTCCTGGGACATCAGGCGTCCCTATGGGGCACATAACCTCGCTTCCCAACACTGCTCCCCCCTTCATGTGTCATGACCCAGCGAGCTGCAGTGCGGCAGGGGGAATTCATTAAGGAGAAATGAGAAAATTTATCCAAATTAAAAGCTACATTTGATAATAAGGTGACTTAACAGACAGGGTCTGGAAATCAGTAAATAAAGAAAAGATACTTAAAGTTCATATTTTGACATTAATGATTAGACAAACGGGAAAAAACTGTCCCAGGCCAGGAACACCTACATGTGAAGCGGTTTTCTTCAGGGAGAAAAAGAGGTGTTCATGAGGAATGCAAATTTCATACCCAAAATATTCCAAGGAGTCTTTGTCTGCAGCATGGGGTTTTATATCACAGGGACAAATTTCACTAATTAACCCAACTGAGAAGACTTCCTCATCACCAAAAAGAATCTATTAATTGAAATTAACTTAAAATATGTGAAAATTTTGGGATTTTTTAGAACTCCACTGGCCCCAGGATGAAAAGAGAGAGGAAGCACTGGGCATCCTGGAAGGCAGCTGGGACCTGAGGGAGGAGCACCAGGTGTGCCTGGCCAAGGGCTCAGAGGGCAACACCCTGTGACCCTGCCACTGACAGCCCCGGGGACACCCTGGCCTCCAGCCCTGGGCCCCCCTGTCACTGCCAGCCCTTGCCCAATGCTCCACAGGGCAGGAGGACGAGGCCATTAGCAGGGTAATTAATTACAAGAAGGACAGTGCCTGATGTTAACCCTCTACTCTGACAGCCAGTGCAACAGCAAAGACAGAAGTCCAGCGAGTGGAACACAAACACCCCTCACCAAAACCAGCGGGCACCGAACGGGCACCTGGGCACAGGAACATCCCCGACACCCCAACAGCCACGCCACGGCCACAGAAAGGAAAGCCAAACCCAAACAACACTGAGCATGGCAGCAAAGCAGCCTCTGAGACAGCACTTGCGCCAGAAGCAATGCTGAAGGAGTGGTCAGGAGATAGAGTTTTAAAAAAAAGTGAAAGAATGACTTAAAAAGAGGAAGTTTAGGGAAGATAAGTAACTGTTCCAGGCACCAAATACACCCCTCCCTCAGTGACACACACTCAGAAGACACTCCAGAGGAGACCAGAGCACAGCAAACCACAGAGGGTGAGTCTCTAAATGTGAACATTTGTAAATTGTAATTTATCATTGCTTCAAACTGACTGAGAGAAACAGCTGGGCTTACAGCAGGCTAGAAAGGAGCTGAAAATGTTACTGTGAACATGCAATGGGGTTGGGTGTTTCAAATGTAGCAAGGAGACCAACATGAATGTAATGTTATTACCTTAAATACAGCTGTTTCAAAACGCATACATAAATTTTATTAACAGTTTTCAGGAATTTCTAACTCCACTTGATAAAAAAAGGTGCTTCCAAACAAGTTCTCTGTATCGTATCTTTAATAAATTATTTAATACCTTGTATTATTACTAGACGCTGTTTTGACTTCTTATTGGAGATTAGTGTTAATAAAACTGTTAATTTTTATTGTGTTACTGAACTTTAGGTTGTAAGTAGAAAAAATTAACATACAGCTCAGACACTTGCGTAGTTCTATATTTCCTATTTCTTTTTCCTAGTGTTTCTGATTAAGTGCTACTGCTCCCAGGCAGTAAATCTATTAAAATATTAAGATTATTACTGAGAAATCCTTTCCTGCTCCCTATGAAATGAAACCACAAATCTGAACTATGCAGACCCACACTAGGGACACAAACCAGGAGGAGAAACAGCAACTGAGGCAATTTGTGAGTATCACAAGATGTGGATTTGCATCTGAAAGGTTTCCACTCCCCCTTTACAAAGTAAAAGCCAAAAATACAGCATATGGGAACCTAATTATTTTTAAATTTAAAAATCAAGGAACTGAACATTCAAGCATAAAACTTCACAAACTCAAACACGTTTGTGCCTCTCCCCGCACCAGAGGAACCCTTTACAGAGCACTACAGCTGCGGCAGCTGAGATTTTGCAGGTTTTCCATCCCGCACTGCCTGTACTGCAGCCGAGGTGCCCCAGGAACCGAATCAGGCACCCCCAGCCCGCGAAGGCAGCGGGGTGAGGGGGATCCGACGCCGCGGCTGCACCGAGAGCGTCCCGCGCTGCGGGCACAGCAGCCCTGAGCCGACCCGGACGGGAGTGGGCTCAGCCCCTGCTCCCCGCAGCACCGAGCCGGGACCGCACGGCCTCCGGGGACCGAACATCAGCCAGGGGCCACACGGCCTCCGGGGACCGCACGGCCTCCGGGGACCGAACATCAGCCAGGGGCCACACGGCCTCCGGGGACCGAACATCAGCCAGGGGCCGCAAGGGCTCCGGGGACCGAACATCAGCCAGGGGCCGCAAGGGCTCCGGGGACCACACACCTGCCGGGGACCGAACATCAGCCAGGGGCCGAACGGCCTCCGNGACCGACTGAACACCATCAGGGGACCGAACATCAGCCAGGGGCCGAACACCCGCCGGGACCGCACGGCCTCCGGTGACCAAACATCAGCCAGGGGCCGAACATCCTCCGGGGACCGCACACCCGCCGGGGACCGAACACCCTCCGGGACCACACGGCCTCCGGGGACCGCACACCCGCCGGGGACGGTCCCGCCCCGGCCGAGGCTGCGACCGCCCCGCCCGGCCCCGCACGCTGCTCTGGCACGGGCAGAGGAGCTGCATCAGTGAAGCGAAGGCTGCAAAGGCCACGGCGATTTCCACTGGATGCAAAGCGAAGGGAAACCCCAGCAGCCCGCATGAGCCTGTGAGCAGGGGTGAGAGCAAACCCTTCACCACCCACCTGAACAGGTCTCCAAACTTGCTTCTCAGGTGGCTGCAGGACACGTACAGGTCGTAGAGGTAAGCTAAGATGCACCGTTCCGGAGAGGAACACTCAGAGGGATTCACAACGTGCTTCACCACCCCACACAACCTGCAAACAAAACCATCCTGAGTTTGTTCCAATGCACCTGAGAAACGCATCCCATACTGTCATAGATCATATCAACCCCTCCGTCAGCTGGAGAACGTGACAGACCCTCAGCAGGCTGACAGGCCTCACGTGACATTTGGTGTCACTTGTGGCGGAGACCCTCAGGGAGCCCAGGGCAGAGTGGGGCCAGTGGGCAGGAAATCAAGATGCACAACCCCTCCTCGGCCAAGGCTACAAGGGGTGGGGGTCCCACCAGCCCCGGCAGTGGGGCGCAGGCTGTGGAGGCGAATCACCCTCCCCCCTCTCCCCTGAGCTCACCTACAGCCCCCCACCAGCACTGCGACATCTGCTCCCGCTGCCTGAACCTAAATGCTTTTTCTGCTTAAGAGAGACCAAAACACTCTTTGGAAAGGTGCAGGTGCCACCAACCCTTCGAAGACTTGCGCGGTCTGCTCGGAGCTGAGGATGAGGCAGGCGTGGTACCGCCGCAGCACAGCCACGATGCAGACGCACAGCCCCGTCGTGTAGCTCCCAGCCAGGCTGGACGACTTGAGCAGCAGCTCGGCCTCCACCACGCTCAGCTCGTTCAGCAGCTGAGAATACACACACAAACAACAAACTGAAAGTAACACCCAAGTTAGGCACCTGAAACAGGAGCAAAAAAAAAAAAAATTACAGACAAACTGTGTGGCAAACAAAAATGTAATTCACTATTCACTAGAGAACAAGGAGCAGCGGGAGCAAAATAAATGGTTAAAGTATAAAACCCATCCCTCAGAACTTCTCCTCAGAAATCCACGGTATTTCAGGCAATCAGATGTGTTACTGAATGATTTGATGGTTCAGTCCAAAACAGCAAAGCCCATCCTAAAATCCTTTGCGTTAAAATAATCCAGAATTTTATTAATTTTGAAAGATTTAAAAATAAAATGCATGTACTAATTCTCCACAGCTATCACAGTACAAGAGAATGGGGAAGTGCCCAGCATTCTGTTTCATAGGACAGGAAACTGAAACAGACACAAGCACATGGCATCAAATCTGGGGAATTTGCAGTCCAGATCTGGGGGTTTTTCTGGCTTCATAGAAAACGCACTGCAGCTTTGTCCTGACACAACTCCCCAAAATGAACTCTGCTCACCTGTACTGCAAAGTCTATAAGTCCATTGATGTTCAGTGCTGGCTCCATGAGATCAAAGACGAGCTGGATGTGGTGAGCCAAGGGCAGGTGGTATGATGTTCCTGAGGCAAAGCTAGTGATCTGCTCGAGGACATTGCTGGAGATCTGGGAAAAGGAACATCAAAAGTCAGATGTGACTGAGGGCTCCTCAGGTACAGCAGCACTCTGAAGGTCACTGTTTGCCACAGTACCTGAGATGTCACCTGATGTTGATCAAAATACGACAACTGCTGCAGTTTTGTGAACACGGTCTCCAGGGTTGGAAACGCCTCCGGTTTGTTCTTCCTGGCCTTCTGTCCTTCATCCTCAACTGAACGGATATAAAAGGTTACACCAAATTATCAGTAATTTTGTATTTAATGGAGCCCTAGCAGGTTTCCACTGTTACTGATTTAAAAGACAATACGAATCTTAGTAAGTTTGACTCATGACTACACAAACCCTACTTGCCCCAGTTTTCCATTATAATTGGGACAGACACACCAGAGCAGGGAGCACTGTCAAAGCTATTGTGAGGTTATCCCAGTGCGAAGGGGTGACAGCCCAGAAAAGCTGCAAGCAGTCACTCAGTGCTACCAGGAGGGCAAGGGACATGGATCCCTCACATTCCAGGCTTCAGCCCCACACAAGCGTTTGCAGACAGTTGCTACAATGGAAAGCTGGGGTTTCTGGCGGTGGCAGCCGCTGGTCATCCCAAGGCCCCGTGGGGCAGGGCAGCAGCCCCTGCCTGTGCTGCGGGGCTCTGCTCAGCCCCTCTCCCAGTGACTGCCAAGCGCAGGAAAACCAAATTATGGGATGACGGGCACGGCTCCAGACAACGTGCTGAGCGCCTCCCAGCTCCTGTGAGCTTCGCTACCAGCAACCCAACAGCAGTGTTAGAGCATTTACCACCCATTTCTGTAGTGCTCTTCTTGTTCAGGATTTTGAGGATGTCTTTGGTAATCTTCTTCAGCTGATGCCTTGCTTCATCACGCTCCTTACCCACACCATAAAGGAGAATCATGCGCTGGTTACATTCATGGCTTGAGGATTCATCCTGAAAAGAGCAGATACGAGTGAAGTCTCTTTGCCTGTCCCTGTCATCACCTGCAGAAACCTGAGCAGCCCGGGCTGCGGCAAACAACTGGCTCCGACACAAAAACATCTCCTGTGGCTGCCACCAGGGAGGAAACAGCCAAAGGGAATCACTGAAGAGTGGTGTAAAAACAGAGAAGGCAAAATGCAATCTGCTATTATGGATTCCATGTATATCTACAAGGACAGAGTCAGAGGATGCAAACGGATGCCCCTCCAAACTGTCCCCTGGATCAATATTCTGCAGCAGATCAGTAAATAGAAGACAGATGTTTAGAAACTGTGTGACACTTACTACATACAAATCCATTGAAAAAAAAGATGCAGCCCAACTCCTAAAGTTCTGTCTTGCACATCCCAAAGAAACCGAAATATGTGCAGTTTATTTCATGGTAACTGTTTATATTTAGTCTTTCGGTAAATGTATCTATCATACAATGTTGATGTACTGTACGTAGCTTAAAAACTTGAAGCACTGCTCTACCAAGTCACATGAGGTAGAAATATTTCCTTCAGTAATAACCTTCTCCAAAGTAACCAATCACTACTTCTTTCAAGTGCTTTAGAAGTTTTAAGAAACAAGGCTGCGTACAGGAACGCCACTAAGGAATCACAAGGCCAAAGGGGCAGACAGGAACGCAGCTCTGCGCGCAGAAAAGCTGCACCATCTGACAAATCCCCGCTCCCTTCACAAATAGTGCCTCTGGGAGTCAGTCAAAGGCAGGAAGTAAAGCCAATTATTTCTTAAAATTTTATTTCTCTCTCTTTTCTGCAGAAAACAGAAGCAGAAGCTCATAGTGCATCACCTGGAATCTGCAGCTGTCACTGGCTAAGAAACCAGTTCACATCCAGAGGAAGTCTCAGCCTCGGGGCTGGGATGCTCAGCTGCTCCTCCCACCTCTCCCTGCTCCGAGGAATTCCAGGGGAACACTCCTGCCCACTCCCATGGTGAAGAGCTGGAGGGGCTGCCAAGGACCCCCCCTCACTGACAGCAGCCTCCACCGCAGGGAACACCCGCGTTCCTCCACTTCTCCTGGTACCCTCCCCTTGGCTTTTGGGGGGAGAAGGTGTCCCTGCTCAGGGGGGGCTTGTTCCAATAGGATTGGACTTGGCAGATGAACCTGTTTCATTCTTCAAAGCAAAAGCCAATTTTTTTTCTACCTTATAGGGAGAAATAAATCGTTTCCAGGGATTTGGGCATCAGCTGAGAGCACATCAGCTCCCCCGAGTGCCTGTTTCACACAGGCAGAGCCCAGACAGAGATACAGCCACATAAATAACTGCATCACTACACACCTGAGAGTTGCCCTGGTGCAGCTGGGGCCCCACCAGCTGAGTGCATTTGTTCACAACACAATGATTCAAAGCTGATTGAAAAGGCTGAAGCCTCATAACAAATAAAACTCACAATTTCTTTTTTTTTTTCTGTTTGTTTCTCCAGGGAGAGGGAATACCACAGTGCAAATGAAAGCCACAACCCAATTCAGCTCCTCCAGGAATGACAGCAACTGCACCAGCGACAGCAGGATCAGCCAAGTCATCTTCCCTTTACTCTACACATTTCTGTTCCTGGTGGGGATCACCATGAATGGCCTGGCAATGTGGGTCTTCTTTAAAATATCCAGTAAATCCAACTTCATCATCTTCCTCAAGAACACTGTAATTTCTGACTTCCTCATGATCTTGACTTTTCCATTTAAAATCCTCAGTGATGCAAAGCTGGTATCCTGGGTCTTGCGAGGGTTTGTGTGCCAGGTCACCCAGGTTGTGTTTTACTTCACCATGTACATCAGCATCTTGTTTCTTGGTCTGATAACTATTGATCGCTACCAGAAAGCCACTTCACCATTCAGAACCTCAACTCCACGGAGTCTTTTATCTGCCAAGATCCTGTCCACAGCAATCTGGGTATCAATGTTTGCTCTCTCATTACCCAACATGATTTTAACTAATAAGAAGAAAACACCCAAGAACGTAAGGAAGTGTGCTCTCCTTAAATCAGAGTTTGGCTTAGTCTGGCACGAAATTGTAAACTACATTTGCCAGCTCATCTTCTGGGTTAACTTAGCAGTCATAGTGGTATGTTACATCCTCATCAGCAAGGAACTGTACAAATCCTATAAAAGGACACGATGCACAGGGAAGGCATCCAAGAAGACTGTCAATCTCAAGGTTTTCATAATCATTGCTGTGTTCTTTATTTGTTTCGTGCCATTCCACTTTACCAGAATCCCCTACACCTTGAGCCAAACGAGAGATGTGTTTGACTGCTCTGCTCGGAACACCCTGTTCTACCTGAAGGAGACCACGCTGTGGCTGACGTCCCTCAATGCCTGCCTGGACCCATTCATATACTTTTTCCTTTGCAAATCATTTAGGAAATCCTTGCTGGACATGCTGTGCAAGCACGTGGCAGGGCTCGGGGCACGGACAAAGGAGCAGAACGAGGGGGATGACACAGACGAGACGCCGCTCTAGAACTCAGGACTCCACACGCCCCTTCCTGGCCACACACGTTTATTGAGAGTGGAAGGAGCACAGATCCATGAAATGTACCTAGAACTTCGCCAACTTCTTTAGAAACAGTCCTGCAGATGAAGCATGAGCACCCTGGAACCACCACCACTGGCTGCAAAACCAGAAAGCTTAAATAACAGAGGAGTCCCTCCACCCCAACCTCCATCCTTGCCAAAACAGGAGCTCCCCCTGACCCCAACCATGCCTGTCAGAACTGCTGGGAAGAAGTCTGAACTTAAAGGTGGAACTGTGAGGAAAACTTAACACAAAATCATGAAATGCTACAGATGATATAATGAACTGCAAAGATTTTGCAGAAATAGCTGAACTTGGGGAGAGTAAAGTCCATGACAACACAGGATCTGAGAAATGCAGATAAATCCACAGGAGATGTGATTTTTCAATACAGGGAGTTGTCACCTTGTATGCAACTGGCAGACAAACAGAAACCTAGGCCAGATGTAGAGCAGCCATTTGTGCAAATTTTTGATAACAGAATAACACTCGGCTTATCTCATTCTATGCTTGCAGTTCCTAATCCATTGACCAATAATTACTAGTTGTATGTCAGAGGAAATTATTTCATAATCAGGCTTATGCTGATATGAATTAAATCCCCAACTCCTTCCCCTTACTACATAAATGAACAAAACTGTATGCTTTCACAGAGAACAATATATTATATTAGAAAACATACAAAGACTCGATTTACATCATACTGGGATCTTGTGGAAAGACAGGCTCATGGTAACTACTTTACCGATAATTAAGGGCAGCTTTTTGCACTATACAAAATACTCAACCACTTCCCCTTTTGCTTGAAAAAACTTGAAAAAAACCAGGGCAGTATTTTCAAGTACACGACACTTTGAGGTACCACAACAATTGCACATGAAATAGACTGTGGGCTATTAGAATAAATTGTGGTTCATTTATCAGCACTGCAAACAGCTCCAACCGAGCAGCGTGGGTCACTGTCACACAGGAGCTCATCCTGCCAAAGCCATCGCCTGTCCACCCTTCCCAGTACATGTCCCTGCCTGCCAGGGCACTTCTACAACTGAAACTCAACTTCCTAAGAAGTTAAAAGGCAGCTCTCTTGTTGCTCCCTTACTGCCTCACTCGGCCTTGGCGTTTGTGCATCTCTGATAACCCGCTGGGATGAATCAACCCTTCCACAAACTGTTTTGTGCCCTGCTCGTGCTGGTCCCTGCTCCAGCTGATACAATCAGTAACTGGGTTCCACCACAGAGCTCAGGGCACCAGGATTTCCCTAGAAACAGTGTCCAGCATGCTCCCCCACAGCCCACAGGCCCCAAGCCACATCAGTTCCCATTAATGCCCAGGGAGGGAAGTGACAAATGCCACACTCCCACCCAGTACTCATTCCTCACATTTTTTGCACCTTTACATGGAGAGAGAGTGGCAATTACCCGGGAGCTGCTGTCCCTGATCAGGTGAGCTGTCCAGACAACAGACACGCCTGTCCCCCAGAGCCACCACTGATGGGGTATGCAGAGGTACCTGGCACCTGCTGCCTCTGACAGCTGGAGCAGCATCAAGAGCTCAGCTTGGAAGACAACGTGGAAGGCACTGCCTTGGACATCAGTCCTGGGGCACTGCAGTGGACTGTGACCCCCTTGCATAGTCACCAGGGGCTGAACAGAAGGCAGGTCGGGCAGCCAGGGACACATCACACTGGTGACAGTGCTGAGGGTGAGCTTCATCCCAGCCATCCTCAAGGCTGTTTGCTCTCAACAGCCATTTAACACTGACACCAGCCCCTACATTAACCAAAACGTCCCAGGTTGATGCACAAACTACCTGCCACAGCTGCAGCCCGAGCACCTCATGAAGCAATCCACGCCTGGCCCAGGAAATGGCTTGAACACAAGCTACTTCCCACACGGCAGCGAGCCCTGAGCCAGAGCTATCACATCAGCAGGCAGGAATGAACTGACACAAACAGCTCTGTTCACAGAGAAATGCACCGAATTCCAGAATTATACCCAACAAACACATCATCAGTCCATAGCTTTCCACCTAGCAGTAGCTCCTGCCCGGACCAGAAAGTGGCTGTAAGCGGCACAGTGCATCCCCTGGCTACATGGGCCAAAAGAAACCAGGAATCCATTCTGGAGATCCAAAGTCAAGCTCAGGTCCGTGTGTCAGTAATACCAGGCTGCAGGGAGAGGGGTCAGTCCCTGAGCATGTTGGTGCACATGGTTTTGGAGCTGAGTACCCACTGTAAGGTGGCTCTGAGCAGACTCTTGCCACACACTGGCAATGACTAGTGCCATCCAGAACATGGAATTCACACACAAACAACAGCTCGGAGCTACATTTGAGGATTATCATGGAACGCTGTCAGGAAACACTCTGTGTTTGTTCATCCTACCAGTGCAGGTGTAGCAGGTCTGTCCCACACACACACAAACCCAAAAATGGGTCTGTCTTGAGGGACAGGGTCAGGTTTCCTCCTCTCATTTAGGAGAAGATGGTGTACTTGCGCTCACAGAGCAAAGGCAAGAGACAAGAGCAACTGCAAATACAACTAACTCAGGCGACATGTGAAAATGAGGAAGGAAACCACACACCACACCAACAGAAAAAGGTCTCATCTTTCTACATTTCCCCACTCTTAATACTTTGCTCGAGGCTTCTGCTGGCAGAGGAACAGCGGATGAGACGGGGACAGCCACAGAGGCCTCTGCAACAGCTGCTGCACGTTTGTCCAGGTACTTGCACGGTCGGAGCGTTTGGGGGTGTGACGGGGCTGAGAGCCAGGGCGCTCAGGGTTGAGAGCCACCTGTGTGCACCTGATCTTGGAAATGCTATCTAGAGCTGTGCTGAAAAAGGGAAACAGTGAGTGCTTGGAAAGAATTACCAGGAGTCACTTACCCAGAGGTGGCTGGCTTTTGGGCCATGGCTCTGGCATTTCTATTCAACACTAAAATACATTTCCATGGAAAGACCAATGGTGCTCCAGGCAATCTGCTCTTATATCCTGCTATGACATTATCCTAGACCTCCAGAATAAGTATGAACCTTTTTAACTTTTCAGTGGATGTTAGCTTATGAACAATTTAAATTTCTGCAAAGATTTAGATTTTCCATGAATCAGAAGAGAAATTGGTTGGTCTGTTTAACACACGCTCGGGTTTTGGGTTTATTCATGCAAACCTGCTGTCACTGCAAGGAACGTGTAATACTACATACAGAAGGTTATGTGTTGTGTTCTCTCCCTCCTTTTCGCCCAAGTCCATTTCAAACGATGGGAGACTCTGCAAACACGAGCGCTGCTGGTAACGCCAGTGGAGCACCCTCCTCTGCACAGTGCCCCCGCGACACCACCATCACCCACCTGCTCTTCCCAGTGCTGTACACGCTCGTCTTCCTCCTGGGACTCGCACTGAACAGCCTGGCTTGCTGGGCTTTCTTCCACATTCCAAGCACATCAACTTTCATTGTCTACTTGAAAAATATCTTAGTTTCTGATTTTATAATGACCCTGATGCTTCCTCTGAAGATCCTGACAGACTCTGGCCTGGGACCGTGGCAGCTCAAAGCCTTTGTCTGTCGCTTCTCAGCGGTAATATTCTATGACGCCATGTACATCAGCATAGTGCTACTTGGGCTCATTGCTTTTGACAGATTTCTCAAGATTGTGAGACCTTTTGGGAAGTTCTGGGTGCAAAATCTGACCTCAGCAAAGATCCTCGCAAGTCTGGTGTGGCTCTTCTTCCTTGTTCTCTCTCTGCCCAACATGATCTTGTCCAACAAGACAGCGACGCCCCAGTCCGTGAGGAAGTGTGCCTCCTTGAAGGGTTACCTCGGACTCAAATGGCACGAAGCCGTCAACTACATCTGTCAGTTCCTCTTCTGGACTGTCCTCATCCTCATGTTGCTCTTTTATATAATTATTGCTAAAAAGGTGTATGAGTCTTACATAAAAACACAGAAGAAAGGCAACAAAAGCGAAAAACGGATCAAGGGGAAAGTATTCATCATTTTTACCGTGTTCTTCTTATGCTTTGCCCCCTTCCACTTCAGCAGGGTCCCCTACACCCTGAGCCAAACAAGTGCCCACGTGGACTGCCGCCTGCAGAACCAGCTCTTCGTGGCCAAAGAGAGCACGCTGTGGCTGGCGGCCACCAACGTCTGCATGGACCCCCTGATCTACATGTTCCTGTGCAGGCCCTTTGTGGAGAAGGTGTTGTACAGGAGGGTAAAGACTCTTCAGAGAATGGTCCAGACAAACCCAGAAACTGAACTGGACACACAAGTGTCTCCTACCGAGTCTTGATTCTGCGGCTGCACGCTCTACTCTGCACGTTCATAGAGAACTTGAAAAATAGTTTGGTTTACTTCTGCTGAAGAACACAAAGGGTATTTGCCAAGTAAAATTAATACTCAATAAATGCAGCAAAACAGATTTTCTATGTATACTCGCTGCATAGCTTTAATGGGCAGAAGGCTCTCGCTCAAACTGCCTAAGACAATCCACAGGTTAATTCTCTCTGCTTTAAACTAAAACAACTCACTTGCTAACACCTGAGCAGCTCACTGACTCTGGCTGCTTCCAAGGGCAATTCAGCTTTATTTGGGATTAAACCCCAGAGCTGTTGACTGTGTATGTCAGTAATTCCTACCCTGAGTGTCAACTGGGCTGCACATCAAGAGTAGGGAAGAGGAGGAACAGAGGGAAGGACACAGAGGGAAGGTCCCTTCCCATTCTCCTCGCCTCTCTCACACATCATTACTTTCCCACCACCCACACTGTTTCACCACCCTTCCTCTCTGCTCCCAGCAGGACTTTGGTGGAGGACAGTGTTGGCAGTACCCCAGTTTCCCCCAGGACATGCTCCTCGTCCGGGCGAGCAGAGCACCCAGGACTGCATCCCCCACAAAGGGGGCCCCAGAGCCACATGGGGCTCAGCCCCACCCCAGCACTCACCAGAGAGGAACACCCAGGGACGTCGCCCTTGGCAGCACATTCACCCTTCCCAGCCCCAACAACAGGCAAAGAGAAGGGAGCAGGGAACACTGCCTGAGCCTCCCCATCCAGAGAATCCCTCTCCACCCAGCTCACCAGAGCACTCACAGAGCTCTCCCTTGGCTATCCCACAGGGACTGTGCCTGGAGAGAAACTACTTTCTAATCCAAAATTCTGGAATTTATGTGACTATTTCAAGGCAGCAGTGTCCCTTATCCCAGCCATCCCTTCTCCTCCAGCTCCGCTGCCAGCTTTGCGCTCTCTCTCACGTGCCAGACACTTTGATCACAACTTGACTGCTGTTTTTAGAAATTCATTGTTTACAGCAGCCTAATCCAATCCAGCAGGTTGCTCCATACAGCTTGCTTTTTTCAAAGCTGTTGTAGATTGCTGTGCATGGATTACATCTGCCTCTGGGGTTCCCCAGCCTCTGCCACATAAGGAGATGTATGTCTTATTTCTACCCACTCCATCTTCTTCACCAGGCATGTTCCATACCTTCCACAGCTATAACACCCTTCCTAACTGGAAACTGAACTAATCCCCAGTCAGCTTTCAATTAGTTCTGAATTTCCCTATAAATCAGTGTTATCTCAGCCACTGTCTCCCTCTCAGATTAAATGCTGTTGCATTAAAGGCTCTCCCCACACACATACGCTGTTAACAGGATTAACTTTGCTCCTTTAGGAAAAGTAAATATAATAAATTCTTAGCTGCTGAAATAGCCACCACTTTACTAACTGCTTAGAGGAACATACAGGAGGCTGGAAATGTTCCTCTCAACCTGCTGACACAGCGTGACAATTAACAGAGGGGCCTGAGCTAAACATTGGGAGAAGAGGGTCTGTAAACCAGCTGTGACCTTCCACCAGGCAGGTGCCCACTGAAATCTGTGCTCCCAAACCTCGGATGTGTCAGGGAGGAATTCAGGACAAAACTCTCCATCTCAGTCCTCCCTCTTCCTTCTGAATCACACCAGCACAGCTAACACAGAGGTCCCAAGGGCTCCCTGCACTGACTGCATCCAGCTCTGGATTTACAGAGCAGTGTGGCAGTGAGAAAGTAAGAAAATGCTGAAGAATAGAACTTTCTTATTTTCTGATTTCTGCTTGTGATCGAGGCTCATCCAACGCTGTGCGCACACGCTGGCAGCTCACGCAGTTCAGTGCTGGGAGCCTGTGTGTTAGGGTGGGTGTAACCACAAAATGGGATGAGTTGGTCCTTAAATAAAGGGTGTGCCAAAGGTTTCTGAGGAGTCTTAATCATCTGTTTTTCAGCTGCTGCTTCTTAGGTAGGTAAAAGGGAGCCAAAGCTACCAAACTCTGTAGCAAAGAAGTGAAGGTGACTGCAAGGACAGAACACCTGCTTGACCCACTTAGGGAAAAAAGTCACTGAATTCTAACACTTGGGATTTTGCACATTTCTCTACAAAGCTTTAGATCACTGCCTCCAGATGGAGTAAAAATCATAACAGTTAAAATGCCTCAAAGTTTAGGTCTCTGCTTTTTAAGGCTCAAAGAAATACCCAATGCAGTATTTTGTTTTGCACGTGACCAAACAGAACCACGTTTGGAGAGCAGATCTCCCTGGGCAGGAAGCCCAGAGTACAGGGAGGGACTGCAGCATTCCAGGGAGCTCCTTCACTGGGCTCCCCAGATTCCTTTAGTGCAGCCAAGAGATTGATGGAATTCAGCAAAGTTTACCAGCATATTCAATACAGCAGTCACCATTTTTCCAAACCTGATTTTTCTCCCAACACACTTAGAATGTGCTGGTTCTGCCCTGAGCAAAACCCTTGCTATTACCTGACACAGCAGCTGTGCAGGACAGCGAACACGGGCACCATTCCCAGCTCACCTGTGCTCACTCCAGCCCATCACACCATGAGGCAGCAGCAGGGCTCTCCCTTCCCGCAGACAAATGTTCCCTTGCACGGCTTGTCCTCACTCCAGACAACCTAGAAACTGAACACTGGCCCGAGGCCTCGAGCCCGTTAGCAGAAATTACTCTTGTCCCGGGCTCCCATGGGTCAGTTCCACACGGGAAGTACTGACACTTGTCCTAAACATCTCTACAGGTCGTTGGGTTCCTGAAAATGGAACTACAGGGCACTCAGCAGTTGAGTTTAATAGGAAATCACTTATTTGGGTACATAAATTTTTTATTTTACTTGTGTTTCAGAAAAAGGAAGTATTTTATACCCTAACCTAATACATGCACCCTCCAGTCTTTGGACTGCCTCTCCTCAGAGTCATTGCAGAATTCCTTAGTGCCCTGAGACAAACTGCTCTTCATAGACATCCTGACCCTTGGCACAGCTACACACATCCCTCCATCCAGGCTCCCACAGTTCTGAGCACTGAGAAAACTCTCCTAACACACAGCAGCGCTTCAATTAATTAGAAATGCAAACCAACCATCTGCATGGTGAACAAGAGCTGGGCAGACAAGTCAAGCAGCCAGGGTATGACCCACACGACGGCACATGCACAGAGCCAGCAGGGCACAGGGGAGGACTGAAGGCACCAGGACAGACCTGAGCCTACAGACAGGACCGGCCAGCCAAGGCCTGGAACTACAGGCTCCCTATCAGCACACTGTGAGCAACTTGAGGATAGAGGGAAAAAGAACTGAGCTTTTAAAGTCAGGTCTTAATTAGATACTTTCCTCCTTCCTTTCCTGTTAGTGACAGGCATCACACAGTGACTGGAGTAATCCACATCAGGAAAGGGGAAATGTCAGCTCTTCCAAGACTCTTCCCCTGACAAAAGCATCTTCACATCTGCAGCTGTAATGCTGGGGAATCCTCCCTGTGTTGCAAGCTCTGATCTTGCTGACTCTTTTCTGCTTAAAAAACAGAAACAGCCAGTCCTATGCATTACCCAGGTGATGAATCTCCTTTAACATAACCTTGCAGTTCACATTGCTAAATATGGCAGTGAAGACATTTTAGAATGAAGCAACGCAGTAATTGTTGTAATAACGTTGTTCACGCTCTTATGAAATCCCAGAGTTGCTCTCTAATCATCAAAACACAAAAAGGGACATCCAGCCTTTAAATAACGTGAACAATAGTGAAGTTACAGGTTACCTTCAGCTTTTCTTTACATCAGACCTTCACGTTTCTTCTGCGCTGTTTTTACGACAAGCTCCCCACGTTTCAGTGTTTCATGTGTCAGCTCGTCCTGACCTGCTCCAGCCTGGGAGCAGCCAACAACACGTCTGCGTCGGAGCCTGCTCGGGGATGCCAGGGCACGGGGTTCTAACCCATTGTGTTTTACTGGTACACCAAAATACAGAGATTTAAAAAAAAAAGTTAACCTGCTTTTGCACCATATTCAAAAAGTAACAAACTAAAACCCCATCCTGGTGCAGATTTTATTTATTATTTGACCATTACTAACACACCAGTTTTGGTATGTGCACTCTACTCCCAGAGTGCCAACTCCTAAACACTTGGGTCTCTGTAAGCAATTAAATTACATTTTTCAAATATTTCAGTTTTCACTTTCAATTTCTTCTCTTTCCCCACAGCACATGCTGCTGCACCGGTTCTTAGACCCCAGCCTGAGAGACCACCAGCACTGGCAGCGTTGAAAAACAGCAGCACAAATGTGGGCATCGCATGCTGCTGTGCCGTGTCTGGCCCGCAGGCCTGAGACCACAGGAGCGGCCGCATTCCCTGGAGCCCAGCTGTGCCCCTGCCAGGGACGCAGGAATTGTGCTCAGCAGCCAGGACGCAGCACAGCTCCGGGCTCTGGAGCGCACACCTTGAGCAGGGCAAAGTCGAGCATGGAGGGGATTGTTCCAGGAGGGTACGAACCCCCTACACACCCTCTGACTTTTGTTCCCCTCTCCCCAACAGGCAGCTGCCTCACCCTGGAGCACGAGGGACAGCTGAAAGAAGGTGAAATGGGGGCTGGCACACACCATCATGTGCAAGGTCTGAGCAAGGCAAAGGCTTCATCAAGTCTCCTCTCCCTACCTGCAGGGAAAGCCTTCTCCATCCTCAGGGGGTGCCATGTGCCTGCAACAGGGACCATCCCCTAGTGTCAGGATATCCAGCTCCTGGGATGAGTTTGGCAGCCTGTGATAATAAAGCTGAAAGCACAACAGAGTGAAGCCGTGTTCCTACAGCTTCATCTGCATGGGTTTGCTTTGCCTTGCAAAAGCTGGTCTTCAAAGGCGAGCTGTGCCAGCAGCCTCCTGTGATCAGGGACTGCACCTGATTCAAGGGAGAGGTCCTGAGGCAAGAGGAAATTTCACAGTCTGCCCACAAGCAGAAATGTGGGATTTAGCACAGGGTTCCCTGGACAGAGGCCAGAGGAAGCTGCTCAGCGCTGCAGGGGCAGCGGGTGGGTCCTGCTCTGGCTTGGCCCCTCGCAGGCTCCGTGCAGCTGACAGGGCTCCTGTGCAGAGAGGTGTCCAGCCTCAGCAGAGGGGACTAGGGGCTCAGTCCCTCAGATACTTAAGAAAAAAAATTTAAAAATGTGTATGGAACAGTGCAAGCAAAACAGACAGAAAAAGGCCTTGGCAGCCACTGCTCTCAGAGCACCGAGATAATTTTTTCTTTTCCCTTGAATTTTTAATGAGGGAGACGGGAATTTCCTTTTTTTTAAAGAAGGCAGCAAAAATAGGAAATTACCCACTTCATCCTCCAGTGACATAAAGCAGAACTTTGTCCCAACAGAACAGGCCCAATAGAATACGTCCCAATTTTGTCCCAGGATTATTTCAGTGCTCTAAAGGCACTAAATAGTCTGACTGTAAACATCTGTACAGCCAGGACCTCTGAGGGCAGGGCTGTGAGAGGCACTGGGCTCAGTCAGTCCTAAGGAGCACCATGGCAGGAACAGACACCGGGGTCATTTTAGCTGCAGTACTGAGGGACAGACTTAGCGTTCTACTTTCATCCTACACATCATTTGGAAGGGAGGATCTGTTCAAAGCACAACACTAAAGACAATCTAAATATAATCAAATTAATAATTGACAAGATAATCTTGATTAGCAGATTTTTTCATCTATCCAGCACCAGATTCTGCAGGCGCGCGTTAAATCCGCATCCACCCTGCAGACGCTGCGTGCCCCGGGAGGCAGAGGCAGGGCAGCAGCGGAACAGCCCTGCAGGCTCTCGCAGCAGAGGCTGCTGCCTTCCCCGCACCAACCCACCTCCCAGGTGAATCACTGTCTGCGTCCTGGGCGCCCCAGCTGCTCCGGAGCCAGGAAGTGAGCGGGAGCGCGCTCACCTACCCTGGCATGTGAGTCATTCCCAGGAATGAGAAAGCCAGTTGCTCCAGTTGCTCCTGGCCAGGGGAATTTTGACTCTCTGATCAGGTATCACAAAAAAAAGCCATCGGAAGCCCAAAAATCTTACTGCCAGACATGGTTTGTTCAGCTACCCTCTCTCAGGAAATACTCTCCAGCCTACTGTAGTTTCAAGATGCGTTTTGGAGGAGTCTGAGGCACTTTCGGGATGCAGCTCCGAGACAAGCGGAAGGCGACGATGGTGACAGGTAAGTGAGCTCTGAGCATCGGAAAAGCATTTGATAAGTTGTTCAGTGAATCTGCTAGCACCTTCTCACCCTTGAGTGAAAAAACAGGAATTAAGATATAGCTGCTGAAAACCAGACTTGGAACCATAAACTGAATGTCGGATCAATTAAAAGCGTGAAAAGTTCTCAAAATAGCATGCCTTTACCAACCTTTTATTCATTCATACATAGTATTCATGGTGGCAAAAGAAAAAATTGGTTTCTACTAATCTTTCCTTCTAAGATACGACTCAAACTGCAGGTGGGTCCATTGTTTCAGTAACTCACTTCCTGACAGAGCTAAACTCATACAAAGTAAGATTCAGTAACTTCAAGATCTGAATTTGCTTTAAAAGGGTTTTTACTCTATTCCCTTTCACCTCTTTCAGTACAGGAAAGCAAACTTGAGCTCTCTTCACTATATTAACAGAATAAATGTTCTCTTCCTTCGTACTTCGTTCAAGTCATGTTAAAACTTGTCAGGTTCACTGGAAAAACCACATAGCTCTGAATGAGCAGACTAGATCTGATGAGTCTCACGGCTTGGGAAATATCTGAGGTGCTTGCAAAAGCCTCTGTCTTTTAAGGAGATTTCATATTGAAAAGGTCATTCTTGGTTACAGAGCACTGGGAGCAGCAGCACGATTCAAGGGTTTGTTAAAAAATTACTTGTTTGTGCGCTATAGGGCCTGCAGCCACTCTCCTTCTGTGTGCTCCATCTGGAAACTGGGAGTATTTCACACTTCTTTCCATCTTTTTAAAGAATTCTGCAACCCTCTTTAGAAAGGGAAACCAAGAAACTCGGGCAACCTTTGGCTGATGTCGCTGATTCACTCCCAGGCACTGGCCCTGAGTGAGAACCCACCAGCACTTTTTTTAGGAGCAGCTTTCCCTCCTCTCCCCCTGGGAGTGGGCCAGCAGCCCTGGGGCACCAGACAGAGCCTCTCCTGCCACCCCACTCCATGGGGAGGGGAGATGGCAGCACCTGGGACATCCCCCCTCACAGAGGAACTGCAGGAGGGGGCAGAGGGGAGAGAGGCTGAAGGGTGTGTGGGGACCTCACACACAGAAACCATGTGTTTGCATTAGGGGGGCGGGAGAGAAAACCAGCACATTTTCAGCAGCATCAGCCCTGAGCCCTCCTCCCTCCCTCCCCACCTGCAAAGGGCTGCCTGTCCCAGCTCAGCCCAGCGTCTCACCCTCGGCTCCCTCCCAGGCTGACGGAGCCCCTGCGGGGCAGGGCGGCAGCGGGGAGACCAGCTCACCCAGCACCTGCACCCCGCAGCCCGGCATGTGCCGGCACGCACCCCTCCGGGGGCCGGGGCTCCAGAGCCCCGCCACACCACGGAGCCGCCTGGCCCCAGCGATCCCCGGAGCGCGGCAGAGCTCTCTGATCCAGTGAGCACCAGAAGCAGCCAGGCAAAGCCCCTGTGGTACGACTAGAGCGTTAAACTCGAACTGTGCAGCATTTATAATGGTTTGGAACCGAGTGAAAACGCACCTGACACGCACCATGAGCTCCAGAGCCACTGCACAGCCGCTGGCTCCCCAGGAGCCCAGGCTGCAGCACACACCAACCCCAGGGCTGCCAAGAAAACTCTAGAGGAAGGAGGCAAGATTCTACGTTTCAGCAGTCTCAACCCTTTCCAACATCTTAAATAAATTAAAACACCGCACTGTCAATTATCAGAAGTTGGCTTTCCACATCTGACCAGCAATGAACCTCACGTGAGGTACTGCAGCAGCCACTGCTTCTGGTTCTTCCTCGAGAAAATGTCAGTGACATACCAAAGGGACAGCTGATGCTGAGCAGCACAAATCGGACTTCTATCAGCTTCTATCACCCTCACTGCAGCAGCAGGTGCCGCCCCTGTAAAAGGAGCCCAGAGCAGCCAGAGCTGGGTGGCAGGAGGAGCAGCAGCTCTCACAGCCAGCGCCTGACGCCCTACCCGGGGCCAGCAGCCTGTCCGTTCCGAGATGGGGCAGGGAACTCTCCCTCTGGGCTGAGCATGAAAAAACAGCGTTGCACCAGGCTGGACTTCTCCCAGTCACACCCTAAAATCCCCAGGTCCTTCTCCTTCCTCTTTCAAGCAGTGGTGCTGCTGCAAGTAGCACACAGAGCGCTGTCCGGCAGCAGGATGTACTGGAGCACAGAGAAACCAGCTGACACAGGCACATGAGGATTTCTTGGTGCTTCTGTGATGTGAATAAGGATTGCATTCAAAAAAACCAATAGAAATTGCTTCAGCACAAAGAAAAATGCCTGAGAGTTAGACTGGAATTACTGAAGGATTTAAATGGCACAGGCTACATGCACATACCAATAATTATTTTGATTTCCCAATATATTTTCTTACAGTGGCCCTGAGGGATGTGATAGAGGCACAACAGACACAGGTCCAACGGATGAAGGTGCAGTGCTGCCAATCACACACCTGCATTTTTGTGTTTGTGCCCCAAACGTCTTGATTCTTTTTAAAGTGTCATTTTGAATTTTTTACTTAATGTTTTTCACAGCACAATACAAGTAATCAAACCTAAAAGCTGGTATTTTCAGTAAAAACCTCCAACTCAAGCCTGGCCACCCCAGCCATGGCCTTTGCTGGTGGGTGCAGAGCGTGGCAGCCGCGGCACCAGGGACGGGCGCAGGCGTGGGTCAGCGTGGCACCGCGCTCCGGGCAGCGCCGAGCACCGCTCGCCGCAGGAGCTGGGGACCCTCAGCCGCACAGGGCCCCGCCGAGGCTGTGCACGGGGGCTGCACCTCGCCTGGAGCCTTCCTGGAGGGGGCTCAAGGAAAGGCTCCACAGGGCTGCAGCACAGCTCCCACCGCCAGCGCGTTTGTGCAGCCACAGCCAACCAGCAGCAGCATCTTCTAGGAAGAAGCAAAGGAAACATTCCAGAGTTCCTTTACTCCTTGCTGATTAGAGGCTGCCTTACTGAGAAAACATTCATTATCCCAGCTCTGCCCAAGCACTGTGTTGAACTTTCTTTTTTTTTTTCTCAAAAAAAAGCAGCCAGCAACTGCAGCCCAGCTTCTCCTGCACCGAGAGCAGCTGCTCACCTGCTGCCCCGCTGACACCAGTCCTGCTGGCACATCTCTCATCGTCTCATGCAAAAACCCCTGCAGTCCACAGGAGCTGTGGAGCTGTACCGTGCCACAACACTCCCTCCCCACCTCTTTAGAGGTGGCAGTGAGGTGCTGGGCCCCTCCTGCACACAGCACCACAGCCCAGCACACCTGACCAGAGCCGCAAGGGCCACTGAGGGTAGCTCCTGCCTTTGGGCCACGGACACTGCATGTGCTGGTCATTAATGCAGCAAAGAACTGGGAAGCACTCCTTCAGTGTCACCTGGGAACTGCGGTGCCTGTGCAACAGGAAAGGCAATTCATGCAGCTTTAGGTTCTGCAAATAAGCTTAAAAACAGTTTTACCGTAACAATTAACAACAGTTACTAGATCTTGCAAACTCTGCATAGAAAATCCAATTCAAAGTAGGTAATATAATCCATGAACTTTTATCAAGGAACAATTCAAAAGACAAAAAAAATGAAGACCTCGATAGCTCAGGCAACATCTCATGTCAGAGCTGTCTCACATAGAGGACCATTAGGGTTCATAATAATTTACTTGAAATGAGAAAAAAATTAATGGCTACATTTGGACAAAATATTCCAAAAGTGGCTTTGAGAAAGTTAGATTTGTTCAAGTACTTTTACTATTTATTTTCAAAGTGAGGAAATCATGTTATCCTAAGGGCATATTCCCCCAAAATGAGAATTTTGCATACTAGATGGTATTATCGAATGCTTACTCCAGCATTTTGCTACTCCCAGTGCACCTGTACAACAAGTCACAGGTGCAAACAGGCTGTGAGATCTCAGCTGCAGCACAGGTGAAGACTCAGCACATTTAGGTGGCTGCCCTGGCGCCAGGCACAGCCAGCCCAGGCAGCTCCAGCCCACAGCCGAGGACCGAGGGAGCGCGACCCGCGCTGTCGGTCAGTGCCTGTGCGCGGGGGCTCGGCAGGGCGCAGAGCGAGGGTGGGGACGCTGGTCCCTGCCTGCAGCGTGTCCCAGCACAGGGCCAAGGGAGCGCTGCTCCTGTGTGCATCCCGACACGGACGGCAGCTCAGGGCCCGGGCAGGCATGCGCCCTCACCACTGCCTTCCTGTCTCTCCTGAAGACAAATGGATAGGACAGGGCAGGGACAGGACAGGATTCTGGAGACAGCAGCCGAAGGCAGAGGGAAGCCAGGTGCACAGCAGCTTCCTGGGGAAGGATGCTGTGCTGCTCCGGGACATGTGAGAGGAGAGAGCTAGGCTGGAAAGGAGGGGAAGTTCAAGGAGGAACCTGGAAATGCAGAAGGGGGTCTTGTGCCAGACGCTGGAGCAGACAAGCAGCTTTCTGAGCAGAGGCAGGTTCCTATTTCTGGCTAGGACGAAGAAAACAGGCACCATGAGCCACGGGTGGGGACAGTTACACCCCAGTCCTCCCTTTCAGCCTCTCTGCAGTGTGGCTGGTTGAGCAGGGCAGCGTTCCTGGCCCAGGGAACCAGCCCATGCTGGCCCCACTCCCAGGACAGCGGCCACGGGGCCCCCAGGGCTGCTCTCACCCTCTCCCAGCTGAGGGAAGTGACAGTGGGGTGTGTGCAGGGCACCCCCCGTGCTCAGCAGCAGCAGGGGGGGTACTTGTGGGCTCCAGCACTGCTCAGAGCACGGGGGGACCCCAGGAGCCCCCACCCCACCACAGGCAGGACCAGGACCAGGATGTACTGGCTACAAAAACACCAAAACCATTACAGTGTGCAGAGCACAAGAGAGCAAGAAGGGCAACTCACTGATGTAGGCAGCAATTTAAACAGGAATTTCAGGTTATTCCACTGTGCATTACCAGCACATTAACATATACCTTCACCAAAAGGGAGATAGACCATTTTTGACAGAGGCCTCCAAGGAAGGGAAAGGTGGCAGTGCCCTAGCTACTGGGACCAGGCTCTGTGATTTGGTTCTGATGGGCAACAGAAAAGAACAGCATTGCAGCGAGCCAACAGCAGGTTTAATACCTGCCTCACATGTCTATTGCTGCATTAACCCTGTTGTTTACCCAAGCTTAGGGTGATGAATGCAGAGGGACTGGCAAGAAGGCACACACCACCAAGTTATATGCTCAAATAAAAACCATTAAGACTCGGCAGCCCCATAACCTAGAACACCTGGTCTAGGTCACAAAGAGATTTTTTTAATTCTAGAAAGTTTTAAATAAGATGAAAAAATACTAGATTTGAGGATATGCAATTTCTTTAAACAGGAAGGTAACTTAAAGCCTTAGTCACTAGAAAAACTCTGCAGTCATTCCCTACCCACCTGGCACAGAAGGCTGCCATGCAGCCTGTTCTTTCATTTCTTCTTTGAGGTTACATCAGTCATAGACATAAACCAGTCTGTCCACATGAGCAGCAAGAGATTACCTCATCAACCACCAACAACATGCAGAAGCTGCAAGAAGTAAAATGTATTCTGGTTTACAAAGCTGCCTGGATAAAGGAGCAGCTTCTAGTGCACCTCCAAAGCCATCCAAGCAGAATGTATAGCAGACTGAGACAGCTGCTTAGGATGAAATTGGTGAGGAAAAGTGTCCAGACAACTGGACAAGTGGAGGAAAGCCAGCCCTGCTGAGCACACAAATACTGTATTCAAACAAGTAAAAAATCCACAATTAGAGTACACAGTGAGCATTTACAAAATATCCTAAAATACTCTTTTAAAGAGAAGACAGTCTTCATCACCTGTTGCAATAGAACATGAAAAAGAGTGAATTCTCCATAGAGCATAAGTTTGTTCCTACTCCTGGATATCCTCCTGCAATATAGCAGCCTTTTTCAGCAAGAATGAAGCTACTGGAGTACAGATACCCCAGCCCTACAGAGAGGCCTCACTCACCTACCCCAGCATGTAAACAACAAAGCCCCACTGCTCCGAGTGCTCTGCCCACCACAGCACCCCTCAGCCTGACAGACTTTGTTAGGAAACTGTGGAAACACCTTTGGAGTGCTGAGTCTGAGCAGACCACCGCCGTGCATCCCATCTTCTGTCACACAGCTCTGTGCAGCAGGACCAGCGCTTCCCTGCAGCTCTGCACAGACCTGTCTGGTGAAGCCTTTAAAGCTTCTAACTACAGCAGCACCAGGGAGAGCCTTTGGTGCGTAAGGAGGGCAAGTAGTCACAGGTGCTGCCTCTCTCCTCCACCCTGCAGACACCAGAGCCTCTGCTGAGCTCAGGTGTGCTGGCAGGGCACAGGGCCCCGCTCGTGAAGCTCAGCTGGCACAGGTTACACTGGTGAAGAATTTGCTGCTTTGTTTTTCCAACCCACAGTTCGCTGAGATAATTTGGGAACATATTTTAACACTAAAACCATCAGAAATAAGAAGACACAGAGATATCCCTGCAAGGACTCAGTCCTGGTTGGCCTGCACAACCTCACACAGGTCCCACAACGGCTTCCCAGCGGCCTGGATGTCCCTGGGCAGTCCAGGGGTGGTCACACCTTCACTGACCAGGGGATGCACGGGGCAGGGCTCCACCGTGGCCGCTACCCCGGGCAGAATTCAGCGAGGCTGTGTGGGATTCACTGCAAGAGTGGCTTTCCAGGCTGAGCTGGGACACTGCAGCTCCTGTCACCCATACAGCCTTCCCATGCCGTGTCAGAAGGGAGAAGGGAGCCCGACAGCCGAGCAGCTGGGCTGCTCCTGCCAGCACAGGTTCTGCAGGGACTGGGGAGCAGGGAAAGGTACCTGAGCAGGAGCTGCAGGGCAAGCACGGGAGCAGTGAGGATCCTGGCAAAGCCCACGAGGCACAGACAGCCCAGCACAGACTGACTGGGGACTGCAGGCATTCCCTGGGGTGCAGAGAAACATTCCTGTCCAGGCAGAGCCTCCTGCTGCAGTGCTGGAGCCACGTCTGGTCCCTGTGATTGCAGTCCAACCTCCAAGGCAGTTTCCACTATAAAGCCACGGGCTAAACACCAAGATTCAGGCTGACAGCCAGTGGATTCAAGGAACAGTACCCAGGAAACAAGACACTGCTCACAAGAAGGAAGGAAACTGGATTTTGATCTGTACTGAACAGGGCTTGTTGGGGATGGCCCATCCCTGCCGATAGCAAATGCAGATGGGAACGTGACCAGTGTCGGGGAGCGGCCGGAGGACGGCAACTCCCTCTGGCCAGAGATCCCTGCACCAGGGAGCTTCCCCACCAGCACCAGAAAACAGCCACCTGATGTCCAACAAGGGACAGAACCTCTGCAGAGTGTCAGGGCTGTCTGTGCAGGAAGACACAGGCACTGGCCCTACCTGGTGTTGGATTTTTACAGTCTCTTGTGTCAGCATCCACCTACAAGAATGGATGCAGAGGAGGAAAAAGAAAGGGGCCTTTTTTGACAGGACTTAGAGCAAATCCCTTCGGGACCGGAGCAACACCAGTAGATGTGCAGTCCATTCCACACAGATCTGTCCCCAGCCCCAGGGAATCCTGCAGCATTTCCCAGGGTTGCAGCAGGGGACACAGGAGCCACCTCTTGCTCTGCCTCGAATCCCAGGCAACACAGCCAATACCTCACTGACTTCTCTGGACTGAGGATTCAGTAGAGCACTTGCCTGAAGAGCCTGAGAACAAGGAGTTTTCCAGGGACTAGGCATTATGCAGACTTAAAAGAAACTCTGAAAAGCAGGGAAATAAGCACCTTATTTACATAAGGAGTCAGATATACATCTTTTCATAAAATCATGTATTCTTTTGATCTCCGTGCCTCCTGGGCAGAAAAGAGAGCTGCAAACCTTCAGCAACAGCAAAACATGACGGATTACTGCTGCCCAGACCTACAGAAAACGAAATACCTACAACACCCTTGACAGTCTTGTCAGAGCAAACAGTGCCAGCCAAGAAGCCAAACTGATAAAAAGGTTAAAATATCCAAATTAAAGTTTTTAGTGATTCTTTCACACACCATTATTTGCTTTGGTGCCATCTAGTGCCACGCTACACTACACAGTGTATGGCACCTAAAACAGGTTCTGATCTGCAAAAGGACTGCAGGAATTCCATCCTCTCTTCATTCCCATGAGAGCAGTCAGGTCTAGTGGGATTGGTGAGATCGGAACCATTTTTCCAGTTTTCCTATCAAAACTTGTGAGCAAAAAGTGAATCACAGAAAAGGTACTGCATTTACATACTGATAGAGGAAAGAACAACTTGGAGCACAGCCTTCCAAACCAGTATTGGCAAAATCCCTTTGAACAATGTTGAATATTGTGATGCCATCACAGCATAAATGAGTTTCTGCAGGTTTCAGTGTTCCTTGTGTGCCAGTTTCTATGAAAAAGGAACAGAAACTTGCCATTTCCACCCCAGTTTGGGGAATACACTAGGAAGTTATAGACACATCTCTCATAATTACAGATAAAACTTTTTTACTTCAAGAAGTGAGTGATGATTTTAAAAATTTTCCACTCCTGGTCATCCATCACTGAATTGAGTGAGAAGAGGACAATGAAGACCTGACCACAGAACCACCATGCAGTACCCAGAGATCAACCCTTAGCACACCTCAGCCAGCCCTTCACTGGAAATCCCAGAGGAAGCTCCTTTCACAAAGCTCCTCTCCATGCAGGGGACAAGAAGGTGGGCTCTTCTATTTTCATTGGTTTTAATTTGGATTTTTTTTCCCCAGAACATCATCCTGGCACAGGCCCTGCTGCATCCCAGATCCACGGCTGCCAGTGGGACTCCTGAAGAGCATTTCAGCTGAAAACCTACAGCAACACAAAGGATGGGGTACAATTTGTCCTATGGAAAACTGCCAGGTAAAACAACAATGAAAATATAAGTGATTGAAAAGTGTTTACTTTATTACTGTCAGTTCCTACCAACACTTGAAAGAAGTAAGTCATTCCAGCACGGGCTGTCCAAGCACTGCCCAGCGCTGCCCCACAGCCAGCCAGCCCGGTTTGCCTCACCAGCCAAGGTCAGAGCATGAACAACATGAAACGAAATGTACTGTCATTTTGTGACAGAGTTTAGAAGTTTTTCACAAACATTTATATATGAAATCTTAAAATCCCCCAGAGACTGTGATTTTCAAATACGTTTAAGTTTAAATGAGCATTTTGATAGGCCTGAGGAGTCTCTGCAGAGCCCCGTCTCATGACAAACATCTCAGCTCACAAGTTGCATTCTGTCAAGAAAGCCAAGAGCTGACAGGCTTCAGTTCTGATTTATGGTTCACCCGACCAGCCTCCAGACTGCCAGAGAGAGGACAGTTCTAAACTGGCCCATTTGTGAAACACCAGAAACAAACTTTAACCTTTTGCTTTCCCTCATTCCCACAGAGAATCGCCTCAGCCCAGACAACAGCACCTCGCCCAACGCCAGCTCCCTCGGGAACTCTACGCACGACGAGTTCACCACCATCGTCCTGCCCGTGCTTTACCTCGTCATCTTCCTGGCCAGCCTCCTGCTGAACGGCCTAGCAGTGTGGATCTTCTTCCACATCAGAAACAAAACCAGTTTCATATTTTACCTCAAGAACATTGTGGTTGCAGACCTGCTCATGACACTGACGTTCCCGTTCAAGATCATCCAGGACTCGCAGCTGGGACCGTGGCACTTCAACTCCTTCCTGTGCCGCTACACCACGGTCCTGTTCTACGCCAACATGTACACGACCATCGTGTTCCTCGGGCTCATCAGCATCGACCGCTACCTGAAGGTGGTGAAGCCCTTCGGAGACTCCAGGATGTACAGCATCACCTTCACCAAGATCCTGTCAGCCTGCGTGTGGGTGGTGATGGCGTTCCTGGCGCTGCCAAACCTGATCCTCACCAACGGATACCCCACCAAGAGAAACATCGACGACTGCCTAAAGCTGAAGTCCCCCCTGGGAGTCAAGTGGCACTCGGCTGTCATCTACATCAACACCTGCATGTTTGTGGTGGTGCTGATAGTCCTAATAGGGTGTTATATTGCCATATCCAGGTACATCTATAAATCGAGCAAACAGTTCATCAGCTCATCCAGCCGAAAGCGGAAGCACAACCAGAGCATAAGGGTTGTCGTGGCTGTGTTTTTCACCTGCTTTTTGCCCTACCATTTGTGCCGAATACCCTTTACTTTTAGTCATCTGGACAAAATTTTAGATGACTCTGCACATAAAATCTTGTATTATTGTAAGGAAATGACACTGTTCCTGTCCGCATGCAATGTCTGCCTGGATCCAATCATTTATTTTTTCATGTGTCGATCATTCTCACGAAGGCTGTTCAGGAAATCAAACATGAGAACCAGGAGCGAGAGCATCAGGTCCCTCCAGAGCGTCAGGAGATCAGAGGTGCGCATCTACCACGAGTACACCGATGTCTGAAGGCACCCACAGAGACTCTGCTGACTTGTGAGAGTGCTTGTAGATCATGTAAATAAAATGTCTCTTTAAGTGTCTGACCACGGAAGCTCATTAAGGAATGTGCAGACACGTTCAGCTTTTCTGTGTCAGCTCACCAACATCCACCTCAAATTCCATCTCTGCAGGGATCAGGCTCACTCCGTGGGGCTCGGGGGCTGTTTTGGTTGGTTGGTTGGTTGGTTTAAAAACCAACGTAAGGCTGCCCCAGCTCAGAAAACAACCCTGAGCTCAGGATCCAGCCAGGACGGACCCTCTGGCCTCGGAGCGGGGTGCATTGTGAGGAAACAGCTTCCCCAGGGTCCAGTGGATGGCCGCAGGTGCAGGGAAGGGGAGGAGGTGGCACAGGCTCCGTGGGGACCTCAGCGTGCCCGGGGCAGCGCAGGGCTCCGGTGCCACGTGGCACTGTGCCACGGCGCTTGGGTGCCGGCAGCACCACCTCACCCAGTGCTTGTGCCGAATCCTCCCAGCCCCGCGATGCTCACAGCGATCGTTTGGTCCTGGACTCGCTGGGGACCAAATCAGATTTGTTTAGAGCAAAAGCTGCTCGGAGCAAAACCAAGCAGCCTAGTAAAGGCAGGCTGGCAGGAAGTGGCAGGTGCCCCAGCAAGCTGTGCTCACAGCTGGCCGGGATGCAGAGCGGCCGCAGGAGCAGGAGATGGCGACAGCCCATCGGCCGGTGCCTCGCACACAGAAGGACTTTCCCTTTAATACACACACAAAAAAAAGGGGTTGACAAGAAAACCCTGAAAATGCAGCACTCAAATAACAAGATTGAGTTCTGCATGAGAACATCTTTGATAAAGTTTTCCACTGAAAGAAGCGTTTCTTTCTTCTATTTTTTTTTAAACACCATTGGTTTAGGTTTCGATTCTGGTTTATGAATAATTAAGAAGTTGAAATGTAAGTATGATAATATCTGGATTAACCCAAGTATTATAAAACCACTTAAACATTGTTCAGGGGAGAACATTTCTGGAAAGGAAGACAGGATATTTTGGGTATTTATCCTGCTTTAAATAAAAATACTTTACATGGCTAAAATACCACAGATAAACCCTGTTTTCCAATCAGCTCTAAGAAAACTGTTCACACACACCAGACTAGTTCTGGGACCAAATCTGCCATCTTGCACCCTAAGCAGTCCATGCACATACAAAACCTTATTAAGAGAACCATTCTGGGGACAGGGTTGCATAGTTTAAATTCTCACAAGCACCAAATTAAATGGAATTATACTATTTGGGACTGGAAGATCAGTTCTGTACGCAGACATTCCTAACCAAAGACTGTCCTCTTAGGTCTTATATGGTTAAAACAAATCAAGACTGAGTGCTTCTGGTCTCCCTTTCACACGTGTAAATCACCAAGCATTTATGGCTTGTTAAATTGTGCCTGGTACTTGCTGTGTTAAATTCACATGACCTTTTTCCAGGTGGACTGTCCACACAAGCCCAGCACAGCCCAAAGAGCCACGTGAGTGCAATATCCGTGTTGGCCCCCAGCCAGAGGACACTGGAGGCAAGTGAGGAGACAGCAGACCAGGCATGCAGGGCCGGGATTTGCGCTGGCACAGGGCGGAGCTGCAGACACAGACGGGCACCTGCACCCCTCAGTGCTGTGTGCCCTCCTGGCAGGATGCACACACACCACCTTTCTCCCTATCCACTTATTTTTAACGGAAGGATGGATTTTCACGGTGTTTCCTCCTAGGAGAGACACTACTGCTGATCCCTCACAAGAGCTTCCCACCAAAAAATCTATTACCCAAAGCAGCCACACTCAGGTGATGGGAGGATGCCCTTCAAAGCACAGAAGTGTAGTTTCTGGAAAGTGCAGTCCCAGCAGTGGGGTATCCATATGAAATCTGGGAAGGGAAGACACAGCCATGCATCCCAGCACAGAGACCAGCCAGGACCCCCTGCACTGCAGCCTGACCCCTCAGCTGCAGACAACTCTCCACTGTGAAATCACCCCAGGCGCAGTTTACTTTACTTGACAGGGTGTATCTGTGATAATCCCCCATCTCTGGTTTGTGCACACACTCACATACATGACAGCTCTTTGAAGATGTTGTTTGTGAAGTATTTTCCCAGAGCTAAAAATGAATTACACAACAATATCCCAATCCCCAAATACCAGATAACTATATTTAATTTATCCAGATTTGACATGGAATTTTGGTCTCTAAAAGTTCATCTTGAAAGAAAAAGCTACAAGGAAGTTGTATGGAAAGTCTCAGGCCCTGACCTGTTGCTGCCCTTTCAGAGAGCCACATCGGGGCAGACATGGATGTAAACTGTGGCTGTGCAGTCCCAGAGTCCCATTTTTCAGAGGAAACAGACTTTTCTGTGTGAAAGTACAACAGCAGCTCTGACCCACGAATGCAAGGAGCAATTCCTGAACAATTGGACAACTCATGAACATTTGGGATTTTTTACATTCAGGAAGATTTGCATTACAGTCTTTGTAGTTCAGATGTAATTATATTTTACATACTCTGACTGAATAGCCCAGGCAGAACTCTCCATGCCAGGGTGTTATCGTGGGAGAAATGCGATCTGAACCCGTTCTCAGAGCCAGCTCCAGATCGCTACAGGCACAGGACTTTTGTCACTACACATACTTTGCCCTCTGCTTCCGTGGTTTCTCTAGTAATGACCCTTCCTGTGACTTTCCACCAGTGCAGCTTCACAGGAATCTTAAAAAAGGAAACTAAACCCACCCAAATTTCTAAAAATCTGTCTTTGCATTGGCACCCACCAGCCTCTCACGATGGATTTAGCAGTGGGAAAGCACTGATAGGCAGCGTGGCCGTGACAGGCTCACCCAGCCGTGTCCCAGTGCTGGGAGCACAGAACTGGGAAGAAAATGCAGAACTCAACATGAGATGGAACCCATGGTGCAGACACAAAACTGGATGGAGGTCTCGTGGTTTGTGTTAACCAGAAATGCTTTGTAAACCAAGCCCACCACCTACCTGTACATAAATTCTGTACAATGCACCCGCAAACACTGAAAGGTTTGACTACAGTCCCCCCCACAGAACTCTGCACATTAGTGATTACTAAGGTATAAAAAATACCCCAATTTTGCATCTAAATGGGGCATGAGAATTCAACACAAAATTGCAGGGACAGATCCATGGGTTTGTCCTCCTCACCCTCCCCAGAAGAGACACCATTTGATGAGGTTTTGTCCTCGTCTGAGTGTTGACCCAGATACTAGGCTTGTGATCAAGAAGCTTCTGACCAGATATTAACCTTGTGACAGAAATGGTGGAAAGATGAGAACAAGGCAGCAGAGGAAAAGGGAAGAAAAAAAAAAAGAAAGAAAAAAGAGGAAAAGGTAAAGGAGATATTTGTGCAGTTTTCGAGAAGAGTTTATCTTGCACACAAAAGGAAATCAAGAGCTCCCCCATTTCCTGAAAAGGTTACAGATGTAGAATGTATGACTCTGAAATCAGAAAATGAGGTACTTTAAACACAATTGTCTTTTGAGAAAGACACACAGGAGAAATTGCAAAATTATGGAGATGGTTTTTAAGTACAAACGTGCAACTAGAAAAACTACTGTGGCTGAAAGACAAGAGAACCAGCTGCAGGAAAGCCTACTTTGATTAAGTATGTAAAATTACTGAATCAAATCCCACATCAAACATTTTCTAATTAAGTCCAGCACAGTCCCCTCCCTCAGTGCCCCTCTGGATCTCCTGCCACCCTGCAAGGTAAAACATCCACATGGGAGCGGCAGTGGTGCCCCCTGAACATGGACATGGGCTTGGTGAGTGAGCTCCAGACAAATCCTTGTAGGGCCTCAGAAGGCTGTTCCACGAGGATGCACAGACATCCACCCGTCACCCAAACAAAACTGAGCAGAAAAGATTTGCTGGCAGATTTGACAGGGTAAAATCCCAAGTAAAAGTCCTGCAATATTTTTGTAATTAGCTGGCCTTCTAGGGGGATTATCCTAGTAAAATATTTGTCTTGTTCATCTTGCTTTTAGCAATTCCGAGAGCTTGGCCACTGATACACTACGACCTGCAGGATTTCATGTTCAGCAGGGCTGGAAGCACTGACAGCTCTGTTAGCAGGTCTGGAAAGGGCACAGGTTTGATCCGTAGTCACAGATACCGCTTCCACATGGCAATGGCTTGGTGCTGTAAGATCCTGCATTCAGAACACAAGTCAGGGCCCATCAGCCCCACTTCAGTCAGCAAAGACTGCAGAGCTGCCACCCCACCCCGCACTGCTGTCACCAGCCACGTGAAGAACCAAATCACCCCCAGAACTTTTGTCACCAGACGTGCTGGGACACGGCAGCAGTGCTCTCCCCTCTCTGGCTCTGCGTTCTCCGGCTCTGGGACAGAAGTCCACCAGCAGGATCATACAAAAGGCCTTTCTTAGGCCCTGAGCTCAGACAAAGTGTTAAAAGCTTCTCTTAATACAACAACCAGCAGTAGGGAATTTTGGATTTTGGGGGAAGAAGCAGACTTGAATGGCTAAAGGTAAAATACATTTTCAGTTTGTTCTTAAGCCACCCAAAGTGCATGGTAAAGTGTGGGGCCATCTAGTAACCATGCTCACTGCCTGCTTTCTAACCCTTTAGAAACAGCAGCCACATCTTTAGATCCTTAAACATTCGATTTGGCTGGCACTTTGGAAAAATACCCATGTTTGCATAACAGAGCAACCCCTGGCTTGCCCTGCTGCCCAGAGTCATTCCAACGGGGTGAAGCTGTACACAGAGCTCAGGCACCCCACCCACCCCTTAAGCCCTTAATCCTCTGCCCTGGACAACTGCTTACTTCTCACTGCAAAAAATTATCTGTGCTGCAACATCCAATCCATCACAGAACAGCATCTTACACTGGAAACACTGCACTACCCCTTCCTTTGGAGCTTCCTCAGAGTGCACACTCCACTACATCATTGCATGCAGCTCTCTGACTGATGTGCTTGGTTCTAGTTTAACAATTCTAAACAAGATTCAGCCAAGAATGACATTTCAAACCAAAAAGCACAGCCATGCCATTAAGAAAGCCTACAAAAACAGAATTTCAGAATACAAAGTATGAACATCAAAAGTACAAAACTACTCGCGCACACACACACCCTTTGATCCACTCAGTCTGCCAGGACCATGCACTGCTCAAATTAGCTAACAAACTTGACAGTACGTGAAATGTTTTATTTGCATTTGGGTTGTGTTTCAAGTATAAAGACTGTCATCAGGCACCCCAAATAAATAAATACAACAGACTAAAATAAATAAATAAACCAGAAAAATAATACACCATATCAAAGCACAGTGAGAGGAAGACAGGCAACGTCCCCAACAGGCCAGACACTGATGGTTGTTTACAGCCACCGGAACAGCCTTGGACATTTAACATGGCAAGGTGAACTTGCAGGTTGTTCAAACCTTTTTATCCTTTACCTCAATGCATTAACACACACAAAGTTGTGTTCTTCACTCACCACTCAAGGCAAACACCATTATCTCTTTATTCCTTTCTGAGCAATGAAGTTGGTGAGTTACAGTCACTGCAAGCCTGAGCAGCAGGGTCATGCTGCCCGTTCAGAGGCTCACTATGTTCATTTTAAATACTTTGGGTTCTGCACCCCAAAAATGTTTTGCAAAGCACAGAAAACAACCCTGAACTGTGTCAAAACTAAACGGCCACTTCTGAGTTCAAGCTAAAGAAATTTCCCCTCTAGAAAGAAGGAACGTACCCTTCTGTTCAGAGGCAGACTGTGCCCAACAACTGTTCCGTACTCTCATCCTGGGGGTGCAATTCCATTACATAAGTAATAAGTAGAGCCAAACAGAAATTGTTCTAAAAACATCTCATGAAATGTCAGTGGGAATTGCTCTGAATGTCAGGGGACCAGGCACAGCAACCAGGGTTGACAGGAAGCCTGGGCATGCAGAGAATGTGGGATGTTCCCTGGAGCTCTGATGTTTGCTGTGTCCCTAAAAAGCCAGCTGGCCTTCCCAACACAACTGGTGGAAATCCACTGCAGCATCCACCTGCTGACTTTGATCCAAGTTACTCAGTATAAATGAGCTGCATCACGTTCTAAGGAAGCCATAAGTGCAGTGGTGGTGTTGCCTTCTTCAGAGCAACAAAGTCAGCACAACACTTGTTAAACATTCCCTCAGCCCACGAGCCCCAGCAGGGCTCACTTCCAGAGCCCCAGCACACAAATCAAAGACAAGGAGAGGCATCAGGGATGTGCCATGCCCAAGCTGTTTGCCACAGCCCCACGCTGGGCCAAGCAGGGGACCAGCCCGGCCACAGGCGCGATACCAGGGCGGGCGAGGACGCGATGCTGCACTTTGTGTCTCAGAGCACTCTCTGCTTCTGCCTGGGGGAAGGGAGCAGCAGGAGGAGGGATGGGAAAGAATATCCAAACCACAGCAAGAGGAGGGATGGGAAAGAATATCCAAACCACTATGACCTGAATAGGTTTATCTGCTTTACAACATCACAGACCCACTTCTAGGTGGCAAAAGAGCAACTCAGGATCTGAGACTCCAGGAGAGGAAATGGGTGTCAGAGAGCACTGAGGACCCCTTTTAAGCCAGGCGGAATTTTCCAAGTCAGACTCTCCATCCACATCCAGTCTTTCAAATAGGGAATAATAAACAGACAAGCAAATTCCAAAGAAGCACCATGCCTGCATGTTGCCCCACCAGAGCCCAGCCCTGCAGTGACACATTTGCCGTTTTAGCCCACGGGAAAGGCCACTTCCATCACACAGAGACTGGCAAAGTGTTGGCAGCAGGCTCAAGTCATGATTTTTCTGATGAATCAGCAAAAAAGCCTATTCACCTCTTTGCTAAATGCTCAATCACTTGAAATAATGGTAATAACTTCTGAATGTTTCAGCTATTTTTTCCAAATTTCCTTTTTCCTGAGCCTCCTTTAGCAGAAGTTGTGGGGTGGTGCATGTAAAGTGAGAACTGCCCATGGGAATGAGAGATTCCATTGAGGCTGGTGAACAATTCTGCTTTGCCAGAAGTTCCTCATACCCTTTATTTTACATGTTTCTCTTTAAAACTCGCTTGTCTTAGCAGACTGCACTTCTCTTCCTCTCCTGCAAGGATTGCATCTGGACAAATGGAACAATCCTTATTTTAATTTAAAGGTTAGATGAGGAAGCTGTTGGAAAAAGTTTGTTGTACGTCACACTCTGAAAGCTGACCTTGGTCCCAAAAGGGATGCGGAGGCTTCTGCTGCTGCTTCTGGGGAGAGGATGCACTCAAAAAAAAAAAAAAGAGTTGAGGTTTTAGGCGTTTTTAGAGTTAATTACAAACTCTGTCTCGGAGAGCCAACGGTTTATAAACCAAAGCCTTATCTGATTGACTCCCCTCATCCCTGCTTCAAGCAATGACCATAGGGGGCATGGGAAGAGAGGAAAAGTTTGGCTGACTGGCACCTGCTGGGGAGCACCTGAGAAGCCTCGTGCACCGTTCTGCCTGATCCGTACGGGAAGCATGAAACCAACACCCAAACCCACCACCCCAAAGCCATGAACTGACCACTACAGCTTTGAGCTGCGAGTCTCAGGATCCAGAGAGGGGCAAGAGTACTGACAACAACGTACAGACAATTTTGCCTCTCAAGACACCCATTATTGCACGGAGAGATATTCAATGAAATGTGGGGGAGGAAGGGACTAGAGGTTCAGGGTAACTCACAATGGCTCCAAGTAAAGGATGTGGACATGGCAGCGACCCACAGGGAGAAGGTACATGCATTTCCCCATGCCTTTGGGTCCTTCTACACAGATAAACCCTCACAGAAGCAAAGTCCATGAGGAATTGTGTATTTTCCGCAGGTTTTGGGTGACACACTGTCAAGCAGAGCTCAAGTCCTGCACTAAAAGTTTACTAGTTCTAAAGGTACACAATCTACGTATTTCACGATTTTTAAATAAACATTTAAACCTCAATTTATGTCCCCAAACCTCTGCTCTCTCTCAGAATGTACTCGTTTCCTACATCCACAGAGAAGATATTAGCTCTTCTATTGCCATACATTTCCACTAATTCTGTGTTTGATTTCAAAGCCTCCCAGAAAACTTATGGGAGGAACAGGAAGGGAGAAAGCCAAGAAGGTGTTTAAGGTTAAAAGAAGAGGACAAAAAAGAAGAGAAAGGAAACAGCCAAACACCAAAGACCCATCTCGTATCCCCAGAATCCATCTCCCAGCCTGAGCACGCCCTGAGCAGGCACCGCGCAAGCCCATGGCTCCAGTTCAAGCCCTCCCAGGCACAGAGCCGCAGCTCTCAGGGCAGGATGCGTCACAGGAAAGGTCGCAGCCAGCCCTGGGAACAGTTTAGGAAAAGCAAACTCCAGCCCTGCAGCTCGGACCGCTCACTGCTGTGCCAGCTGCACTTGTGTCTCTCCTGAAAGCCGCTCAGCGCTGGTCTCCAAGGAATTGCCCGGGCCAGCTGCAGGTTGAGAGCCCGGCCACAGCTGGGCAGGGGCACGGCTCGGCTCCCCAGCCCTTCCCCTTTCTGCTCCGCAATCCCCGCACAGCCTGCGCCGGGAGCAGCGCCGGGCAGGGGCTGCTCGGGGCGGGCGGGACCCGCAGCGGCGCCCCGGGAGCGGCTCCCGGCGGCTTCCCCAGCCCGCGGACGGCTCTCGGCGCCGCGCAGCACAACAGGCACCGCACGGACCGTACAGCACAGCACGGACCGCCCGGCACAGCAGGGACCGCACAGCACAGCAGGGACCGCACGGACCGCACAGCACAGCAGGGACGGCACAGCACAGCACAGCAGGGACCGCACAGCACAGCAGGGACCGCACGGACCGCGCAGCACAGCACAGCAGGGACCGCACAGCACAGCAGGGACCGCACAGCACAGCACAGCAGGGACCGCACAGCACAGCAGGGACCGCACAGCANCCGCACGGACCGCACAGCACAGCAGGGACCGCACAGCACAGCAGGCACCGCACGGACCATCCCCGCTTCTGTCCAGGTGAGACACCGCCTCCCATCATCTGCTCCCACCCACCCCGAACATCCTCGGGGATTTTTAAGAAACTGCCACTGCAATTTTACTTTTTAAACCGGCAAATGAGGTGAACACCCACGCGTTCTGCAAACCACTAACAACTAATAGCACAAACAAGCAGTTTTAACTAACTAACTAACTAACTAACTACAGAAACGGGTACAGAAACTACTGTTTCAGCCGTGAGGTTGAGCCGTGGAGCAGGCTCCAGCTGCGCCAGCAGACGGAGGACCCACAGGCAAGGATTCTTCTCATCTACCTCAAAAAAGATATTTTTCTTAAGCAACTACTTTTAATTTATGACAGAGAAAATGTAACCATACAAAAACTCATAGTTTAAAACATCAGAAAATAGAATTTAAAATAAAATATTTGAATGACAAATGCTACTATTAAAATATAATACTAAAGGGAAAAATTTCCTTGGGCCACATTTTACTCCTTTTAAAAACCCAGTTTTAGGACAATGAAACTAATAATCATTAAAACATTTTATTGACCCAGGGCTCTGGTTTTAGCTGGGATAGAGTTAATTTTCTCCCAGTAGCTAGTATGGAAGTGTGTTTGGGTCTGGGATAAGAATGATGTTGATAACACCCTGATGGTTTAGCTGTTGATGAGCAGGGCTTGCACCAGGTCAAGGACTTTCCAGCTTCTCACGCCCTGCCAGTGCAGAGGGGCACGCCAGGACAGCTGACCCGCTTGTTTTTCTTGGGGTTTCTCTCTCTCCTTGTTATTTTCCTTCATTACAATCTATGATTGTTATTATTATTATTATTATTATTATTATTATTATTATTATTATTCAGTTCTTAAACTATTCTTACCTGATCCTAACATTTCCTCTCACATCCACCACTCCCTAATTCCAACATGATAACTGATGTGAGATAGGAAGGATCTCACTGGGGGAATTTTGAGACTTAATTTAAAAAACTGAGTATTTGAGTTAGATCTGAAAATTATGCTATGTGCAAAGAGTTTAAAGCATTGCCCAGGTTTCCAACTGAGTATCAGGGTTTGCACAGATACTTCACAGACTACAATCTTTTAAGGCTAAAAGTGTGCTCAGAATAATGCAGACTCTAAAAATCAGAAATAAAAAGAGAATGAAAAATATAGCTTATCAGGAGGACAAAGCTGTTAAATTTCAGATTTCAAAAGAGCACAGAGACTGCTGGACAGGAAGAAGAAATGAAACAGTTACTGGTGGTTTTTACAAGACAGAAATACAATTCTGCCCTTGAGGTGTCCTGACACTGCGCCCACAGGAGCCCACGGCTTTAACGGGAAATACACAGCCTTATCTCCTCTGCCCTGTGTACCTGTTGGCTCTCCTCTCCGTGTCCTTCAGAGCTCCAGAAGTTCATTGCAAGACCATCACAGGTGATCTACCTGATGTAGTAACTGCGGTCACCGACTGCCGCCTCCTCGCCACAACATCCTGGGTTTCGCCTTCTGGACCAGAAGTGGGATGCACTGTTAATGTGCACAGCGTCATTCGCCCACCTGTCCTTCCCCTTAGCAGCTGCAGCTGCAGACAGAACACACCCCCAGTGCCACCAGGCTCACACGGCTGCTCACGGGGCCACAGCCACAGTGACGGCCACAGGACACACGTCCATTCTCAGCCACTGGCAGAGGCAACCCAAGGAGCAGCTGAGTAGAGACACGGCTTTCTGTGTCCTCTGTCCTTGCACACCACACCCGAGGGGTCTAGAAAGCAAGAGCTGGAAGGCAAGGACGAGACACGGCAGGGGTTGCTGCTGCACTGACCGACCCTTCCTGGCGCCAGGCCTGAGGAAGGGAGCACTGGGCACTGCCACGTCCGGTGCCACGGCAGGGACTCCCCTACTGCTTCCTACAACAGGAATGCAACTTATTTCTTCTGTCATCCCAATTCCAGGATTCATCCCATTTTCCTCCACTACATTCTATAGCAAACAAGAACAACTACCACTCAACATGCCACTTCCAGAGGCTAAAATAGCCCATCAGTGTATTTTGCATACTTTTATTCTCTTAAGTATTAAAACCCAGACATTGCCCTATGACAAATGTCATAATAAGAACAGTAAATAACAAAATTTTAGTCTCTTGGCAAACTTGCAACAAGTCAAATGAACCAACATATCTCCCCAGTCACCGCAAGCGCTGCCTTCCAGGAGACCAGCAATTCCAGCCAGGGACCCTGAGCGTCTCCACCTGGCACGCACCCCACAGGCTGCCAGCCTGGGCTCCTCTGTGGGGACACAAAGGGTCAGAGCAGCCCTGACCACATGCAGGCCAGGAAGTGCCCCAGTGCTTCCCTCAGCCAGCCCTGCCTGGCCCCCGACACCCTGGGGGTGCACCCCACAGTGCACAGCACAGCTCCCAGACCCTGTGCTCCTGAGCCTCACCACCCTTCTGCCCCACAGGGACACCCACAGCGGCCTTCCCACTGGATTACACCAGCGTGGCCAGCACTGCGAGTTCGACCAGTACTAACATTCCCATCACATTAGAGAGAAAATCTTAAAATAAGATTCTTCTTTTAGCACACTCAGCACAACTTGCAATAGCTGTGGTGTGTGTTGTGCTTCCTCCTTCTCCAGTTCCCTCCTAACATCAGAGGTACCATCTGGCATGATCACCTCCCCTGAGTAACTCCATTTTGCAGTTCAAAAAAGATTTCTGGTCATAGTGACCACTGTCACAGTTCCTGACCCAGTAACTGTATTACATATTTATGAAATAGCTGCATTAGTTTCTATAAATAGCTAAAATGTGTACTTGGAACTACACGACCTCTTGTAAATTCAGGGTAAGTAAATAAATAAATAAATAAATAAATAAATCAAACTACTTATAAATATTATTCTTATGTTCAGTAAAGCAGGGTGAACTTTGAAACTTGACAGCCAAGTTACAGAAGTCAAGAATTGCCTTAAATGCTACTGTGGAAGAGTCACAGGGGACAGCACAAGAGTCTGACCTCAGAAGGGACTGAGCACTTCTAATGGTTTATGCAGCTTCCCTTTCGTGTGCTTTGCCAAGACAACGTGATATGCAAGCTGGGAATGTTCAGAACTTTTCTACATTTTATCCACTCAGTCGTGGTCATCTGGTGAATCAAGTTTGCTGGTTTTGCACAACTAGCTGACATTATTAACACAGAACCACTGTACTTTACGCTGGCCCAAGCATTCACACAAGAACAGCTGCTCGAGTAGGACAGGCTGTTGTGACACCCTCCCAGATGCTGGCACCAACACGGACCCTCTGCCTCCTGCCAGCAGCCACTGCAGGAGCCACCCTGCGCCCCAGGACTGACACAGGGGACAGGCCAGGAAGGTGACAGTGCTTGCTGTCAGTGCTGAACTATTGACAGCAGGAGGGTAAGGCCCTCCAGAAAGAGCCGAGTGCGACAAGGTGACAAAAAGAACAGCTATAGCTGACCAAGCACAGAGAGCTGCGGCGCTCAGCGGGGGGACACGGGAGCCTCCAGCCTTCCCCTGCACTGACGGCGTTCAGCTCGAGCACGACTACTCCACGGCTCTGGCCCCAGCCATTTCTGAAGTTCTCCTGGGGGATCTGCAGACATGTCTGAGCACTGACCAGGTGTTGTGCTGTGACACCACAGGTTTACACTGTCAGATACAGGACTGTATCTTTCTGTCTCTCCCACAGGTCTCCCAGCAAGAGCAGAGGCCCTGTGCCTGAGAATGGACAGCGCTCTAGACCCATAGCAAAGTACCACAGCAGGCAACTGAGGCAAGGTAAGGACATGCCAACGATATGGAAAGATGTACAGAGTCTGGCCTGGCCTGTGGCTCCCTCTCAATGACAGACAGTTGATAAATCTGCTGGTGTCAAATGTAAAATTTGCCTAGGGTGTCCTCCATGCTGCACAGACACAATGGACTTTACAAAGACTTGATGTCCACATCTCTAGTCACACAGTTCTGAAATAATCCTTTGTTGTATGATGCCTCAGCACAAAACATACTTCATGAACTTCCTAAACAATTTAATATCCCCCAAGTCCAAGCACAGACCCACCTGCGAGTTCTTGGCTGTAGAAAACCCTACAGAGAAGGAACAAGTTCTTAACACAGCATGTGCAGAGAGAGGGTCCTGCTGAGACAGCCTGGAAGGAGAAAGTGAGCAGGGACACAGCAGAAGAGAAGAGTTTTTAAACAGAGTGTGTTACTATTTAAATAAAAATGCCATTTTCTATTAGTGCTTTCCAGAAGATCCTTCTAATTTCAGCAGTATCACCCCGAGCTTTATCCACATAACCTCCCAGCCCTAGCACACCTTTTCATGTGGTAGTTTAATACCTGCTCTCCAAACCATCTTTTCTTTTAAAATCCCAGCCAAACAAAAACAAATGCCTTGATGACTAGAGCTGAAACACAAAGACAGGATGGCTGCTGCTGCTCTGGTGGGAGAACAACGAGGAAGAGGTTAAGTGGAGGCTTTGGGTGTGCACAGGGTAACACACCTGCTCCATGTTCCTCTCATCCATGCAGGCTCCAGAACACACCTAAGCTGATCAGCCTTCACACCATCTGCAAGAGGTACAGAAAACAATACACCAAAGGAGACTGTTCTACCTATTTGAGAGAAAATGTCCATTTCTAGCTATTGCAAGGTTGCATTCAGGCTCCAACCTGCTCCACAGAGACATCAGCTACTGACTCAGAATTGGGGATAAAAGGAAATTATTTGTTTTCTGTAAGACAAGATGGGTATTTTCCCAGCTCTAAGGCACATATTTTCCAGTTGCCCAGGGTTTCACTTGCCAAATACAGCAGCATTATATTTATATCTATATTTGTTCTGCCCTCCCCACAGAGGATAACCCACCCCCACAAACATTCTGGCAAAGAAAAGCAGACAGCAGATGTGATTTCTTCTTGGAGATCCTTTAAAATGTAAATCTGACTGACTTGAGAAGCCAGCTCAAGCTCCCACATTACAAACTACCACACAGACACACTCCTGTGTGCTGGGCTGCTGGAAGTTTAAAGCAAACTCTGCCAGCTGCACACGCAAGTTCCTTGCAAGGGAACATTGGGATGTATTGGCATACGCTGGGTATCTCCACACTTGACTAACAGTCAAGACTAACAGGAGTTTTTACAGAACATTTTGACCAGGAATATCCATATCCCTCATGCTTCATGGTAAATCAACGACAAAAATACTGGTCCTTAAACACATCTCATTAACCCTTTGAGTCACCAGATTGCTATGGGTCGGTCCCAGCTCACAGCATGTGGGCTCACGCCTGCAGGAAAGGGGCAGCCCTGGGCTGGAAGGCAACGGGTTAAAGTCAAACAGAGGAGCAAATGGATCCTCTGTTCACAGCAGCAACATGCCCTTGAATATCACTGGAAAGTAAGATAGCACCACTCAGAAAATTCTCTGCATTCCCCGCTGGGAATGCTGTGGTGTGGGAACGTGGTCATTTCCGAGAAGCACACCAAGTTTATCTGGAAGTGAGAGCAGAAAACTTAAGAGTAATTAGCAGAAAGCCCAGCACCACCCTGTCCTACTGATACACTCTCTTCTCTGCTTCTAGGAATGAAGATACTGTAAGATGTTCAACTCCAGCACCAACTCCTCGGGACACAACTGCAGCCACAGCACGGCGATAACCACAACAGTCATTCCGCTGCTCTACTGCTTCATCTTCCTCGCGGGGCTCTCGCTCAACACCCTGGCAGCCTGGGTCTTCCTCTACGTTTCCAGCACAAAGAGCTTTATTGTCTACCTCAAAAACATCGCTGTGGCCGATCTCCTCATGAGCCTGACGTTTCCTTTCAAAATCCTTGCCGATTCAGAAATTGCACCTCCAGAGCTCAACCCGTTCGTGTGCAGATACTCCGCGGTTGTGTTCTACATGAACATGTACATCGGGATCACCTTTTTTGGCCTCATAGGGTTTGACAGATACTACAAAATCGTAAAGCCTTTGTTCACCTCCTTTGTTCACACAGTTAACTACAGCAAGGTGGTCTCTATAATCATATGGCTATTATTAATGATTATGTCATTTCCAAATATGATTTTAACTAATGAAATCACTAAAGACAATTACTTCAGAAAATGTATAGGTCTTAAAAGTGAGCTTGGCAGACAGTGGCACAAAGCAACAACTTATATTTGCACAGGGATTTTCTGGGTTGTTTTTTTCCTGCTAATCGTATTTTACACTTCTATATCCAAAAAAATATACAGCTCTTACAAAAAATTCCGGAGAAGCTCAGATGTGGTCAAGAGAAAAACCAGCCGGAACATATTCACCATCATGTTTGTGTTTGTTGTTTGCTTTGTGCCCTACCACCTCTGCAGGACCCCATACACCTTGAGCCAGACCAGCTCCCGGTTCACCTGCCAGTCCCAAAAATCGCTGTACTACGCCAAGGAGTTCACTCTGGTGCTGTCTGCTGCAAATGTCTGCCTTGACCCCATTATTTATTTTTTCCTCTGCCTCCCCTTTCGAGAAAAGCTGTATCAAAAACTGCATCTCAAACTGAAAGCTTCAAGTGAGGTTGAAATTTCTAAATCCAGAAGATCAAATACGCTTCGGGACAGTATAAACATAGTGTAGGTTTGTGTCTCTACAATAACGCACATTTCAGGAAGTTATTCATGAACGCAAGTGTCCCAAAGAAATGGGGCACATGACAACCAGCAACAAACAGAAGAGGGGTTTCAGCATTACACCGAGTGCTATTTCTCTGTCTAAACTCATTATTGCATGTGCCAATATATTCACTATGTGCTGTTTCAGCTGATGCCATGATTGCATTAGGGTGTGACACGACCCATCTGGATCTCAAAAACAGAGAGAGGAGTACCTGGAACGGCACATTTTGGAGCTCCGGGCCGTGGGTCTCAAAGGACCATCCAACAGACCCAAAACCACACCAATCTGCTTCTCTGGACTTACAGGAACAGAAACACGTCCACACCAAACTGTAGCAACTCCCTCGCCGCTGCTGCAGGAGGAGGCAAGAACGTCTCGGAGCCGTGTGCCACTGCATTTCATTCTAGTCCAAACAGATCTAAGGGTGAAAACATTTTTAAACATTTGATCCCTGCACCTTCTCCAAGGCTGTGGGTAGCTTCTATTGATCCGAGACTGCCGGGCAGCAGCAGCAGGATTCTACCATTCCACAGGACTGTACCCCAGCTAAAGGTCTGGACACCTCCACTGGGTTCACACACAGCTTTGTGGAGCAAGTTCAGCTCCCTGTATTCCCCCCCCGCCGGCAGAGCGGTTCCAGCCTGATCCCAGTGAGCACCAGTACCCCACGCCTGGGGCAGCCTGGGTGTCCATCAGACTGAGGGAGCTGCCCACAGGGACTGCAGGAGAAGGCTGTATTCTGGTTGTGTTTGTTAGAGAAAACACATAAAAGATTATTTATATGGTTCTTTCAGAGCTCCCTGACTCTGCCAGACTGAGGCTCTGCAGGCTCTGCCCTCCAAGCAAGGGAACCAGCTTGCTGGAGAATGGAATCTGGTGCTTTCTGGGAGATCTTTTGTCATTTATGGCAGAAACCTTCAGTTCCCTACATGGCAGGGCTTGGTATTTGCCAACGTAAATTTACATAGTTGCGGCTGTGAAAGATCACTGCAACAGACGGATGGAAACAGTTCCAGAATATATATCTAAATAATTTTTTATTGCTTTGCAAGCTTTGAAAAAATTATTTATATTGTGTAATTGTTTCACATCTCACCAGATTACTGATATTAGAATGACAAGAATCTACATGCAGGCACCAGGGGAACGGAGGGTGACCAACAGCCACGTTCAAAAGGGATGCTACATTTCCAGCTTTTTGGTCATGTTGAAAAAATCCTCCTCCAAGAGCTTCCCTAGTCGGGAAATGGTTCCATGCCCCTGATCCTGCTGCAATCCCACCCTGTGAGTGACAAGTCCCAAGTAATATCAGTGTCAAACCAAGCCTCTCTTCCATCTCCTCAGCCTTGCTCCTTACTTTGCTGGATGAACTGAGGCCAATTTCTTTTCAGCACTGGGTAAATTAATCCTTTCACAGCTTTCCCAGCACATCATGCCTCCTATACCCCAAGCCAGCTCCTCACACAGTCAGGGAACTCATGTTCCAATATCTGTTCTCTTCCCAAAACACTTCTGCAGGAAGGGCAGACCATTATGCGGTAAAGGTTCACTCAACCATCACTTTGTCTTTTTAGACCTGGAAAAGTTCCCTGAGCTGTAAACTGACTACAGAAAAGGGGAAACCGACTGACGGAGACACACTGACAGGAACAGCTGCCAGTGCTGCAGACTGGGTTTAAAAAAACCTTACAAGTATAGGAAGATCAGCTTTACATGAGTAGAACACCATAAAATGAGTCCATATTTGCTCACAACTGGACACAGGATCATTCCAGATTACGAAGCTTTGCAAACATTTTGACATATATGGTCTGAACTTTCAGTTTATGACTAAACATAAAACCAGACATTCTTCATCTGTTCCTCCACAAAGCTCTGGTGCAGGGTTTGTAAATTCCTGTGGATTCTCAACTACAACCACGGGCCACCATTTGGAGTTTCAGTATTGCTGTCAGTACCTCACCCCCAGCATGGTGTCACATCTTTTCTCATTCTTTCCACAACCAACCAACCAACCAAAAAATAAATATTTCCCCAACTTCCCTAATGTGTCATTTTTATTTTTAATAGTGCTTGGAAAATACCCAAATATTTAGAATGTTCATTGCAATCAGCAGAATCCCTAGGTGCCTTCAAATCTGCCAACTAAGGTGTAACTCTAAAACAAACACCACTGGATTCCCAGAACCTAGGATTTCATGCAGGAGTATTAAAATGAATGAGGACCAACTACATTGCAAAATCCCGGCTCCAGACGGATTTTAAATGTGAGATATATGCAGGCAAGGGGGGAAACAGAGTTTCAGACTTAGGAAAACAAAAGCGAAGAAACCGCCGCTGATGTCATACACTGACAGCCCCCGCGTGCCTCTCCCCCAGAACAGGAAAGAGACGGCTCTGGGCTCTTCTGGGAGCACTTACTTCTTTCTGCCACCGCTCTTTTGGGTAACTTCCACGTGACTTAGCTGTTCGAACGCTGAGTTTAACTGCGTCAACCAGCTCATTTGAAAACCACAGCCACGATTTCAGAGCCCGGCAGAGGCAGCCTGGGCAGAAGGTCACGCACCACCGGCTTGGGAGGGTCGCTGAGGGACGTCAGGCCTTCGCAGACCAATGCTCAGAAGACCCCAGGCCACAAGGACAGGTACGCGGTCTCAGCCTCTGTCTGTTACAGCCTATTTAGACGCCGGCTGCCAAACGCCCCAGAGGTGGGGCTCAGCTTTAGGCAAGGCACCCCTGGCTGTGCCAGTGGCCGGCGTCCCCCGGTCTCAGCCCTCCAGGGCCGGGCTCGCCGGGCACCCCCCGCCCGCGGAGGACGGGGACGAGCCGGGCCGCACCGTGCGTGCCCCGGCGCAGGAAACGCCAGCGCCGCGGAGCCCCGGCAGCGCAGCCCGGCCCCTGCTCTCGGGAGGAGAAACACCTGCAGAGAGCCAGCGGCAGGGAACAAACTGCCTCCTCCAACACCTTAAACCACGGGAGGACCTGCAATCATTTTGCTTTACAAACTATGCAAATCTGGATACCATTTTACAGATGAAATTACACGTGCAGTAGTTCTCTTGTATGGGATATAAAAATTAGGTACAATATACAGAAATAGAAGTGTTGCAGTCTGACGCCACTCAAGACATAAATGTGTTGGTTCCAGAAATTCAAAGGAACAGCCTTTCCCACAGCCATTCTCTGTAGCAGACTGACAGAGTGTAGCAAACAAAAACCCCTCAGTCTTGGAGCTGCGTATTTAGTTAAAATAGGACCAAAATTTTCTACTTTACTTTTCTACCGAAGCCTACAAAGAAAGTGAGTAAAATTATTTATTATCTGCTTCTTTCAAAATGTGCTTTTTCTAAAGGCTTCATAAAAATATACAATTAATTCGTTCTCTGTTCAAGTAGGAATGGAGAGCAGCTTGCAAACCTCAGGACTGATCAGGACCATTTCCCCAGCCACCTGACATATCTGTTTATTGTCTGGACAGTGCATTCCCTCAGAACTCCCAACACATTTTTACAGAACAGGGATGCTACAAATAATACTTTTTTTTAGGCATAGTTTCAATCCTTCAAAAGTTATGATGCTTTAGTATGATCATTATTAACCAGATGCTTAAATAGATTCAAACCTTTTTTTCTAGCATTTTGGCTGGAGGAGGGTGTTGAACCAAACACTGTCCAAAAAGCTGCTGTAGTGGAAATGCTGCTCAGAAGGCTCTATGCTTTCAGAAACAAATCCTAATATATTCCTAATTCTTCCAGCATGAGAACAAAGCCCTCCAGAATATTTGGGAAGCAGCATGAAGAGAGAGAAAAATATTTCTTCCTAATGGTATTTTTTTCTTAAAATTAATCAAACAAAATTCTAAGAGAATAACCACTGCTGCTCAGGAAAGGTTGATGTCATTGATGTCCTCTTGGTTCTTTCTGTAGGTCCTTGATACCTCCTGTCAGCAAAGCCAACTCACACAAGGAGTTTACAATGTCAAGCAACATTTCTGAATGTCATCTCTATGAAGAAATGGAACCTTTTACCTATTTTTACTACTTGGTTTTTCTTATGGGAATTATTGGAAGCTGTTTCGCACTGTGGGCATTCACACAGAAGGATCAGAAACAGAAGTGTATGAGCATCTACCTAATCAATCTCCTCACTGCAGATTTCTTGTTGACTTTGACATTGCCCGTGAAGATTACTGTTGACCTAGGAATTGCATCCTGGAATCTGAGAATATTCCACTGCCAAGTCACGGCCTGCTTCATCTACCTGAACATGTATTTATCAATCATATTCTTGGGATTTGTGAGCATGGATCGCTGCCTCCAGCTGATGCACAGCTCTAAGATCTACCGCATTCAGGAGCCTGGGTTTGCCAAGACATTGTCTGCAGTCGTATGGATCATGGTTCTCCTCATCACTGTACCTAACATGGCTATTCCCATAAAACACATCGAAGAAAGACCTGGCATAGGATGCATCGATTTCAAAACAAAATTTGGGAGAGACTGGCACGTGTTCACTAATTTCATCTGCACAGCAATATTCCTGAATTTCTCGGCTGTGATACTGATTTCCAATTTTCTCATTGTTAGGCAGCTCTACCGCCACAAGTACAGTGAGAGTTACAGCAGAGTGAAGCAGGCGCTGACCCACATCCTGCTGGTGACGGCCGGGTACCTGCTCTGCTTCGTGCCCTACCACGCCGTGCGCATCCCCTACACGCTGAGCCAGAGCAACGCCATAACCAGCTGCCCCCTCAAACGGGCTCTCTTCAAAGCCAAGGAGTCTACCTTGCTGTTTGCAGTCTCAAACCTCTGCTTAGACCCCATTCTCTATTACCACCTTTCCAAATCGTTCAGACTGAAGTTCACGGAGACGTTTGCAGCCCCCAAGGAGACAAAGGCCCTCGCGGAGGCGCAGCACAGCAGCGAACAGCCGATGCGCAGCCCCGACTGCAAAGCACGCGAGCAGAGCGCGCCCACCTGCAGCACCAACAGCTGCTGGGTGACTGCACACATGGGCACCACAGCCGACAGCGCTCCTGAGGAGTCTCGAGCCCCAGCAGGAGGAGAAGAGCCCATCAGCGAACACCCGTCGCTGCGTGGCACGCTCACGCAGCCCTGAGCACGCACAGCCCTCAGGGATGCCCTCCACAAACAGCTCAGTCAACAGTGGTGACCCCCAGGGATCAGCAACGCGTAAGAATGCACGGTCAGACCCAAATGTACCCTAGCATTATTTATGGCAGACACCTGAACTCACCTTTACTAAGTTAAATATTGTGCATTTACTATATTAAATGACTTGGTGCTATCAAGTGAAGAAATTATTTAACAGCAGTTCTCCAGCTGCAAAGCTGATTTGACAAGATTAACCGTAAAGCATTTTAGAGGGCATTATTTACTCCAGAAAAGGATTTTAAACAGCACTGAAAATTACTGTATCTGCTTACACCACACTTGCAGGCTTCATAAATAAACTTCTTGTTCTTGCCAAGTTCCATTGTCTCTCCTTGCTGCTGCCTCAATGAATATGAGAAAAGCTAACAGCATGTTATTGCAGAAAATTCAAGTGAATTGTAAAATTAAGATAAAAAGTATAAGCATCCAGCATGTTCTCTTTGTTTGATCTCTTTTCACATAAATTTATAAAACAGCAACTAGGTTTAATAATAATCAAATTTACAATTATTTCCAAGACTTATGCATATGTAGAATAACCAATAACTGAAATTTAAAAATCAATTTGCATTGGCAAAATCCAGCTGCTTAGGTTATCTCCATCTGCAAATCAAAATTATTTCAGAAACAAAACCAAATCAAGTTACCTTTTTTCTAATGCTTGCAAAATGGACAAAATATGAATCATATTTTAAGCAAGCATTCAAAACAGCTCATTCAGTATTTTCATAACAATTCTCATGTAACAAATCAGAACCCAAACTTTGTGAGGTAAGAAACTTAAAGAAAAGAAAACTCTATATATCACACCATACTCTCACATGACACTCCCTGGACTGAAAGGATTTAAAAGGATAAAAGGATATTGTTAAAAAGTTATCACTGTTGTTTTAAAATAATAATAATTCTTAAGCAGGTACATTCCAGTTTGAGGCCTGTTCAATATTTGGGGCCTTTTTCCAGCATGGTGGAAAACATGAGAACCCATGTGCACATGAGCTGGGATCTGGAATGTTACTGATGGGGCTTCCCCCAGTTCCCAAGAGCCGACAGACAAGTACAGCAGCAGCCAGAAATCCAGGCTGGGAGCAGCGTGGGGTGGGCAGGAGGAAGAGACACCACCCCGTCCCATACAGTTCAGAGGTATTTCCTTCACGTATTTTATTCATTCATCTGCCCAACTCCAGCACAAAATGCTCTATTTAGCAAGCTTTTGTTAGACCCTGGGTCACAGTGTGTTACTGTGGGGCCTGTCCTCAAATCCCAGTGATCCCTGCACTTCTCTGCCTGGACACGCTCTGCTGTCCCGTCCGGCAGCACCGCGAGGTGCGCGAGCGCCGGTCACTCACCGGGGCGGGGCAAGGGCTGGCTCTGGTCACTCACCAGGGGTATGGGGAAGTGTGTGGCATACTGCAGGTGCCGAAGGAGGTCGTAATTGGATGGGAAAATCAGTTCTCTCAGCCTGTCCCTCTTGGCTGACGTCTCACTGGTGACTGAGATTCTTCTGCCAAAGGAAGGGTTCGCGCTCTCACAAGACTCCCCAGGCATCGGAGAAAAGATCTGAGACATGTAAAGCAAAGGTTTAAGGTAAGTGTAACCTCCAGCTTCTGAAATCCAGCAGCTGCAGCCAGAGATAGGATTTGTTCTTGCTCACAGTCATTTGTTAAACATCTGAGGTTTTTCAAAGATGGACAAAGCAAAGGCAGTCACAATAAGCCTGAGACTTAAGATACATATACAAATTATATCTCTGCGCATGTCTCTGTGGTTATTAGACAAGTTTTAACCTAGAGACATTTAGTCTGGGAAAATGCGTTCCAATTCTGAGGAATCTCCACACTCCTCATGCTGCTGTGACATAGAAACCACAATGAGCTGTTCCAGTGACTGAGGGAAATAATGGGAAGGGCAAAGTGGGAGCTGACAAGAGACACTGTAGGCAGGAATGGACATGCTTGAAACCACCAACATGAACCATATCAGGCAGAAACAGAGCCCCAGCATCCTGCACGTGATAGGTGTGGGCACAGGAGTCCATGAAGAACAGGGAGAAATCCAAAGGAAGAAATGGAAGATTCAAGAGCCAAGCAAAACAGAAAGGGAAAAGAGGAGGACACACAGTCAAAGCATAAACTATCACTTGAGAAGCAGATGGCATCAGTGGGGGTCCTCAGTGTCAAACAAGCGGGGAGCTCTGCACATTTATTCGTGCTTTGCCTTAGCACAAAATGCTCAATGCACTGGGGCCGGGGGCAGGACGGGGAGCAGGGACAGGAATGTGTGAGTGTGCAGGGGGACAAGCAGGGCAGCCCAGAGGAGCAGCACTGTCACACAGCAGGGATGCAGAGTGATGAGGCAACACACGGACACAGAGACAGCGGGGACTGGATGCCAAAGGCCGCTGGCTGTGGACGGAAGGAGCAAGGTGATGCTGGGCATAGAGGGACATTCAGTGGCAATAGCAACAGCAGCCACAGGCACCAAAAGCATCACAGGCATGCAGAGAATCAAAGGCAAACCTACTGGAAATTCTGAACTAAAATCTGTCTTAAAGTCACTCTTGTCTACATCACCAAAAATACCAGCGGTTTCTGAGTCAATGCTCACATGTTCCATAATACCATGATCCTAATAATTGCCAGAGAGAAAAGCAAGTATCAGTCATATTTTACTGAAGATCCATTTAACTGACCACAGGTAAACCCAAGCACTCCAACTCTTCCAAAGCTGTGCCTTTCTGTTTGTCCCGAGTTACTCAGATCCCCAGGCAGCTGCCAGTTCAGTACATCTGCACCAAAACAGTAATATTTACACAGAAACTAAGCTAATGGATCCCTTTCAGCCTTCTCAAAGAGAAAAAGACAAGGAGACAGAGATTAAACCCCCAATATCTCATATCTGATGCTTAGGTGAAAACCCACATTTAACAAAGCAGAACAGCAAACAGGGGAATAGCATGAAGTGTTACCTCCAGTTTCACATCACGATCCTTAGAACAGTGTTCACCCACGGCTGCCCCATTAGGGGAGCGTGGTCTGGGAGCTGCAGTGATGGACAAGTCCCCACGAGATATTAAAGTGCACATGTAGGCATCATGAGAGAAAACATCATGCCGAGTGAATTCCGAGAAAAGCAGCACCAAATTCACAAACTCTGTCTTCTCAAGGTCACTGCTTGGGTCAGCTACCCAAAAAAGAAAATAAAATGGTTAAACTGTAGTTTCAGCTTATAAATATTTGGGTTTGAACTATTCAAATTGCAAACTCCAGCATGCTAATTTTCAAGACCTACTAAAAACATCTTGGGAATCTGCACAGGTTTCTCCTTGTCTCCAAAGAACAAACTATTCCCCGTCTAACCTGCACGGTCCTGCTTCCCTCTCAGTTTCAGACCCGGGACAGACCTCAGTGGGTTCCAGAGCATCCCACCCATGCACACCTGCCCCAGCTAGGGACGGGGGCTCAGCTGTCAAGTACAATGTTCAAACGCATCTGAAAATTAAACTGAGGGAGGACGAGGGCCAAGGACATTCCTTGTGTGAAGAAAAATTAAACTGAAGCTTTGGATTATAACAGGCCACCCAACAGCTAGCCCTTCCTCCCAAATTACTGACTTACCTACAGCAGTTTTGCATTCATAACAGAAAACTTTATAGGATATTTGCAGAGAACTTGGGATCTGTGTGCCAGGCCTCCAAGATGTAAAGGCAATATTTTCATTTAAGCTTGACAGCACAGTGTAGTTTGCCAATTAGAGATGCTCACACATACCAAGAAAACAATTATTAAAATAAATGCATGTTATTTTGCTATCACCAAACAAAGCCAAGAGAAATACAACATATAAAGTGTTATTAAGTTTTCATCTGTCACAGCTGCATTTAAATTGACTTGTTCTTTACCACAGAAAGACTTGCAACATTGAGGTTAACAGAAAATAGCTTTATACCACACCAAATCTACTGGGCAACGAAAGAACTACCAAACCCGAATCATCACCGTTTACTTAAAAGGAAATCGGGCTTTAGAGTTCAAATTAGCCCAGCACGTGACAGTGTTGGTGCTTGGCCGTCCTCCCGAGGCTGCAGCACAGCAGCTGTGAGCAGCCAGGGTCAGAACCCGTCGCTGCAGCCCCAGGTCCTGCTCACACCAAACCCCTCAGGAGCAAGGCTGGGGCTGTGGGGAGGAGCATCCCAAAACACACACCTGAGCCCAGGGGAGCCACCCTCCCCCAAATACAGCCCCTAGGCGCTTTTCCTTTTTGGAGACTCACGAGCTCAACCACACTAAAACCTACACAACACCCCAAAACTTGTCCAGCTCTCCCAACCGCCAAAGGATGTTTCAAACACGAGAAACATGCCCAGCTCTCTCCCTCCCCTGCCTCGCAGAGCTCCCCAGACCATGGAGGCCAGTACCACATCTGAAACAATCACAGCAGAAACACAAAATTTACTAACACAAATAGCTTAGTAAAAGAAATTTACTAAAACAAATAGATGGTTTATTAAAACCAGGATCACCACTGACAGAAAAACAGAGCACTGCCAATACCTCTGAGTCTGAAACACATTTTTAAGAAGTTTCTTCTTTTTCAGATGTTGAGAGTTTTCAGTACCATGTTTCAAACCACTTAAAATCCCTTTTATTTTAAGGGTATTAGGAAAAAAAGATGCCTTAACCCACAGTACTTAAGATGCCAGAACCAGGAGGAATGCTACCAGGTGCTATCAGGCAGTTTTTCCAGACAAGACATGTCATGGAGCAGCCCTCAATGAACAAAGATCCTTTTTTCAATCCACTATCTGTCAGCCAACAGCTTTTGACTGCAACACACATTTCTAAGTCAGTCACTGAGAACATGGAGATGTCAGAAAGAGACAAGTGTTTGGTGTTAAATATGCACAGAGTGCAAGCAATTTCCCCAAATCTCACTGAGCTTAAACAGAAACAAACACATTTTCAGCAAATTTTCTTTTTGTGGGAAAAAAAGAATCAAAAACCACAGAAGGATCCTATAACAAGACAAGAAATCTAACAAAAAAAAAGTCCATATGAAAATAGAGCTGATAATCACAGAAACTGAAACACCTGCTACAGCAAACCAGTAACTTCAGCATCCAGGCACCCTACCAGTTGCTTCCGACCTACTCTGGAATATTTGGAATTAGTTCATACTCACACAACGAGGGAGCTTGTGTATCCAAAAACCTTAGCAGGACATTCTGGAAAACAGGAAGACTGGAACCTGTCAAGGAGGCTGAAGACAGAGATTCCTTTTCATCTAGGACTTCAGATTCACCACATTTCTGCACAGTTAAATAAATAAAAAAGCATGTCTCTATACCCAAATGCACACAATATCCCCAGCATTTGCATCTGAGGCCACTACACGTGTGACTGTTTCTTACCTCTGCATAAAACCCAGACTCACTCTAGAATGATGGGCTTTTCCTATTAACTAGCTTGGTTATTTCTAAGGTGCTTTACTTAATTATTTTGGGTTACTGACTGGAAAGGAACTTCCAGGACCACTGTGAATAAAAAAGGAAGCTTCTCTTGTCTGTGTAAGTTACAATTGGAACAATGACCAGGGCAAAGCCCCCTGCTTTGGGTGGGTTTGGGTGCAGTGAGGCAGGAACAATGTCTCCAGTGACTCCATTCCCCTGAGCTGGTTTGTGGTGAGGGCAGACAAGGCAGAGAAGCTTCCAAAAGCCGAAGTCTTTCTGCAGCTCTGGGAGTGTTCTCAGCTGTCTGTCCCACACCCAGGCGGAACAGACAACACACATTACTTTGCTGGGGACCTTTTTCTAGGAAAGCAGTGCCCAGCAGAACCCCCGTGTGGCACAGACGGGCGAGGCCGGGGCAGCAGCTCTGGCAGTGCCAGGGGCCACAGGGACAATGCCCAGCTCCAGCCCCACTGCAGGGCAGAGCTGGTGTTGCTGCAGTTCCAGATGTGGCAGCTTAGGCAAGCTGGAGTGGGATCTTCTGCCACAAGAGACAACAGTTCACAGCAGAGATGGCACTACAGCACCCTGCCTCTGCAGGATCTCATTTCCTCAAAAACAAAGGATTTCTACAGAATGCAAGACTTAAAGTTACACTCTAATTTTGCCTCAGATTGGATCTTGGCTTTGGAACCTTCACAGAGTCCCCCAGCAGGTGACAGCTCTGCCCCACCGGCCAGACCCACACCCCTCTGTGTGAGCTCCCCTGGCATTCCTCTAGTTGGACAGGCAGCTCACAAAAGTGAAACACTTCTAACAGACATTAAGTCAGCTAACACAGACCTTCCCGAGTTAGGCTGCAATTTCTTACTTTAAATAGAAGGCTTTTTCATGCTAAACTTTTCTAGAATTTATAAACTGTAAATTGATGACAAAGATCCCCAGTCCTCCAAATGCCAAACTCACTCCTTTTGTAATGAGATTAAAGTGAGGCTTCCTTAGAAACATCTACCTCTTTAAGCAAACTGTCACACTGTGCTGAAGTAGAAACAACTTACTTCGGCCTCAATTTCCGCTTGCCTCTTCTCCAGGAGCCTGGCCACGGCCATGGCCCTGTGCTTCCCAGACCTCTTACAGCTCACAGCCCACTCACAGAGCAGCAGCACCACGGCCTCGTCATTTGGGGCTACCTGTGCAGGGCAGAACAGACAGAAACCAGCTCACCCACAGCCCACGAGCTGATCTCCGACCCGACAGCCCGCAGCAGCCACGCTCCGCAGGAAGAGAAGCCCAATGAGCTGGGGTTTGCTCTTTCGATGCACACATTTGCTGTCACTTGCACGCATTAGCTTTCTTTGCAGTGTTTTCACATTAAATAGCAGCTGGAAGCCAAAGAGGGAAATCCCCAGTTTTCATATTGCTGATACTCAAATCAAAATTTTACTTCATGATAAAGTTACTTCACAAAACCAGGGAAGGGTGATGTGCCTTGTGAGCAAGAGGAAGAGGAACAGTGTACCCACAGAGCCTCCCAGCCCTCTAACCACACGGGATTTACGTGCTCCGTACGCTCATTCTTCCAGACCTCCTCCGTCTGTTTCCAGGCTCTGACCTGCATCCCACTGACACATGACAATAAACAAAACAAAACACCCCCCCAACCTCTAAAGGCATTATCTGTCAGATAGCCGAGGCTGAAAAACTCCCCAAAAGCTCCATTTTATTTCTGACATTTTTAAGGAACACTGTGTGTCTTTAGAACCCTGTGTTTACAGAGCAGTAATGGGATGTAATGTGCTTATATCCAGTACTTTTTCCTTGTGTGCTCCTGAGCTGGCTCTGCTGATCTCACTCATCCTTCCCAAGCTGGCCACCATCTCTGAACACTTCAACATACCAACCTGCAAATTAAAGAGATGTGATTTTCCTTCTTTCCCCAAGGTCAGTGGAAGCTACACAGAGCAGTGACCATCACAAGGGCTGGAGCCAAGCACAGCACCCTCAGCAAGTGAACACTCTCCTCAGAGTGATCTCAGCAAGTGAACACTCTCCTCAGAGTGATTGGGATTTACAGACCCAAGAGCATGAAAGTTCCTGCTTCCCAGCTTCCCAACTTCCCTCAGAAAAACAGAGCACAAGTTTGTGCTGAACAAGGCTGCTGTGTACACACACACACATCAGAGAGGTTTCCTGTAAATACACTTTAACAGCAAGCAAGAGGTACTACACAACTAGGGCAGGGCGAGCGGAGGGAAGAGGGGAAATGCTTTTCTCTTCCCCAAATGAAGCAACATGGTGACATCACCACTGCTGTGGTGAGATGCAGTCAGCTACCCACAGAACCATGGATGCTATAGATTTCTGAAGACAATGCAGAACACTCAAAAGACTCTGCTCTCCACTGATGCAGACTTTTGTTGGGATCACCAGAGCCATTCCTACACACTGGGTTCTTGGAGCACAGGGCCCTGGCAGCAGCTGAGCCAAGTGAAGCTGAGGGGTCTGGCCATCAAACACATTATCTTGCTTTTGACTGGAAATAAACGTGGAGCCACACGGCTTCCTGTGTCACAAAGGTTGTACCTCAGGGCTTCCTCCCTTCCAACACCACACTTACTCACACACACTCAGAATGCATCAAGCAGCACCTCTTGGAATAATCAGCCTCTGGATTTGTCTTACCTGGGGTCTTGCATCTGCAGCTGGTCTGGACAAGCACAGACCACGCTTCAGAGGGGCTCAAACTGCTACCTCAAAGAGCAGCATTAAGGTCACATTTTTACTCTTAAAATTTCAGGGGCAGGAAAACAAAAATATCAGTTCACACATGACTAAATGACAGCGTTTTGTAGGGAAGACAAGACACAAGGCACTGAAGCAGAGCATGGGTGTGGGCAGGCAAGAACAGCCGCTCCCTGGGCTTGAGGGAAACTCTCCACGGAGAAGACCCTCCCTCAAGACTCCCAAACTTCCACAAGTACTAATGTGACAAAAACACTTCAAGGTGACATAAAATGGGAGAAATTATATGCAACACATAGCACACACCCCTTTGAAGCAAGATTTCAAGTTTAGACAACTCATTCCCACCATTTGTCATTTAGCCATGATCCAAAATAACTGTAACCTCCTGAAAGCCTCAGTCAGACCCTTCTGGAGAAAACCAAAGGCTTCATTTCCACCAGTTTACAACTGGAAGCAAAGGTGGGTGAAGAAAATTAGAAAAGAGTTGGTTTGGGTTTAGTTTTTAAAAAAGCTCCACAATTAGTAACACAGGAACATATTAAAAGGAAAGATTTACATGCCTCTATTCCTGAGGAGCTTGGAGACAGAACAGCTCATTACCTTGGGAAACACATCTGCATATCTGCCACACCAGAGCTCTCAGGCTGTACGACTCTACGGACAAACTGTCCTCAAAGATTGGGAGGTTAAAACCAACTAAATGTGCTGCAACAAGCGGTGCAGAGTGAAGCACAAGATACGAAACACTCCTGACTGCAGCCCACCAGGGCCCAAGGCAAGTGCTGCACATACACAGTAGCCCTGACAGCAGCCCAAAGACAGTACCATTTGCACATTTCTTTAAAAGATGAGACCATGTTCAACAAAACATTAAGCCTGCTTTAAAAGTTGTCTAGTATAAAAAGAAAAAGCAAGCTGTGTGTTCCTCTTAGGGTTGCTATCAGTTATTTAAGTCACAGAATAAATTTTTTCATTCCAGAGAGATTTTGTACTTTAATTCCTTTAGATGAGCAGGAACCTGGTGTTGGATTTCCTAAAATAGAAAAGGAAGAAAATACCCAGACAGGTAACTAAGCAATTTGAGCAACCGAAGCAATGCTAACTGTATTATTAAAACTATTACAAGACTACTCAGAGCATGCTCTATTTTCTCAGCAGTTGGGGAAACAGACTGATTCTGCAGATATTATTTTGCTCATCTTGTCTCTCTTTCCTGTCAAGCAGCCCAACACACTCAGATTTGGGTCTCTCACATAGTTACAAATGTTAAATCGAAGCTCCGTGACTCCAAGACCCATCAGAGCTCCTTTCCCACAGTGGGGTGGGGAGTTTTGTTTGTTTGTTTCATTTCCAGAAAAGTGATCTCAGAAAGACAAATATCAACTCTCTGCATTTGTCACAAGCCCCATTCGTGAGAACCACATTCAGAACAGGACTTTTTCACTCTAAAGTGAAAAACATCTCTTGGCATCGTAAGAATTCAGATGGACTTCAAAGACAACATGAGAAGCAAGACTAAATACAAGTGCAGAGCCCTAAGCTTTAAAAGCAGAGCCCTGAGTGCATAAATATCCATGGAGTTTCAGGATTCTACATAGTGATTTCAAGAAATTCAACATCAGTCCTTAAAAATCAAACACTCTCTTCTGTCCTCCATTCACCACTGCACACTGGCTAGAAAATCCTGGTACCAAGCTGCATGTACCAGGTATCCCCCACTGCTGAGGTGCATTTCAAGCTATACTTAACCAAGCTGTATTTTGCTCCACAGGAGTAGCAAAGTTCAAGAGTCTCACCAACCATTCTAAACTAAAAAGTATTAAGAGGCAAAAAAGCTATTCTTTCTCAGTTCCCTTCCATAGTGGTACCTGTGACAGACTATGACAGATAATAAAATACATGTAGTCCAAATGTTAGGTGAAATTTGAGTGGGCTTAAGCCCTAGGAAAATGACAGGTGAACTCACAGAAGAATTGTTATAGACATGAGAAAATCACTATTGCATTCTCCAGCTCACCCTTCTGAGGACTCTGTTTCTGCCCAAATCAACTCCTGCCCTCACAGGGACTCCTCGCTAACTGGGGCTGCAGACGAGTCATGGGTGTTCCAAGTCTGGACTAGTGCAAAAAACTTTATTCCAATTTAAAACTGCATGATAGCAATACAGACTGTTTACTGGATTTACACCTTCACAATAATCAGCACTGTGAAAATCATTCTGGAGCTGTGCATAAGAGATTATTTGAGTCACGGAAATGTCAGATGGAAAATACTTGTGGCCAAAAATAAGGTCAGTAGTTTTCTCTGCAATCCCATCTAAAAAGAAAGTGAATTTACTGCTTTATGACACATCATAGACGTCTAGATTTCGAGGCCTCCTACTCAGGCAAATCTCCTGAGGAACCCACACAAGCCAAAGAGAACCAGAAACAAGAGGTCCTTCCATTGCTCAGTGCACACAGCCACACTCACCAGGCAGCAACCCTGTTACTACACTAATTGTGATGTTACATCTTTATAGGCCATCAGACCTTCCCACCAAAACAATTCAACAGCTGCTATTATTATTTGAAACTTCATGAACACAGAGCTCAGCCTCTGTCAGCTACACTGAGCGCTGGGTTTTGGGTTGCACACAGCCTGGATGGAAACCTGCCACACAAGGGCCAGCTGGGAGAGAATCACAGAATCATTCCCATTGGAAAAGGCTTTTAAGATCAAACCATTAAGACGGCACTGCCAAGCCCACCACTAAAACACGTGTGATCCGTGATTAAGGCTCAAATCAAGATATTAAAACAGGAAAAATAGACAGGAAATAGGTTCCAAACATGCTTCAGTCGAGCTCACATCAAAACACAGGCAGCAGACAGCTGTCCTTCAAAGAATATTTTTAACAACAATAACAATGTCAGTAGGCAGACGCCCTAGTACTGGACATCCTATTTACAAAATGAAAATCCTTACAGGCTTACGTGAGCTGCCAGCTGAAAACAGTGTACGCGGCCTCGTGATTTATGGCCTCTTCTGCCAGGGNGCTTCCCGGGGCCCCGCAGCCCTTCCCGGGGCTCGGGCAATCTCTCCCGCCGGGGCTGCGCAGGACAGGGCTGGGCAGGACAGGGCTGCCAGGTGCTCACCACAGCCTGCCCAGCAGGTGACACCCGAACCTGCACTGGGAACCTGGATGTGTGGGCTCCCTGACCGTGGCAGGAGGATGGAACTGGAAGATATTTAAGNAGAGGTCCTTCCATTGCTCAGTGCACACAGCCACACTCACCAGGCAGCAACCCTATTACTACACTAATTGTGATGTTACATCTTTATAGGCCATCAGACCTTCCCACCAAAACAATTCAACAGCTGCTATTATTATTTGAAACTTCATGAACACAGAGCTCAGCCTCTGTCAGCTACACTGAGCGCTGGGTTTTGGGTTGCACACAGCCTGGATGGAAACCTGCCACACAAGGGCCAGCTGGGAGAGAATCACAGAATCATTCCCATTGGAAAAGGCTTTTAAGATCAAACCATTAAGACGGCACTGCCAAGCCCACCACTAAAACACGTGTGATCCGTGATTAAGGCTCAAATCAAGATATTAAAACAGGAAAAATAGACAGGAAATAGGTTCCAAACATGCTTCAGTCGAGCTCACATCAAAACACAGGCAGCAGACAGCTGTCCTTCAAAGAATATTTTTAACAACAATAACAATGTCAGTAGGCAGACGCCCTAGTACTGGACATCCTATTTACAAAATGAAAATCCTTACAGGCTTACGTGAGCTGCCAGCTGAAAACAGTGTACGCGGCCTCGTGATTTATGGCCTCTTCTGCCAGGGAAAAATAGGAGTTTATTAAGGGGAAGGAAACAAGAGACAAAAAAAGACAAACCAGCACCGCACGTGGTGACACCGCTGCAGCGCCGGAGCGCGGGGAGCGGCCGACATCCAGCGGCTGGGGCGGCCCGGCAGCCTCGGCAGCGCCCCCGGCGCCCGGCAGCGCTTCCCGGGGCTCGGCAGCGCTTCCCGGGGCCCGNTGGATGTGTGGGCTCCCTGACCGTGGCAGGAGGATGGAACTGGAAGATATTTAAGGTCCCTCCCAACCCAAACCATTCTATGTGGCTTTGGAAGTTCAAATGTCAAAATGCACAGGCACCATCCATCAGGCACTCTGCACCAAGGCCAAAAGCTGAGCTTGAGCCAAGCAACAACTAAGTCTTGAAAATTCCAGAGGTGGTTAAGAAGCTGCACATAATTTGGCAGTTTAATTTCTTCTCAGCTCCAAATCTGGTAAGGTAAGGCTAAAACTCTCAAAGCTCAGTTTTCTTCTCTCAGAAAGAAGTCAGCACCTTCTCTGCTTCTGCTCTCCCTCGAATCTCGGGTGCCTGCTGTGCAAACACAGGCACACTGCTCTCATATCCAACAATGCTTTATTCCTACTCGTCATTCTTCACCTCATAGTACAATGAGGTGCCATTAGAAGATTTCCTGCAAATCCAATGGACAGACCTGCATAAAAATGTCTGGTACCCTGAACTGGGGAGCACAGCTCTCAGGGGACAAAGCAGCATGCTTTCAAAGCAACCCAACCTCAACTCAAAGTACTGTAAGACAAAGGCAATAATGGCAGGCAATCTGCATTAAGAATAGAATAATGAATTTCAGAAGTTTCCCTACCAACACTGTCTTTTGAAACACAAAGAAAGAGTGATACTACAATTATATCTGGAAGTCAGAAAAACTCTGGAACACAGACAGGGAGAAGGAAAAAAAAAGAGACAAATACATGTGCAACAGCACAAAACCACACCATTCAGCTCCAAAAGCAAATGAAAACAGAAAGCTGGCACCCAAATGATAAAGCATATCACACCCTACCTGTTCAAAACCACAGCACATCCGTGTGCTAAAGTCCTGATGTCACCCAGGCATTAGGGTTAAGAACTGTCAGTGATTTCCCCTGCCTGCTGTGACAGCTCTCCTTCCTCAGTTTCTCTCTGATTACCATAACAGTGTATTGGGAACACAAGGACAACTCTGGCAAGTGTTTCACTCCATCCTACCTGCTCTGAGCTCCACCTAATGGTTTGCTGGCACGTCTGTCTCTCTGGAAATGCTTCCAGACGTGTTATCCCCACACACTACCTTCTGCTTGTTTAGTGCAAAGCCATTAAAGCACTGACTGACAGTGAGGATGCAGCAGGTCTGTGCAGAGGGTCCTGAACCATGACCATCGCTGGCTGAGCACGCAGCCACTGACAAAACACGGGTGGAGTCACAAAACAGACCCACTTATATTTTCCACTTTCAAACTTTACTCCAACAGTGTATATTTAAATTCAGATATTTCTTCTTTTCTCCAAACACCTTCCAAGGAAATTCAGGAGTTTGGCGTTACACATAGACCCAGTGCCATTATCATCTGCACTACACACTCACTAAAAAAAAAGACTTAAAAATTCCAAGGATTACTGATTACATTTTTTATTGATCTCTGGAAATGGGTTTAGGAGCAGGGGCAAAAATATCAAAAACTCCAAGAGTATGTAGTTTTAGAATATTTTAGAATATTTAGAATATTTTTTAGAATATACTAAATAGCCTAGTAATTTATTGCTTGCTACAATAGATGCAAAAGTTGTCAGCAAGGCAATAATCTGGAATTTTACTTGGCAGCATCCAAAAAAACCCCTTGCTAGGTCATTTCTCCTAAATGAGGCTTGCAGTACACAGAACTGAAGAACACAATTACAACAGCAAAGAGCTGCTGTGTCCTATAAACCAACTGCCCACTAGTAAAGAAAAAACACACCAAGAAAACCCAAAGCTTCTCTAGCAAATAAACACACAATTCATGTAAGTAAAAATTAAATCCATTGTCTATAGATTATAAATTGAGAGGAGATTGCAGCCATTACCTCTTGGTTATCCTTACTCTGATTCACCCAGAAGATCTTATGATAAAGCGTCTCCATGGAATTGCTGGAGTCCCATCTGTCAAAACAATGCCGATCCAACACTTCCAAGGTGTGCAGAACCCGGCTGATGGTCACTCCTGGAGATGGGAGTGAGAGAGGAGCAGGGAAAAAAAAAAAGGTTTACACAGGAAGACTTCACCTGCCCTCTGTTGCTGGGATTGATAATGGTAGTGCAACAGAATTATACTCATTATACTGTTCAAGGAAGAACAGATGTAAACCCTAAATCTCCAACGTTTGTTTGGAATTGTCTTACCTGCAGTTGACTCTTGGCACTTGTCAAACGACCACCGCACCTCCACAGCATGGCCTCTTTGCTTTATCTGCTGTTCTGCTTCATAAATCTTTGCCCGAACCTGTAAGAAATAGAGCTGCTAATTAGCTGGTGGTGGGAAGTGTCAGCTTCCACGTCAAGCCTGTGACAGCCTTCTCAGCAGGAACAAGGTACCCTACAGTGTTCCACAACACTCCCTACATTTGGGAACAACACACTGAGGGACATCCTGTTCAAATCTTCTCTGCTAAGAATCTTCTTGCACAATAAAACTTCATCTCCTTTCATTCCACCCAGCAAAATTTAACTTACAGCATGTCTGAAAAGTCACATCTCCCAATACATACACAAAGCTTCCTCTTATTTGCCATTTTACATCTTTAAGTAATTTCAGTTTAATAACAGAAAACATCTGAATGTAAATAAAATTCCTGATATTTTCCCCAAAGCTGTCCCACAACGAAGGTCAACACCAGCACAGCACTAGCCTTGACACTAAACTCACAGAAATATCCAAACCTGGCTGCAGTCCTAATGATCAAAATGGTTATTGGGATATAAACCAGATCTTAATAATCTGGCAAGAAATAGATCTTACCTGCTGATTAAAGGCTGAATTTCCATCTGGCATAGGTAAACTAGATGGAGCAACTTGAAGTAAATCCAGAGGTGAGCCTGAATTAATGTTCTTATTTTCATTTGTGGAATAATTCCACACCAAGGCACTTGGGCAACAAAGAGTTACAGTCTGCAAGCAATAGTACAAAACAGGAGTAATTTCTTTTTCTAAACATATGTGATAGACAAAACGAACAATAAGAATCCATGAGATCAGAATCACTTTTGGTCCAACTGCTACAGTGAAAGAAATAAGATAGGCCTATGCACAACTACTTTAGAGGAATTTCCATTTGAGGAAATTCAACTACTGTTTTATTTTCCTTCTTCATTATTAAAAAAATATTTAAATATATACGTGTTCGATTCTCATTTGTATTGCTTTTATAACATCATCAAAGACCATCACCAAAGGTTCATTTCTCTGAAAAATGGTAACAGGCTTAACAAAAAGTAATCATTTGTTGTTCAGCTTTGAGAAAGAAGCTACATGTGAAAAATTAAAATTTAAGAAATGAATTAAAATGAACTCCACAGTCAAGACTTGAAAGCATAAAAGAGTAATTTAAATGCACCATGACCTTAGCATTTACTTCAGAAGAAACATTTTGCATTGACAGGCTTCAAAACAGTCATTTTACAATGGCCTGTCACGGGTACCACCACCCTGCAGCATCCGGTACCGAGCAGAGCTACAGCAGAATGTTCTGCTCTTTGGGGTCAGACCTTCAATATCACCTGAAATGACACCAGTTTACTCATCTTAGAGATGTTTATTTTCGAGATTGCTGGATTGCTTCTTGGGAAGCTCCCCCAGTCCAGATCTGGACTAGAACCTTGGCAAACATTGCCTAGAGAAACACTCCTCCGGAAAGGTGGGAGCCTGTCTGAATCCAGGCTGAGCTGTGGACCCACATGGCAGCACAAGGGAAAGGGGGTGAGAAAGGAGCAGAACAAGCACACACAAACCCAAACAGTAGAGGCTGAGCAGGCAGATGACCAGCTGTGTTGCCAGGAGAGAGCCACTGCAATGCTGCCAGAGGTCACCGCACAGCCCAGGACGGAGACAAACCCAGCATTCCCAGAGCAGATCCATGTTCAAGAGGAAAAAAGTCACAGCACACTGAGAACCAGAGGGAATCTAACCTCCTGGCTCAGGCCCCCTCAGCAGAGAGGGACGAGGATACTCTCCCACTTCCCTTCCTCAGAGAGCACCTTCCCCGGGAACAACCCTGCCTGCCTCCGGGCTCTGGACTTCCCACACTGCAACAACCGGGGAAAGCTGCAGCCCTCGGAGAGGGAGCTGCTACCAGGAGAGCTCTATGACTGAAACAGACTGCCCAGAGCATTGGGGTAGGCGTTAAAACCCAGCCTCACATGGTCCTCCGGAACCTGCTTTGGCTGACCCTGCCTAGGGAGGGCACAGATCACATTATCTGCAGAGGTCCCTGACCTGTTCCATGATGCTGTGATCCCATGAGCATCAGCAGACTCCTGGTACCAGCAGCAGGACAGCGCTGTGCAGCCCCCAGGGAGAGACACTGAGCAAACAACAGCAGGAGGGTTTGGGGAAGTCTCACTAGATCAGGGCTCAGGAAGGCAAACAACCACAGCTCATCGCAAGCATCCTTCTTCAGAAAATAATTGCTCTCTTGATATTTCTGTGAATGCCGAGCAACAAACACAAGCAAACAGACTCTTCTGTTCTGTGGTCTTGAAAACTGTATTGGTAAGGCAATATGAACTGCTCATAAATCTGACAAAACCAACATGAGGTGTCCTAGAGTGGCACCAGGCATCAGTGACAGGCTGGAGACAGCAAAGGAGCCCTCGCGGGCCAGGGCTCATAGGGCTCAGTGCGGTGCTGTGGCTGCCCAGCCACACTCAGCAGGCACACGTGGCCTGGCAGGACCAGCAGGTTCATGGGTGACAGGAACAGGATGAGATGCATGCAGCAAACCCTCTCTCCCAGAGGGAAGGCCCGGCCATCCCAGGCAGCAGAGCCACTCCTTTCCCCGGCAGAAGTGCAGAAAACACACGGACACCACAAGCTCCTCCAGGAGGTTGCTCCATTGTGCCTCAGTAGGTGCAGAGACCCCCCCACCCACTCCCTCCACACCCCTCACCCTTTAATGGACACAGGTACATTTCAAACCACAGCTAGCACTCCTTGTCCCACCCAAACCCCACTTGTCTTCCAATACACTGAACGGACATAGCCTTGAAACAAAGAGCAGCAGAGCAGTGCCCTACCTGCAGCATACAGCTGAGTCCGTACACCAGTGGACGGTGCTGAGGGCAGGCGAGGAAATCCGAGCAGGGCAGCTGTGCTGGGCTCACCCCAGGACCAGTCGGACTGGGCACTGCCAGGGGAGGGTTACTTGGTCCGAGGATCCCATGAGGGGAGTGGGCAGCTCCAAGGCCAGGCCCATCGCTGAGCAGGAAGGACAGGCGTCTGGCACAAAAGTACGCGAGGCGGCGGGACAGGTAAGCCGACTGAACAAACTCTTCTGAGTACTGAAATTTTAAAAAAAAGCAGTTTACTACAAGGTCTGCTCCATGTACTCATTTCCTTGACAACCCAACAGTTGTCACGCATGAACTGGAAAGAAACACTTCCAATATTTAGGATTCCAGAAGTTAGAAAAGAAAAGAACAGCTCAAATGTACATCTATACTTCTTTCTCTTAAAAATTTCATCTGCTCTCCAGGACCAGCCACAGTAAAAGATTCCCTCTACCAAACTGAGTCAAGGATTATATAGCATGAAGATCTCATAGGTGTTTATAAACTCTAATAATGCACCACACAATATTTATAGAGATTTTACCACCACAAATTTAACAGGTGTGAATCACACACTGATTTTGGCTTTAAAATGTGCACGTACCTGCAGCATCAGTGGCAACAACAGCTTCAGAAGATCATCATCAGTGGGTCTGATTTTTTCCAAAACATCCAGTATCCATGTCAAATACTCGTGTCTCTCGAGCATTCCTTCCTTAAAGGATTTCAAATAACACACCACATGTTACCTGGGAGCACTCAACAAGCAGGTGTGTAGTTCCATGGTCCATTTCACTCTGGTTGAGCCCTCGACACCCGTGTCACCACAGAGCTACCAGCAGGAGTGACTCCCTCCCAGAAACCTTCCTGCTGCTTCTGCCCTGGGCTGGAAACAACCAGAGTGCTCTGCTGCACGAGGACCAGGCAGAACCGACAACCCGGCCGCCACTCTAACACCCGAGGCCTCGTGTGCCACAGTGGCCTCAGCCTGGGCCACAGCCACTGAAAACACCCTGAAAAGATGGGATGATATATGAGAGGGAATAATTGAGTGCACTGCTGCAATTGCAATCAGGCAGACTGAGCAAATCAGAGCTTTTTCAGCCATCAAATCTCTAAAAGGAATTAGCATTTACAATTTATGCAAGTCTTATGACGAAAGCTACCGAGTTCTAAAATTGGATTTTCTGAGAATAGTAACTTGAAAAATATCCCTGCACTCCTAAAAGTATTACCTGAAACATATAAAATGACAATTTTTCATTGTATTCCCACTGCTGCAGGGCTTGTTCCACCTCTGAAGGCATCGCCACAGAGCTGTTGCCTTGGCTCGAATTTCCATGATAGAACTCTGCAACCTTTGCCAGCTGCTCTCGGAGGTATTTGGTTACAATTTGAGTCCATTCTAAAAAATAAGTTTGCAATTAGAAAACTTCAGGTGATCAAAGGTTTCCTGCACGGTGAGAATCGAAACAAAGTTACACTGTCTTTGTCACCAGAAATGTTTGTCCCCAGCCCTACCCCCACACCTCTGGCAAATTAATGGGGCTCTCTGGTGTGCACCCGCTCTGAGAGTACAGGTGCTGTCAGCGTGCAAGCAGCCTGCACTGACACAGCTGTGCCGTGAAGGAATCCCGTCTGTCTCATCAGATTTCAACAGTCAGTCACCAAACAGCCTTGAAATAGGTAAAATAAATACACTACATTGCTTCCTTCCATCTGAAGCTTTGCTGCTTTCCCCCTTCCCCCTCCAAACAGAGCCAACACAAAACTGATTGGAATTTTGCACAAGCAATAGGTTATAAAACCATTCCTTCTGCAACCACTCTGGAACTGCCAGCTTCTCCACGTTTTCACTCTGACGAGGCTGCAGCAGCCCAGGAGCAGTTTCTGTGGTCAGTGTGACCAGCACAGAGCAGGTCTGCAAGGCACAGTGAAAGGAGGAAAAGAGGATTCATAAGGAAGGAATTCTCTCAGCAGCAGCTGGAACAACCCAGGGTATTTGTGAATATCTTGGAGACAAACCTCTGGCAGAGCTGTTTCAGCAAACAGAACGTTTCACAAGAGCACCCTCTCTTCCGACTCCATAACGCAGTTGCTGTGACAACCAGAGCTGTTTACTGTCAGAGCTACAGAAACCACCACTCCCAAACACAACTATTTTCACTGTCCACTGCCCATCTCAGACTCCAGTTAGTGCATTCCTTCTTTTTGCCTTCTGCATCTGTAATTGGCCGCTCTGTCAACATCATACACAGACTACATATTGGAAGCTTTTCTACCCAAACCCACTGGATTTCTGGATGAAGCTAGTGGGGTTTAGTGTTTTCACAGAGCACTTTAACTACATTTACATCAAACATTCGCTTGATTCTGGGAAAACTATTTCAAATCCACTAGTTCAAATTTATTTCATGTGACAGTATGAAAGAATAGTTTTCCCAAAGCAATTACCAATGTCTCTGTGCCACTGAGTTGGAAACAATGCAATACCACCTTTCTGGTATCCACGGCACAGATATAGAACACTCTGGGAAACGCCAAAGGCTGCTCAGTAACACACATCAAACTACCTCCCTAAAAGCTCTCGACAGCCTTAGCAGAACAGGGAATTTGGACAGAGGACCAAACCTTGAGTAACACAGCTCAGAACATGGGCTGATAAAGCCACTGGCCCCTCAACCCACAGGCACTGCCCGGCTCATTCGCCCTCACTGTGAGGAGGGTACCGGAGCAGGAGTACCTGCCAATCCCAGATGCACACCACCACCTTGCACCTTCCCAGGAAACATGAACCCTTTTGCTCTAAGGAGCTGCTACTCACAGCCAGAGCAAAGTAGGTGTAGATACATGTATTACAACTGCGTGGACAGCCTTGGCTTTCCCCACCTCCTCCTTACGCCCCTCCCATGAGGGTGAGTTGGCAGGAAGAAGCAGATATTTCTCCCAGCATTACAGAGATGCTGCTAAGCAGCACTGAAATTGTCTATTCTGAACACAATTGTTCTGAGGGGAGAGAAGAAAAATGTTCATTTCAGATAGCAGAAATGCTGTAGGTATTGTATGTAAATTGTGAGAGTAAACCACAACTCTGATAACAGTTAAAGCATCTCTGAGCACCTTAAAGGTGGTCACTGCCTGGCCCATTGGCTTGGTGCCACACCGTGTCCTTTAGGGGCAGTCCTTAAAATAAATAAATTGCCAGCTGTGTTCTAATAAATAAGCTTTGAAATTTGCACATTTCATTATGGGCATTCTAAAGTAGCAAATCTGTTCCATCCCAGGCAACATTTAGCTTGGCACAGCCCCTGCCACTCCTACCAGTCCCACAGTGACCAGTGTTGGTGCTGAGATGCAGCACAGCCATGTCTCAGGTGCTGCACCTGGGGATTTTGGGAGGAATCAGCTGGGAGCAGAAGCAGCCAACCAGGCAGTAGTTCTGCTCCATGGCTCGCTGTACTCTGACACATATTTCTAAGTGAAACTGATTTTAAAGCATTTTTACTCCAGTTCCCACTACAAAGATTCCTCTTTGGACACCCAGTAACATCAAAGCCATGAAAAAGAGGAGCAGGCCCCTTCAGCTATTATCATGCATGGAGACATTAAAGACATTTATTTACCAATATTTGGGTCAGCGGCCTGGCGTTTCTTGATTTTAGCTTCAGAAATAGCAGCGTAGTAGGCACAAGTCATTCTGATCAGCCATGCTGCTCGCAGCAGCGGCACAGAGTATTTTGCTAAGTAAGCAAAAATATCTTCTTTTTTACTGAGAATGGGAACCTGAAAGAAAACAGGCAGCAAGTTACAGCACTCAGTCCAACAGCAGCTGGCTCCAGCAGGTCATCCCAGGCCTCCACTGCTCAACCCCACACAGCCTGGAGAGTGGCAGACCTCTGCATCAGCCCAGGAACCCACTGTGCTGACAACACCAACTGTCCAGGCACAGGGGAACTAAGGGATTGGCAAAAAGAGACACTGCCCTACAGTCTTCCAGGCTTCATCAGGAGCATCCCTGCCCTACTCAGAGATGCCTACAAGGCCATGAGCAAACCTCTCAACAGCCACTGACATCCAAAGTGCAGAGAACATCCTGTGAGCTGATCCTCAGTACCTCTGGAAAACAGAGCTCTGTCAGGGTTTTGGGTAAGGGTTCAGTAAGAGAAACATTCTGGACATGAAATGTAGTCATTCAAAGGAACTTTGTGCCAGTTAGATCAGCAGTTGCCCCTTGCTCAAGTCCCCTCCTCGCAGAGAAGGAACACACTGCACAGCCCCAGCTGCCTCCAGCACCACGCTTCATCCAGCAAGCTCCAAAATACTGCCCTGTTCTTACAGCCCAGCTCAGTACAAGCCAGTATCCAGGAAACAGAGGAAGGATATTCTGGTACCTTTTTTGCTAAGAGAGTCAGGGGTTTACTTCCTGCCAAATCAGTGAACCAGTTGTGAATTGCACTCTGAGACCGAGCAGTCACCAGCCAGTAGTTGTCTTTGGCATTTACTTGGGGTTTCTTCTTCCCTGTGTCCTGGAATGTGTTAAGTTTGAGCTTTTCCGCCAGGATGCTGCTGAAGTAAGCACCGATCTGGGGGGGGAGAAAAACCTGTATGACAATCCAGTAATTAACTGTACATTAATGCACAAGGATTTCCATCTGAAGGGATGCAGTCCTCGCTCCAGAGCAGTGTAATGGGATCACACCTTAATTCCTTGCAGAGAGGAGAGGGGGGTTCGGAATATCAAACACCTGTATGATCCATCTGCATTACCACTGTAGAGGCTGTGGGTCAGCAAAAACAACCAAAGGGACCAGGGCTCAAGGCCACCAGGGCTGAGCTGCCCCTCGGGACAGCCACAGCGTGCCCAGAGCTATCTCCTGCCAGCCAACATGTGTTTGGATCCAGGCCCCAGTGCAGTGGATCCTAAGAGAACATTGCTCCCCTCCTGCCCTTCACGGAAGCACAAAGTGCGTAAATACACACTTTTCACTTCTGTTTAGATCAAACCAACTAGCACAAGAACTGCATCCATTGCCTGTCCATCAGCAGCTACAGCAGCCAAAGCTTCAAAGTCTCAGGGAACCTCAGAAGTCTGACATTACTCAAAGCCCCTCTGCTGAGAGAAGCTTTGCAAGGTTTGCTCCCCTGGTACCGTCAATCCCGAAACAGCAGGAAAAAAACCCAGAGGTTTTATTTCTAATGTAAGCTTATGTACTTTTCAGAATGACTATAATAGGAATAAATAATAGGCCTGCCAGTCAGAATGATCATCACTGGGTCATTTTAAAATATAGGGGAAGCCTTTAGGAGATACTGAACTTATTTTGGTAATTCTATACTTATCCAAAGCCCTTCCTTGTGACTTTCTGTTCTACATTTCAAACAATCCTGTTCAACAGTCAAAACGTGAATAATTAATATATGAGAGAAAATGCCTGCAGGTAACATTCCTAGGGAAAAAAGACAACTCAGAAGAAGGTAACAGGAAAACTTTTAAAATTTCAACAATAGCGACCCTGTCATTTATGTGCATCTCTTCCTCCACTAAAACAGTACCACTGTATATATAATTTCATATTTTCTAATAAGCCATAAAAAGTTAATTTTCGAAGTCAAATATCAGAAAATTACTTTGTCTGAAAACATTTTTATAAGTTTCTTGATAACCTTCTCCTTCCAAATCCTTTCTTCCTGCCTTTCCAACAGGAAAAAAAGAATTACAAAAGGGTACATGAATCTGCACAGATCCTTCAAAGAAATGTGGGAGGGCTTTTTCTAAACAGCTATTATTTTCAATTTGCAAGAGAGTAACTAATATTTTTGTAATTTTTATTGCTCTTATGTATCTTACACTTCTTTGATTCTCAAGAACAACCACAGAAAAGCTAAGTTAAATTTCACTAAATAGTCCAAGAATATATTTCCAAGAGATCTGGACCATAGTGATCAGTTTCTCCTGGCAGAAAATACCCTGGGGAGACAGATAAAAGACCAAAGCAAGCTATAGACATGTAAGTACCAGGGACTTCCAAGGAAGGAGTCACTACTGTCTCGGTAAGTCAAGCAAATGAAAGAATGAGAGCAAAAATGTAATGTAATGTCCCTTGTACACTGAAGTGTGCTAGTTGTGTTTTTTCCTTGGCATTCACGGTTTCCTCTGAAGACTGATGGCAGCAGGTAGTTCAGCATTCTGATATTCATTCTGTAATTAACTTTCATACCAAGACTTCTGACTAGAAAGCCAAGTGTTCCAGACCCAAGTACCACCACTGTCAGCTTGGTTCCAATTTCAGTGAGTGCATCCAGACTGAAAAGCCCTGTCTTACCTTTGAGGTGTTGATGACAATATTCCTGGCAGACCCGTGCTCATCTCCAGAGAAGGCAGGCTGATTGCTGAAGCCTTGCTTTACGTTCACTGCCGTAAGCTCATCCTGTAAAGTGTTTTAAGGGCAACAGACGAAATGACAATTTAAGAAGTCGCATCATTCCAAGGAACATGCTTTTATATGGAAAATTTTTGCATTTGCTAGTACGTCGCATTCTGTGTTCATCTGAACACTCAGAGCCCTCTGCACACTCACAGGACTTTTGGCAAAGGGAACATGATGCCACTGTTACCCTCCAGTCCCCATCAGGTGTTCACTTCACTACAGACTTGAGGCCATCACTTGACAGATGCTGCTGGTTTTGCTGACAGGGAATTGCTGCCCAGGAGAAGGGCAGCAGGAAGCAAGGCCTCTGTAAAACCTGGAGCACCTCTGGCATCCTCTGTAAAACCTGGAGCACTCCCCAGCATGCAGCCTGAAATCTTCCCTTGTGAAAGCGGTGTCAGTCCACAGCCCCCCTGATCAGCACTGGGACAGCAACACATCCCCCTCTTCTCAGACACCCTGGGAGCAGCTGAATTGCTCCACAGAACGCTGCTGTACACTTCTCCTTAGCACCAGAACCCTACACGTCCCTTCCCCAGCAGGAAAACAAGCTTGTATTGTTGTTCTGTTGACATTTAAAACATTACTATTCTGGTTTATGGGCCCACCATCATCACTGGAGAACATCTACTGAAACAGGAAACAGATCACCTCTAGGAAAAGCAATTTGAGATGAACATCCAGCCCTGCTGCAACTAAACCCACTTCTTTTGGAGCTACTTCTGCAGTGGAAGCGTGACCTGTCTCCTACTACACTGTCAACACACCTTCATTTTGCTGTTTATTGGTACTTAAGCAGGCTTGGCTAGGTTGCATTTGCAGCAGGAACATGCAACAGGCAAGAGGGGGGTCAGCAGCATTAGGCATAAACACACCCCCAAGTCTTCACAAATTTCCTAAGGAAGCCACATCCTTTCCTATCTTCACTCTGTGCCTTCAGCAAAGTTAATATTCTTCCATGGAGGCTGTGCCATTTGTTCACTCATTCAGGATTACGTGCCTGTCAGGTTTTCCCACACCAGTTGGATGGGAACTTGTTGGGTTTTTCCAATCTGCCTCTGAAGAGAAGGCCCAGATCTCCCCAAGGAAGCAGTTACCTGCCACCACAGGTACTCTACACAAGCTCAGGTGATCCACAGACAACTGGTAGTGAGTGAGCTGCTGGCACAACCCAGAGATGACTGTGAAGTAACCTCTGAAAGCGAAGACCAACTGCACTGTGACCAAGCAAAGAGCAGATAATAAAGTTAAGAATGTCACCGTTTTTCTAGAAGATTTTATTCCTAGTTTTGGGCAACATGTCTCCCCAAAAACAGCAACCCAGAAGCTTCCTTTCAGTTTCTTCTCTTACACTTTCCATGCATTATGCTTTTCAGTATTTTCACGAAGTTTGGGAGTAACACAGCAGACTGTAACATATTTTCAGGAACTCTAAGCTCTCCAAGGTTTGTGAACTTAGCAAAGCTCATCTGAATTTTAAATTAAATCCACCAGAATTGCTGGAACACTACTCCACCCACACTATCCCCCAGACAGTCCTGGAAACACAGATATAGACAGAGCTGAAAGTGATCAAAGACATTATAAGCAAACAAATAAAAGGTAAATGACAAACATATGGAGACATTGTTACTATTAGCACCACTTCCAGAGCTGACCCCAGTTCTGTCATCTTTAAACTCTGCCTTTTAAAACACACTATCTAGATTTCAGCATTATGTTGAAAATAACCAGGAACAGTCTGTTGTACTCCGCACCTACCACCACTGTAGGAAAAAGCTGTGAGGGGCTGACAACACAAACACATCAGTGTTGGGGAAGATGAAATAGGAAAGCCGTATAAATATGAGTACCTGGCAAAAGATGCTGAGAATATGGAAACTATAGGCGAGATTGAAATGAAAACAAGCTTTGAGATACCAAACCCCAGTTACTGAATTACTGAAAAACAATGGTATAGCCGACTGAAGGAAATCCCCTTTGATGAAACAATACCCTCTGCTCGCAGAAAGGTCCAAGGGTCAGAGCAGATCCTGCCAACTTGGCAGAGGGTCCAAAAAGCAGTTTTTAGAGTTTAAAATATAACGCTGTATGGTAATGCAATGATTCTTATAGGCTGTATGTAAATGTTATAGGATTCGTAGCTTGTTCTAGATTGGTTAATGCAAGTTGGAATATTCAGCACAGAAGATGATTTACTGTGATGTAAACAGGAACAAAGGCATTCTGTATTCTGTTTTCTGCATTCTGCATTCTATTCTGTATTCTGTTCTGTATTCTGTATTCAATTCTGTATTCTGTATTCAATTCTGTATTCTGTTCTGTATTCATTCTTCATTCATTCTTTCCTTCTCTTGCTTGCTCTCTTACTTCTCTGACCTGCTCCGAGCTGTGTCTGGCAGCTCCTAGCAGGTCCCCTACACCCCCGCCCTTGAACAATAAACCTCATGCTCTAAGACTTGACTTCAGAGATCTCTCGTCTCCGTCCCGGCTGTCCGAAACCAAACCACAAACTCCAACAGACAGACGAACTAACTCTTACACATCAGTGCTTGGTTTGTTTGCCTCAATTATTAGCTCAGATTTCCTCTACTACTTCAGCAAGAAAACTCAGAGCATGGCACAGTTACATAACCAAGCACCACATGGAAATGAAAAGACATCACCTGCACACACAGGGAATGGAGACACCTTTACAAACAAAATTATAAAATGGATGTTCACAGGAGCTCTCACTCGTACCAGCTCCGTTATCAGCTCGGGGTCATTCCCTAAGAGCAGGGCTGTGCCCTGGCAGAGGGGAAGCTCCTGGGCACAGAGGCAGGAACGCCAGCACAGCTCAGCTGTACGCACTGATCATACCAGGGGCAAGTCCTCTCTACTTGGCCCTGTGCTAAGGAGAAGCACAAGAGCTCAGGCTGCTGTCACTGAGTGGTGTCTGTGCCACAACACACCGGTTCCTCTGGGCTCCCGCAGGAATGGTGAGCTGCCTTTCCAGACGTCAAGCAGGGCCCCAGGCGTGCCCAAACAAGGCTTAAACCCTTCTGCAACTTTAAATAGCTGAGTGAACATTCAGGCCCAAATTGCATTAATTTGTTTCAGACAGACTTTTACTTGTTTTGTGTGGGACATTCGAGCCCCGCGCGCAGCCCCGTGTGTGAGCGCAGCCCATTCAGGGCTCTCCACGGAAGGGCAGCCTGAGAACCTGGAGCCGCCGTTCCTGCGAGAAGTCTCTGCGTGGTCCTTTGCTCCCAGTGCTGCTCTGAGGACCACCTGTGGCACTTACCCAGCCAGCTGCCTCAGGTCAGTCGTATCTACATGAGAACAAATGAGCTCACTGCTAGAATCGAGCACTGTGCTGCTATTGTTGGGTGTTCTGGACTGTATAATCCTATATTCATTTGCTTTTAATTAATAGGAATGAGCTCTTTCAACTGAAGCATTCTCCTGCTTCCCTACTGCTGCAATAACACTTGCTCGATGCAGCACCAGGCCAGTGAAAGAAAAGCAGGGAGCTACGGATGTGTCAAGGTTTTGATAAACTAGGAACTGGCCAGTGGATTCTGACATCTCAGCTGGGCAAACACATGTGCAGAGCTATACCAGGACTGTTTTACAGGCAAACCCAAGGAATCTTTGAAAGATGCTTTTTTTCTCTAAAACCTAAAAAATATCCTTTCAGAACAGAATTCTAAAAGAAGTCCAAATTAAACTCACAAAGCAACTAAGTGAACCTTTTTAATTAGTCATTACTTTTAGATCCTCTCACATGCTCCATCTTTTGCTTCATGTCTTTCTAATACAACAGGGCTCATACCTTCAGCAGCTTGGAGTAACCACAGCATTAGCCTGGAGACCCAAACCTGTGGAGTCAGGGAGGTCCAGGGTTCCAGCTGGTGATAAACCCTCCACTCAGCTCAGCTTATACTATCCAATGCTGGGCCGGGTCTGAACAACAAGATCAAAAAATAACTCCCTAAAAAAGACTATAAAATTCTGTGCCAGTCAGAGACTATGAAACAAGCTGTATTTCATAATGTAGAGAGGAATAAAATATTCAGAGGAGCATTATCTGTTCCAAATCAACAACTCCAAAGTCACAAGTAAGGATTAGCCATGCCCAGCAGCCAACCACGGGCAAGAGCAGGTTTTGATAGAACAAACACTGAGAGGGCCCAGAGGGATGCCCAGCTGGGATATGGGGAACCATTCTGGAGAGGCCTCTGACAGAAATTTCAACTGCTTTACCCATCCTACCAGTGACGAGAGGGCCTGGGCTACTGCTAAGTGCAGATGTTGGAGAATTGAGCCTTGGGGGTCAAACCCTGTGTACCACATGCAACTAAGGGGATGTCATTTCTTCTGCCTGAAAACTATTTCTTAGCATAAAATAATGTCAATTGTACTTTCTTATGCTTTGAAACCCAATTCAACTGAAGTTAAAAGTTACTCACAAGCAAAATCGTCAGGCTCTGGCCTGCAGACATGGCACATTCCGTGCTTTTACATTTGGCTTGTAACAAACACAATTTGCAGTATATTTTACCCGTCTTAAGGAGATGGTGGTAATTCAGAGCACAGGAAAGTGTTAGTTGATTCCAGCATTTGCCTTCAGCTGCTGCAGCCAGGGCAGGCTAACGTCACAAACTCTAGAGAGCTCAGATGTCTTCCAGAGTAAAGGCTGGAAAGAGGTGGAAGGCAGGAGGGCAAGCAGAGGCCAAGAAGAAAGTGGAGGCTGAAATGGGGTAGGAGGCTGGAAAGGGGGGGAGGCTGGTTTCCGAAGCACCTTTTGTTCCACAGCAGCAGCATAGATTGCTCATGTACAGAGAAACTACTTGCCGAGCACTGACCAAAGTTCAAAGAAAACACATTACAGAAAGACAAGGAAAGCTAATTTCTTCCAAGGGTCTTTCCCTTCCAGAGCAGTATGAGGTGCAAAAAGCAGCCCCAGCAGGTAAGTGTCTCCAAGCAGAAGCTATGCCTACGCCATTTGAAGACTTCCCCCCCAAGCCCCCACTTCTGCAGAGGGTATTTTGCACACAGGGTGCACGCCCAGCGCTCAGGGGCCGAGCCCTGCCCCAGGCTGTTCACAGGGGACCTTGCTGAGGACACGGATTTGCCCCTGGCACCCAGGCGAACAGGCTCCACAGCATGAGAGCCCGGGGCCCCGGGAGGTGCTGCTCCTGGCAGAGAGGGAGCTGAGAAAGGCACAGAGCAACAGTCCGCGACAGCGGCATCACCAGAGAGCCCATCCCAGCTCCACGGGGACCTGTAAGTCTCTGTTGGTCGCCTGCAAGTGACAGCCAGCCCTCGGCAGCCCCGAGGCTGGGGGACACAGGGCTGTGTCCTGTACATGTGACACACACACAAACGTTGCACCAGCACAGGTGGAACAAAGACTTTCCCCAAACCAGGTCTCAATCAATCCCATTGTGGCCAGTAACGAGACTGTTGCAGTTATTTTCTAGTTAATAATGCAGCCATGAAACCTATTTTAAATATTAACCATCTGGGCACTTGCCACTTCTATTCTAATTGTAATGGGCTGCACGTTTATAAATGTGTCTGCAAGAATCAGTTCACCACCTGACTAAAAATATTCAGCAGTCCAGAACTAAATATTTATCTCCACACATTGTCATAGCCAAGTTTGGATGCAGTCCTGCAAGCCTGATAGAAATTTTGAGATAGAAATTGTCATAGCATAGAAATTACAAGTTAGAGGAATATTTCCAGTTACTGTGACCATCAAGGTTGATGAATAGTAGCGCAAGAGTGAGGAGACAGAAAGATACCGGAGGTCAAAGACCCTGAGGTATGTCTCAAAGGATGAGCAATGGAATTAAATCCACGTCTTTTACTGCCTGTTGTCTAAGCTCCTCTCAGCCAGCACTAACCAACAGTCAGCTGTATCCTTTCCCAAGGTAGCTCTGCCCCTGCATCTCCCCAGATTTTAACAATGTGGAAGGGCTTCCGCAAATCAGCACAACTTATGACTGCTCTCCGGCCTATGTGAAGCAGATGATGATGCTCATAAACTACTAACAAATTACCCTAATTAGCCTCTTTGCTGGAAACCTCAACAACATGACAACAGACCAGGCAGAGAGCAAAGCACAAAGAGGGTTGCATGGCTACCCAGTTGTACTTGCTCCAGTTAAGCAGTGCTCATCCTCATCGCCAGCCTGATGACCTCCATGAGTGCCGAATTCACCAGGACAGAGGGCAGCCAGGGACACCAGCACAGGACACCCCAGAGGCCAGGGGCAGAGGTACCTGCAAACACAGCTTTGTGTACAAGACACAACACAGCACACAAGGCCAATCTCGGAGAAACCGCTGACTTTGCTGAGAGACATCCAGTTCACAAACCCTTCCCAGAGGCTCCTTCCATTCACCTATGAAGGACTGGCAGCTGGGAAGCAAGACTGAAGCCAGCCCAGGGAGAGCAGTGCACAGAGCTTTGCTGGACGAGCCAGCCACACCACAGCACCTGCCTGAGTTACACGCTTGCCCCAGCTCTGATGACATTGGGTCTCTGTGGGTTTGGCTGTGGTATTCGCGAGAAAGACAGCCACAGCCTGATGGCAGAGCACAACTTTCAGCCTCTACCTTCTCTTTTCAGATACATTTCCCGACCTTCAACACCCTCCAGGCGTTTCATTCCTCTGACGCCAGATCCCTGCCATCAGGTCAGACACATGGTGGGCAGCTGAGCAGGACCACGCTCACCCTCGGCCACTGGCACCCCTCACTCTCCATGAGCCAGGGCTGCCCTCCACAGGCCGGGGGTGCCCCTCAGAGCAGGTAGCTGTACCCTCAGGGCTGCGCCTTTTCCACCCTGCCCGCAGGCAAGCCCGATGCCGCGGCCGCGATGAGCGGGGCGCTGAGCGGGACGGCCGCCCCCGCTCACCGCAGAAAATGCAAGTCAGCGGCGGCTCCGCAGCCGCAGNCGGGCACGGATCCCTCGGCCGTCCCCGGGCTGGCGGGGCCGAGGCGCTGGGGCAGCGTCCGGGCACCGGAGCGGGGCGCCCGAGCAGCCGCAGGGGCGCAGCGTCCGCACCCTGGCGCTGCCCCATCTTTATCGTCTTCATTGTAGCGGAGAAATCGTCAATCCCCTCGGCGGCAGCGAGCGCCCGTCAGCACGCAGCTGCCCGCACAGCGCCGGCCGCTCCGGGGGCGCTGCCCGGTGCCGGTCCGAAGCGCCCGGGGCGGCTCGCGGCTCAGCAGAGCCCCGCCGCTTCCCAGCTCCAACGCCCCCAGGCCAAGCGGAGGAGCGAGGGCACCGTCCGTGGGCGCTCTCCCC
>VXAD01004805.1:177160-196777 GCA_013399195.1 Dicrurus megarhynchus | reverse complement strand
GCGCCGCTCAAAAGTTGCGGGGGAGGCGCGGGCCGGGAGCCGCGGGCCCGGCCGGTCTCACCTCCTTCTGGCGCGGGTCCTGCGGGTAAACGTCGGGCGGCCCCNGGTGCCGGTCCGAAGCGCCCGGGGCGGCTCGCGGCTCAGCAGAGCCCCGCCGCTTCCCAGCTCCAACGCCCCGAGGCCAAGCGGAGGAGCGAGGGCACCGTCCGTATGCGCTCTCCCGACCTTCTCCCAGAGGTACCGAACATCTGTAAAGGAACACGGTAGTGCTCCAGCAGCAATGACCACATCCCCGGGGGCTGCAGCCTTGGCTGGCCATGGCCTTCCAGCTGCCACTCTGGGCACAGGGCACGCTGCTCCGCCATCCCCAGGGATGCTCCCAGGGGCCCTCCTGTACCACCCGAGTGGATCCACTGAGCCCAGAGGGCTAAGCAGGACAGGAGATGTGATGTCAAGAGAAGTGCAGTTTCTGATTAATGAATCTTCGAAACACAAGCAATACAACCTGAAAGCTCTAGGGCTCCCTTTTCCCACGTCAGTGGATATCCCACACCTGCCCACCTTATTGACAGGGCTGCAGCCGCGATCGCAGCCTGTAACCCGTGCCCTGCTGTACAGAACACTCTCCCCTTGCCCAGCAGAGCTGTCCTCTCCTCAGGTGCTGGAGTGGTGGGTACATTCCTCTATCAGAGTTACAGCAAGCAAGCATGAGAAGTTTTCCCCTTTCTACCCGTTTTTTGTGCCAGATCCTCTCCCTGTGCTGCATCTCTGGGACAGTACGAACCCGAGGTACTTTGGAAAAACAAGACTAGACACTGGGTTGCAAACAAGTCTAAATAAAATTAACAGCAGCACTCTACAAATGAGCTTATGTTTAAATGTGCTATGGACAAGAACAGGCAAACCACATGTTTTTTGTCTCTAAGCAATTCTCTAGTCAAACAATAGATAATTTGAAAGCTGCGGCTGAACTAGATAATAGCAATAAAGTATGGTATAATAAAGGCTGATACTGACCTACACTGTCTCATATTAATTATTTTCATGCATCCAGCTGTGCTTGCCAAAGGCAAGGACCAAGAAGTCTGATAAACAGGCAATAGCTTAAAAAAAACCCAAACCAAATCAGTAAATCCTTTTTACACAGCTTTGTTTCATTTCAATTCCAGGTTTCCCTTAAAACCTACATAGCTAAACTAGACTCAGTCTTTAAGCCCAGATGATATGATACTCTTGAACCACCTGCAGAGTGTGTGCATGCAGTTAACAAACCAGTTAGTTAATCTGATGCAGAAAAAAGCCCAAACCCTGCTGAAGTTTGCTGAAGTCCCCGGCAGTCGGTGGATGGGTGCAGACAGTGCCTCTGGCCCTCGCCGAGCACTGGCCACACTCCGGGAGACGCCGTGCCGCGACTTGGCCCGTGCCAAGAGCAGGGCAGGTGCCCAGCGGCAGCACGACATGAGACCCAGGAGCCGTGTGTTCCTGAGCCTCGGGGTGGGCTGGGTCTTCTGTGAAGTTTAAGACAAAATGTATTTGTGTATATTTGAAACTTGGACTGAACAGTTTGCCTGAGCATCCTACACACTGCAGCCAAAACAGCACTGTATAAAACAGACACACGGCCCCTGCCAGAGGGGCTGACAGGGAAAGCAAGTGCAAGCAGGTGCCGAAATGCAACTGGATACTGAAGAAGGGCCTCCTGGTTTGTCAGGGTGCTGTATGTTACCTGGGCATTACCTTAAAGAACAGCAAAAAAGAAATAAACCCAGAAGGAAAAAAAAAAAAAACAAACAAAAAAAGCCCAAAAAAACAACAAAAAAAAAAGCAACCAAAAAAACCCGAGAGAGCAGCTCAGCATTGCTGGCTTTAGAAGAAAACTTGCAAAAATAAACCCTCTGAAAACTTCCTTGATGGAGAGAGGATAATCAGAGCAGCCAAGCTCGTCTCTGAACCCCCCACTCATCCACTCCCCCGGGGGCTGGGACGAGCAGAGCACTCATCATATTACAGAGATCTGTCACCCTAAACCCTCGCGATCAAGTGACAGGGGATGCACTGAAACATCTGCAAAGCTCTACGGAAGGGCACAGGGAAGACGAGCCAGGGCTGGCCGGGCGCTGCGGCTCTGAGCGCAGGGCCGGCCGGGCGCTGGGGCTCTCAGCACAAGGCTGGCCGGGCACTGGGGCTCTGAGCACAGGGCTGGCCGTGTGCCCGGGGCTCTCCGGCATCCGGGCTGCCGCCGCGCTCGGGAGCTCGGCACCGCCTCACGGGCAGCCGCGTCCCCCGGCAGAGCCCGAGTGCCACCATGCCAGCGCAGCAGAAGAAGCTGATCTTCTGCACAGCCGGGGTGCTGAGCTTCGCCTGCGCGCTGGGGACGGCGGCGGCCATCGGCACCCAGCTCTGGGTGAGGGGGACGATCCTCTGCACGACGGGAGCGCTGCTCGTCAACGCCAGCGGCCCGGAGCTGCACAAGTTCATCGGCGAGATCCAGTACGGGCTCTTCTCCGGGCAGCGTGTGCGGCAGTGCGGGCTCGGGGGCAGACCCTTCCAGTTCTCATGTGAGTACCGATGGCGTTTGAGTCATTTACAGCGCCCTGCTGGCAGCTGGGGCGGCGGGAGAGGGCTGCCCGCACGGCCCCGCGCTCGGACACCGAGCCCAGCAGCACGGGCCCTGCCAAAGCAGCACTGCCCTTACAGGGCTCTGATCTCCAGGGTCAGTAACTTATTTTATGATAGTAATACAGCCTGGCTAACGTCTTCAACAATCTATAAGGCAGTTACACAAATATCCACATTCCAAAAGATTTATACTATTACTTCAAAAAAGAATAATTGGGGGGTTAAATTAATCTCTATCATCTTCCTCTGTGTGTCAGCATTACAACATTACCTCTGTGCTGTCAAGGAGAATGAACTAAACCGGCAAGAACCTCAGGAAAGAGCTGGGGTACTGGCTGCTATTGAGAAACAAAGCAGCCCAAAAGTTTGCAATCTGTGGCTCTAACTGGAAGAAGGACGGGGGAGGCTGTCTGGGGAATGCTGGCTGACTTGGTACCTGACACACAGAATTTCAGAGTATTAGTAATGGCTTTGCTTTGCATTCATAACCTATTAATCTTCGAGGATAAGAAGATCAATAAAAAAATGATCAAGTGAGACACATTTGTATCCAGCAGCACATGGAACAGGCAGTAAAAGCCAGTTGCTGTGTGTACAATACCTCACCTGAAGTTGCTACAGCACACAGTTTATAATCCTTCTGCTACAACAGCACATGCAAATTGCTCACACCAGTGATTTAATGCAAGGGAAGGTTACCAGACTAGGTACCAGAAATCATTTACTATATAACATTTTCCCAAAATAGTAGACCACGTTAATTTAATATAGTATTAGTATTTGCTCTCTCTAAATTCCATCACTAGTCTGTTTATACAGCTGAAGGTCCCTCTTGATTGCTTTGTGTGCCATCCCGGTGTGCAGTTATTGCACCTTGGGTGAATTTTCAGAGAGGCCAGTGCAATCCCAAGGATTTGGTTTACTGCTGTAGGTGAGACTTATGACCCAGGGCTGGTCCAGCTGCCAGCAGCTCTGGGACTGACACTTGGGTTCAGTCAGTGACAGCTGTGAGGCACAGCTGGATGGGGACAAGCTGCAGCCAGGGCAGGAGCATTCACCTCAGAGAGCACTGAGACCAAGATGCTGACCCTGTTCCCTGGGGCTGCAGCGTTCCCTTCCTATCACCTCGGTACCTTGGAAGCTCACCAGGAGCATTCCAGAAAGCAGGACAAACTTACAAAATACACAGCCATAGCTTAATGCACTCACTGCACTTTAGCCTGTCTGAGGAGAACAGACACGGAAGATAGGCTAAATGATTTAGTTCTATGCTTGTTCCCATTAAATGCTCCCCTCTGACCACTATATCTCTTTTAATTGTAATATGAATTTGCTCTGCCAGCAAACCCAGTTCAGCTGAGGAAAACTTCTGCTCCATTTGTTCCCACTCATTCCCATCAGTTTCTAGGTCAGCGGTTCATTTTCTAAAGGTCTCTGCCACACACAGCACACACAGGTTCATTCAGGACTGTGAAGGAATGTTTTCCTTTCAAGACAACATTGCTTCTGGAATTAATTTTTCCTGATGCATCACACATAAAATTTTAACGACATAACCAGCTATAGATGCAGGTGCTGAGGGGAGGATTCAATACCATGCCATAACTTGTCTTTTTGAAATAAACAATACAAAATTGTCTTATTAAATACACAGTTTTGTATGTTTTCCCAAAACATCAGATAGCGTCACAGGAACTAATGCTATGCCTTGTAGGAATCCTGCTCAGGAAAGCACTGGAAGGGGCTCTAAGGTCTCCCCAGAGCCTTCCCTTCCCCAGGCTGAACACCCCCAGCTCTCCCAGCCTGGCTCCTTGGCCTCCTCTGGACTCACTCCAGCAGCTCCATGTTGTTTTGATATTGGGGGCCCCAGGGCTGGAGGCAGCTCTGCAGATGGAGTCTCAGCTGAGCAGCGCAGAATCCCCCCTCCCCTGCTGTTGACACTGTGGGACCAGCCCAGGGCACGGGGAGGTTCTGGGTGCCAGTGCACGTGGCCAAAACATGTGGAGCCTCTCATCCACCAGCAGCCCCACGTCCTTCTCCTCGGGCAGCTCTCAGCACATTCCCCACCCTGCCTGTGTTTGTGCTGGGATTGCCCTGACCCACATGCAGGACCTTGCACTTGGCCTTGTTGAACTTCATGAGTTTTGCAGACATTTTTTTCACTAATTTCCCTTTCATTTAGTCAGGGAGATCAATGGACTCGATACCCCATTACCTGCTGCTCTGTGTTCCTGCATGGAGCTGCAGAGCAGTTTGCTGGTAAAGACCTTACAAGGAGGAGTAATTGATGTGAGTCTGCTTTACTCTCCACACATTACAGCTACAGCAAAGCAGCACGAGGCATTATTACCTCACTTTGGTCATGCCCCCATGGATCAGGAGCAGTGAAGTGTATTTCACAGTTCCTTCCAAAATACCTGCTTTTGCCAAACAAACAGGAATTTTTAAAAATCATTCTCTCATGCTGTCTGAATGACTATCCCTGTGTCCTAGACAAACAGGACCACAATTTGAAATAGAAGCTTAAAAGCTGCATAAAAATACTTAGAATAAATTATTCCTGAATTTGTGCATCCATAATCACAGCATAATTTCATTTCCTATGTCACAACCCTTTGTGGGACCTCACGAACATAAATGAAAACAGAAAGTCTAAAGAAAGATTTATTTTCCCACTCCCAAGAAGAGTGGATGGCCAAGCCTTCAGCCGAGGGAGATCAGCCCCCTAATACTGGCACTGCAGGAGGCTTCTGTGACACCTTGAGCCAGACCTGCCTCCTCAAATAAAAGTTCCTGTTTTTTCCCAGAGGATTACATTAAGGACCAAATGGCTGTTCACATTAAGGACCAAATACTACCCACAGGAAGGGGAGGAGAGCCTTTCCCTGGAGCTGGTCTCTCTCTCCTGGCCAGTCTATGCTTCTGAGTTTCACAGAATTTTTCTGTCTCCAAACATCCATGAAAAAACATTTCTAGTTAATAACTTCATCTGGTTGCATTTAGAAGAGCAGGATTAAAACAATTATCACAAACGAGCAGGAACCCCCAGCCTGACTTCAAGACAACTTTGCCTAATGTGTATAATAATGTTGTGTTTGTTTTGTTTTCAGTTTTTCCAGATTTGCTCAAAATTATCCCTGCAAGTATCCATGTTAGTGTCATTCTCTTCTGTACAGTACTGATTGTCTTTGCTCTGGTGGGAGCAGGGTTCTTCATGTTCAATGCTTTTGGCAGCCCCTACGAAACACTGCACGGCCCCGTCGGGTTGTACCTCTGGAGCTTCATCGCCTGTGAGTACCAGCAGGCCTGTCCTGAGCCTGGCACCGCTCCACGTCCAGTACTCACGATGACCCTTTATCAGCAGAGGAGGGCAAGTTAAGGACTGTGGCTGCATTGACTCCAAATTGGCAAAATCAAGCCAGGCAGGAAGGCGGGTGACTCTGCTGCATTGAAATGTGTTATCCAAATTGAAGCTGAGAGATAAAATGGGGAAGTCCCACATGAGGGTGGGTGGCAGGGTGGGAACAGGCAAGCAGCTGCAGGAAGCCAGGGCAGAAGGGCCCCAGGGACCCAGAGCTGGGGTGGCATCACAGACACCCAACACATGGTCAGAACCAGGAACCACGCCAGAGTAGGAAAAGAGGGGAAAAAACAACCAAAGTACATCAGTGATGCAACTGCTCCCACAACAGGAGGGTTCCAGACGATGAAAGCAAGGTCACCACTTAGAGCAGCACACCCTTCCCAAGGACAGAAGAGCTGAGCAGCCAGAGAGCAGGAGGCTGGCAGCAGCTCCCTGTAGCATGGTCTCTGAGAAGAACCACTGCCGTGCAGGGATAACAGAGTGTCCCCCATCCCTCTGCCACACACCCGCTCTCTGGGCTGCTGGCTTGGCTGACAGGCAGATTTACCCTGGCTTTACAAGGTATTACATGTTAAAATCATAATCTAACAAAGGACTTCAGTACCTGTTTATCTTCAGGCACACAGAGAGCTCCATTATGCTCAACAGGACAATGAGCAACTTGAAGCTGAACATGAGCATAGATACTTTGCTGGCTCAGGGCACTAAAGCAGCCATGCTAAATATTCCTGGTCCTGAGCCAAATTCAATTAGAAAAGCTTACCCATTTCAATAGCCATTGGCTTGGATTCCAAATATAATCCCTGTTAAAGCTAAATGGCCATAAAAACATTCTCCATGTGGTATTTGGCTGCAGCATACATCATACAGCATGACTGAGGGATTGCTGAGGTGATGAGCATCTCCCCCTCCCTTTCAGGTTCCTGTGGTTGCCTCATCATGATTCTCTTCTCCTCAGAGGTGAAGATCCACCACCTTTCAGAGAAAATTGCTAATTTCAAAGAGGGAACTTTTACATTCAAGACTCACAGTGAACAGTTTGCGAATTCCTTCTGGACCATCCTGGTTTGCTCCCTGGTGCACTTCCTCAATGCCCTGCTAATCCGATTTGCTGGATTTGAATTTCCCTTTTCAAAATCAAAAGATTTAGGGACAATCACAGGAGCGGTTGACCTGATGTATTAAAATATGGGATTTAAGAATATTTCAAGTAAAGAAATTTGTCATTATTACAATCAACAACCACCAGATGTACCAACTTGTGAATGACTAACTCTAGAGAAGGTAAAAAAAGGGAAGTTTCAAATAAGCATCAATATGGTGTATACAGTGCACAAAAGAAGATGTGCTGGATGGTAATGTCTGGATGGAAAAGCCCTCTTTCTTGGGGTAAGACCTTATTAAGACTTTTTTCCTGTAAACTGTTTGAAAAGTGGCTGGTATGAAGAAAAACAGGAATCTCAGTAGCATTGCACTGAATCTGGGAAGTCCAACCAATGGGTTGCAGTAGGAACACACACCAGCAGCAGCTTTGCCCTTCAGCCCCAGTGAAGGCAAGGATACAGCTGTGACCATGCCAGAGCAGCAGGGCTCAAGGACACCCAGTAAACTTACAGACACCCAGCAAGGGACAGGGCAATGCACAGGCTCTGCCCCAACACCCCTCAGGCTCCAGCTCACATGTGTGGTGCTCAGAGGGCAAAACCCAAACACCTGCACTTTGATCGGGCTTCACATGCATGGCAACAGCATCATTTCTCTCCATAAAACCCTCTGGGTTTTTTCTTTTAACAAACCAAACTGTGCTCCAAACCCGGAGTCCTGGGAGCCCTCATTTCCCCAGCGGTTGCTGCAGCTTGGTGACAAAGCTGACAGAGCACACCAGATGCAGGGGAGATGCCACGTGCTCCTGCTTGCCCGAGGGAGGCAGCCAGGCGTGGCGTTGCTGAACAAACCCTCTTTCCTCATCAGGCAAAGGGCGTTTCCCAGAGCAGAGCAACGGGAGTGAGCCCAGGTGCCTTCACCTTCCACTGCCCCCTCCAGAGAAGAGCCCTGCAAGTTCTCACCAAACACCACCAATAAACCGAGTCAGAACCTCTGGCAAAGGGCAGCAATAACAACAGACAGGCTCCTGTGCAGGCTGCAGCTCAGCAGGAACTGAGGAACGAACACGTGAGGGTCTGGCGCGGGAAGCCAGAACACACTGACACATCAGCCCTCGCCCCCCTAAACATCCCGGAGTCAGCGAAAGCAACTCTGCTTCCCCAGGCAGAGCCAGCCCAGCTACGGACCGGCAGAGCCTCGCTCCACCAAACACTACCTCTGTGGGGTTACCACGCTGCCTTGGAGATGAAGTACTCCTCACAGGACACGGAAACAGCCCTCAGAACAAACACGGGTGGAGAGCCCCTGCCCCATTTATCTGCAGGGGCTGCACCCAGCTGTGGGTGAGGAGCAATCCCACCCAGCATCCGCTCCGTCCCCAGGTACGGGTCAGGCCCAGGTACCAGGTATCAGAGCCCTCTGTGCTTCGGGATCTACCAGCCCACGAGGCCTTATTGACTTTGATGTCATTTTTTATACTTTTGCTGTGAAAGGCAAAACACTGCTGGGTTTTTGTAAAGGTTTGTCAGCTGTATCCTTTCCCAAGGTAGCTCTGCCCCTGCATCTCCCCAGATTTTAACAATGTGGAAGGGCTTCTGCAAATCAGCACAACTCCCAACTTTTTTCATCATTTTCTTCTTAATCTATATAAAAATTCTTCCTAATGTTAATGTATGTTCTTTAAACATAATTTGTATTGCATCTCATGGTATTGCTTACTACACAGCAAACCCAAACCCATTCCCTTGCTGTGCAGAAAAGAGCAGCCCCAGCCTGGGGTCTGAGTGTCCTCACAGGGGTCACTGTGCCCAAAGCCTGGCTCGACCAGCCCCACATCTCACCCTGCGGCGAGCATCAGCCCAGCTATCCCTGAGGCAAGCAACTTCTTACCAGCAAAATAAAATTAAGACAATGTTTGTCTCACACAATGTTTGTGTGTTTGACCAGCTGAAAGAGCAGGTATGGTCTGCCCAGTGCAAACCATGAGGGAGCCCCAGCACGGACCCTGAGGGAACCCCAGAAAAGACCCCGGGGGAGCCCCAGCATGGACCCTGGACCTCCTTTGATCCATGAAAATGACCCTGCTCCTGCCCCATGCTGGAAAATGCCCCCGCTCCTGCCCCACTTTGGGAAACACCCTCGCTCCTGCCCCACACTCCTGCCGCCCGCAGCCAGCCCCCCCACGAGCAGCCGCCGCTGCCGTCATCCCCACTCTGCTCTTCTGGCATTAAACATTGATGCTGCCGGCACAGCGAGCAGAGCAGCGCGGGCCGGGACGGGACAGTGCAGTGACGGGGGGCTGCCCGCAAGCCCCGGGGACGGGCAGGGAGGCCGGTGCCCCTCAGCAGCGCGGGTCAGGGAGCTGCTCCCCCCGCAGCTCCAGTGCCCGGAGCATCGCTCGGGGCATCGCCCAAGGGGAGCGCGGCGGCTGCAATGGGTGACCGGGGGGCTGAGTACGCTGCGCCGACAGAGCTGGAGGAGATCACCAGCAGAATCTCTGATCTGACCAAATGGAAAGAAATCTTTAGTTTCCATGGGTAAGATTTTTATTCTGCTTCTTTAACACAGTTTTAATTCCAGGTGGTTATTTAATGTAATTTTTTGTTATGTTTTATTACAAAACTTATGTGGCAATGACAAAAGGTCTTAATGTACTCAGTAAAAATATAAATGCTACAGCTCTTACTCTTCCTTTGTTCTGGGGTTCTCTTCTGGTTGGACTCCAGTTTCTCCACATGCTAGCAATACCTCTGTTGGGTGTTTTAATTTGTACTTTATTTTATGTTTTCAGCTTGGAAGTCAACAGCACAACTCATCAGGTAACTCCTTTTCCAAAGGTAACATTTCTGTTAGTCTGGTGAGTTTTGGGCTGTCCTTGGTTGGCACACTGAGGAGGTCACACATCCATACCTGCAGCCCAGGTATCTATGGAGATTCATTTCTCATGCTGCTCCTTTGAGAAACAGATGTTTTCTTCAGATATTTTGAAATCAAAGGGGCAGACCAGTCCAACACTTGATTAACCTTTCTGTCAAAAATTAATGGTCTTCACAGTGAGTTTTAGAATACATGAAAGAGGAAAACTGTTGTATAGAAAACAAACTAAGATCTCTAAAATGTAAGTATTTGGAAAACCTGCTGCGCCCTTAGGTTGGGAGACACTGAAGGGTACTCCCTGTAACTGAGACAAACACAGCACTATTACCTTCTCCAGTCATTAGCTCGTAGAGATGTGTTGGGAATGTCTGAAAACAGCTGGAAGTCAAGGACACCCATGTTCCAGGGCGGCACGTGCCCCCCCCATGCCCCTGTCAGCCTACAGCCAGGCGCTGTGCCCACCCTGGGAATACTGGGGGGAAAATTCGGTGCATGGAGGCAGCAGCCCTGGGGCGATGCACTATCTGCTCCTCTCCCTGCAGCAAGGACGGAGCAGTGCTGGCAATGGACCACCCGGAGCTGGGGAGTCCCCAGGGTCGCAGCCACCCTCCACCGTCCCCCAGCCCCTCCTGCTCCCTCGGGGTGTGGGTGGCCGCCCCATCTCCCTGGACGCAGCAATGGTGAGCTGCCTGCTGAATTAAGTATGAGCTGTAATTGAATCTCCTGAAGGGAAAGAGACTGGGGAGCCTTTCCCGGTGTTTGACTGCATGCTTCAGCCTGCTGTCAGCTGAACAGGCTGTGGAATGGGGATGGATTATTTAGGAGACTCTTAACAAACATGGCTGGAATGCAGCCTTAAAGTTGATACGCAATAATTCTCAGGAGTGAACCAGTCAAATGACAACAGGCAACGTTTTCCTGCACTTTGGGGATTCCCTGACAAACAGCCTCAGTACAGGAGGCAGGATCATGGAATCACAGAATTGTTTGGCTTGGAAAGGGCCTTTAACACCATCAGTGAGGGATTTCAGCTTCTGTTGAGTGCCTGGCCCCAAAACCACTCCTGCCAGGTGCTGCTGTCCAGCAACTTGGCAGTTCTGTGGGCAATGGCAGGATGGGCCCCAGTGCAATCTTCCCCAAAATGGGCACTGTACCCAAATGTAAGTTATTAAACGCTACAACCAAGCTTCACCAGAGTGGCTGAGTGCTGAGCCTGCACTGAGCTCAAACATCACCTTTGCTCTGAAGTTGTGAGGCCTGGCTCTAGGCAGATAGCGTGACACTGCTCTGGCTGTGGGCACACGCGCTGCACCCGCACCCCGAGACCCCCTGACGTTACAGACCCTTCATGCTGGGATGAGAGATCTGACCTGGCCCCTCTGCCTCCTCCTCCACAGAGGCTGCAGAAGCTGCTGTTCAGGAACATGACCCCCCTCTTTAGCTGCGAGTGGGCAGCAGCGCACTTCAGGTTCCGCCCGCCACACTCTGAACTGGCCTACGCGCTGGAGGCAGGAAAGGTAAAAGTGACACACAGCAACTGGCACCAGCTGCTTGGTGTCTCAGACACTTGTGGGAGCTGGCAGCCAGTGCAGGGGGCCTCAGCAGCACACACATCTGCACCCTGCACCTTGCACACCTGCACCCTGCACACCTATACCCCACACATCTGTACCCTGCACACCTGTACCCTGCACACCTGCACCTTGCACATGTGAACCCTGCACCTTGCACACCTGTACCCTGCACACCTGCACCTTGCACACCTGCACCTTGCACACCTGCACCCTGCACACCTGCACCTTGCACACCTGTACCCCACACATCTGCACCCTGCACACCTGCACCTTGCACACCTGTACCCCACACATCTGCACCCTGCACACCTGCACCTTGCACACCTGTACCCCACACATCTGCACCCTGCACCTTGCACACCTGCACCCTGCACACCTATACCCCACACATCTGTACCCTGCACACCTGTACCCTGCACACCTGCACCCTGCACACGTGCACCTTGCACACCTGTACCCCACACACCTGTACCCTGCACACCTGCACCTTGCACACCTGTACCCCACACACCTGTACCCCACACATCTGTAGCCTGTACACCTGCACCCTGCACTCTGCCTACCTGCTGGGCTGAGTTTTCCCCACTGGGCAGGATGCCAGGGCTCCAGCTGCAGCCCCTCCACAGCTGTCCTTGCACGGGAGCTGCGGGTCCAAAGCTGGAGTGGGATGGATGGCTTGGAGCCAGCAGCTGGCTGTGGGCATGGACTGTGATACCCTGGTGTGAGGTGCTCCTGGGGAGGGCTCGGGAGAGACGCAGCAGGTTGCAAAAAGCCTGTTTCTTTTCCTAGAACTAGACTTAACTAGTTCTTCCTGTCCCACTTAGATATCCAACAAGTCAAGCTACCTAGACTTATTTTCAGAGAGGGAGGTTTTCTTCTTCCTTATTTACCATCACAACACTGCACCCAAAAAAGCAGGCGGCCAAGATACACACTCAAATGGTAAATCCCCTAAACTTGTCTGGAGGCTGAAACTCTGAGTACAACCATGGGTGCCACTCTCTGCATTCCAAAGCTCTGTGCCTATGGAGGGACCACAGCCCTGATGTGTGTGTCAGCATGGTGGGAGTGGGCACGGGCACTCCCATGCGTAGCCTCACATCAGCCCTGGGCTGTGTCAGGACCTCTGTCCCTTTGCTGTGAGGCTGGAGGGGACAAAAAACAAACCATGGGGCCTCCAAGCACACATGGTACCTGGAACTGGGGGCTATTCCCTGGGATGGAGTGCTGCAATGGAGGGAGGGAGGGCACCCACCCACGGGATCCCTGCTGCCCCCAGCACATGGCCAGGGCTACCAGCTTCTTCTCCATAAGGGCTTCTTGTCCCACTGGCCAGGGACTGCTGGGAGTGACATGTGCTTGTTCAGACTCCTCAGACAGCAGGGGTTGTTTTTCTCTTCCTAGGGAGGAACGAGAGCCATTCTGGTGGCTGTACAAGCACACATCATCTCATACCTGCTCTTCACAAGAGAGACAGAATGTACTCACCTGGAAAGGTAAGTTGCTGGGCCTCATGGGACACATGAAAATTATTTTCATGCATTGCTTGGTCAGCGCCAGCCTCTGGGTTCAGGCAAACCAGATCCAGGTTCAGGTGTGCAGCTACAGGTGGGGATATGCACTGGGGGAGAAGCCTTGGCTGATCCCCAGGCAAGGCTTCTTCCCACCAAATCCTCTGATTTTGGGACAGTGGCATGTGCCTCCCACCTCCCAGGTGTCACAGTCACAGCCCCTGGTTTCCCCCTGGCACAGGCTGTGCCAGCTCGGGCAGTGGGAGCAGGGGCAGGCACTGGCCACAGCTCTGGCAGAGACCCTGTGGGCAGCAGGAGGAGGTGGCAGAGCTGTCGTCTGCCTCATCACTGCCCCTATCACCATGATGCCACATGAAGGCTACAGAGCCAACAGCTTCACGGAGAGAGTGAGTATGGAACCATCTTCTGGCAACAGGATTTTCCTTTTTACCTTTGGCCTGAAACATAGAATCTCCTACACCTTCTCCCTCACTTACATTGCACCACAAACAGTGATCACCCCAGATCCAGGTCTTGGTGCAGCCCATGATACATCCACCTCCCCTTCACCAAAGGCTCATCTTCCTTCTCCTGCCAAAAGGAGAATCCTGTCAACACAAAGCTGCTCCCCTGAACGCCTGCATAGAGCCAGAGCCCACGGGTGGGGAAGGGGCAGAGCAAACCCTTGCATTGTTATTTCACTTGACTAATGGAACCATAGGATTCCAAAGGTCAGCTTTTCGGTATAATTCACATCTCCTTTACACCACCCTCCCGGTGCTCATGCCCAACAGGTCCAGCTGTTTGAGTTCTCAGAGAAAGCCGCTGCTCAGGGATTCATCTCTGATCACATACACTGTGTAAGTGGGGATAACTGCTTTATCCAAGATATTTTCTTGCTAAATTACATCTTATTTCCCATTCAAATTGGGCATTTTGGACACAACAGTGTCATCATCATCAGGACATTCACACAGTTAATGTACAGTTAGTTCATCGATCACTTCCAGCCTTTCCAATGGGAAGGGATCCTGCTCCCACGTAAATCCCTGTGACTTTACCCATTATTCCATCTCTCTCAACCCTGGGGAAACAGGGCAGCATTTTGTACATCATTCAAAGATGTGATTCCTTGCAGCCTCAGCAAAAATATGGGGAAAATTGTACAAAACCCGTTTAGCCAATAACTGGAAGTTTCTTCTTTCTTACCTGATCCTATTCAACAAAGTCAGTTACAAAATCTTCCTGGAATAACATCTTACTCATCTAACTCAACACACTCACCTAAGGCTGTATTGAAGCAGAGGAATTGTTTTAATTAAATATTATTTACTGGCCATAATTCCTCCCCTGTGATCCCTTATTTCTTCTTCCAGTTCAAAGGTGAAGGAAGCCATGGAGTGATCCTATTTTTATACAGTTTGCTTTTCTCTAGAACACTTGAAAGGTATATATCACTTTTTAAACATTTTCCTGTAGTTTGGTTACATCTTCTGAAATGGCTTTTTCCTCCCATTCCCGTTGGTCAGGCAGGGAGGTACGGTGTTGCCTCTGGCACAGGCCCAGTGCTGCCCTGATGTTCTGTGCTTGGCCATACAGGGTCCAAGAGGATTTGGGTGACACAGCTCCTCTGTTGAACGTCAGTTCTGGAAACATCACCTGTACAGAGGTAGGATCAGCCACAGGTCTCAAGCTTTCTGGTTTTATTATTCCCACATCTGATTTAGGAAAAAATTATCACTTGTTAATTAATCCAAAGAAAAAAGAAGCATAAGGTCTAAAAAAATATTTTGCAATTTTAGTCATGACTGTACACTTAAAAAACAGATGATGATGACGATAGTAACAATAATTTTTAAAAAGCCACTGGCAGCCTGGCATTCCGCTACTTGTGACAGACATGACAGAGCTGGGAGCAGGACATCACCTGCAAAGGGTGTTTGCTCCGAGTCGCCATGGTGTGACCGTGGGCTGTTTCCCCGCAGGCCGTGCTCAGCCTGCTCCTGACAGGACGAGCGAGCCCGCGGGAGCTCGGTGGCAGCCGCGAGCTGGAGTCCGGCACTGGGGATGGGGATGGTGAGGCCCGGTGGCAGCGGGGCCCCGTGGGCTTCCTGCGCTGGGAGCGGGCGCCGGTGGAGCGGCAGGTGAGCGCAGGGGCAGCCCCATGGACAGCCAGACCCCCGGGCTTGGCACAGCCCAGGTTCCTGGCAAGGCTCCCCCTGCCCAGGTGAGCCCCGGGCTGCGGACGCCTCGGCTGCCCGTGTGGCTGTGCAGCATCTCGGGCAGGCACAGCGTGCTCTTCGGCACCGACAGCCGGCTGCTCTCCGACTGGAAAGCCGAGAGAATTTTCCACCTGTACTTCTACAGTGGGCAGCAGGAGCAGACCCAAACGGCCCACCTGACGATAGGTACGGACACAGGCTTACCAGGGACTGAGGTATGGGCATCACAGATAACTGTCATTCCTGTGTTAAATACTCAACACAAAATTTAAACACTCCAGGAAGCAGGACTCTTTAATGATTAATTCAAAATTTATAATAACCTTCTCTCCAGCTGCCATGGTTTTACTCCATCCAGCCGTCAAGCCCCGCACAGCCGTTCACTCACTCCCTCACCAGAAGGATCAGGGAGAGAATTGGAAGGGTAGAAGCTAAAGAACCTGTGGGTTGAGATAAAGACAGTTTAATAGGAAAAGCAAAAGCCACACACACAAGCAAAGGAAAACAAAGGATTCATTCACTGCTTCCCACAGGCAGGCAGGTGTTCAGCCACCTCCAGGAGAGCAGGGCCCCATCACACACAACAGTGACTTGGGAAGACAAGCACCATACTCAAAAGCCCCCTCCCTTTCTCTGTCTTCTCCCCACTTTATATACCGAGCACGATGTCATACGGTCTGGAATAGCCCTTTGATCGTTTTGGGTCCTCTGTCCTGGCTGTGTCTTCTCCCAGCCCCCCACGCACTCCCAACTTCCTCACCAGTGTGGCAGGAGGAGGAACAGAAAAGGCCTTGGCTCTGTATAAGCACTGCTCAGCAATAACAAAATCATCTCTATATTATCACCTGTGTCCAGCACAAATCCAAAACATAGCTCCATACCAGACACTGGAAAGACTAAGAATGAATTCTACCCGAGACAAAACCTGCACACCAGCGCAGTGAGGCTAGGGCACAGCAGGGGCCACCTGCCTGGCTGACTCAAGCTGCAGTCTGTCTTCCTGCTCAGCATCAGGTGCCACCATGGCCCTCTTGTTCCCCACCAAGCTTCACATCCCCCCAGGAGGGATAAACTGTTCCTGTAGCAACACTTGGGTTGTGAACCAGGTTTCGTGCTTAGGCTGCAAGGTTCTTGTTTCTCTGCCACTGTCCATCACTTGCCTTCCTCACTGGGTGCCTCCTTCCTTGTTCTCCTTTCACTGCAGCATTTAAAGTGAAGTCAGAACCTTGAAACTAAAGGGTAAGTTTGCAGGGAAGCAGAGTGATTCACGATCAACTGTCATGATACCTGGTGTGGCCACAGATACTATCTGAGCAACTGCTCAGAAAAGCAACATGCAAACACACTGTGCAAGGAGCCCAGAGCTGCATTTAGAGCACCGGAATTTCCCAGGGGGGGCCATGGTGCGGGGGCAGTCCTCAGCCCAGGAGGCCCTGCCTGCGCTCCCCCAGCTCCCTGGGGCAGAACGGCAGCACATCTACACCAACACGGCTGCAGAAGCTTCTGCTTTTAACCTTCACCAAAACCTTTTTGAGTGGGGTTGGGTTTTTAAGATTTTTTTTAGACATTAATTTTTCATTTCCTCTTCAGACACTCATTCACATCACTGGGAAGAGGCTCAAAGAGAAGACCCCTGCAGCCCACGGAAGAGGCATCCAGCCCTGGAGATGGCAATCAGGACCAAGTGGGCAGGTGCGACTGTCAGCTGGAATGGGACAGACCCCTTCTTCTGAGGAGTGAGCAGGATGGACCCCTGCTCCTGAAGGGTACTGGCATCTCCCACACACTACCAACTCCACTGGTCACTGCAGTCTGTAGGACAAAAAACTCTCTCCCCAATCAAACAGCCTTTGGTGCATTGAAGGGACACCCTGTCCATAAGGCATCACACCCGCTGCAAAAGCGTGCACTGGAGGAACAGCGACTAGCAATCCTGCCCCACTGCACACCTTTTCCAGGTGGTAGGATGCAGATTCTCCTACTTCCCATTACAGCTGGCAGGAAAAGCAAAGAGTCAAGCCCTGGCACAGGCTGCCCATGGCAGTGATGGAGTCCCCATCCCTGCAGGGATTTAGAAGCTGTGCAGATGTGGCATTCGGCAATAGTGGTGGCCTTGGTAGTGCGGGGTAATGGTTGGATTTGTTGGGTCTTAGAGGGCTTTTCCAACCCAAACCATTCTGGGGTTCTGTGATTCAGTGATTTTACTGCCATTGCCAAATCCTGTCACCCTGCATTAGCCTGGCAAGCACGGGCAGGGCACATTGCTTCTAGCTCACAGAAACCACTGTCCACTTCCTTTTTCATTATCATTACTCCAAAACGACCTCTAAGTCACACCCTTAGTGTGTTGCTAATGACAACTGAAAACAAAAACCTTCTGCAAGTGGTCCAGAAACTTGGTTCATATTTATTGAATTTTACAAAAAATAAAAAGAAGTGGTGACATCCAGCCTGAGATTATGCTGGGCCAGGGTGAGGAGATGCTGGTAACAGCTGACGTAGGGTCTGCACCTGCTGCTGCCCCCATCTTCAGTTTCTGCTCAATTCAGGGCACCCCTGAGCACGTGGCTTCCCCACCACAGAGCTGTGGCTCAGCCCAAGTACTGCAGTCCCTGGGCACCCACAGCTTCAGTGACACCGGGAGAGGGGCCCCAGGGCTGCGGGGGATGCACCAGCCCATCACCCTGCCATGAGAGAACTGGCGACTATGGCCACCGGCACAGGCTGGGGAATGGAGTGTCAGCAGCAGGGTCCCCATCCCTTCAGCAAAGCCTCTCCTGCAAGGACCTGGTCACAGATAACACCACTCTGGTTAAAAATTCTCTGCGTGGGTATCTCAGACCAAAGTATTACTCATTCACGGACGAGAAGTCTTGGAGCCAAATTGCAAGGAGAACTCTGGGGAAAATAACATTGGAAGGGTTCAAGGCCAGGTTGGACGGAGCTTGTAGCAACCTGATCTATGGAAGATGTCCCTGCCCATGGCAGGGGGTGGAACAAGATGGGTTTTAAGGGCCCTTTCAACCCAAACCACCCTGTGACTCTGATTTGTGGAGGGATTTAACAGACATGGAGATGTGATGTTGATGGACATCAGTCAGTGGTGGCCTTGGCAGTGCTGTGTTGATGGTTTGACTCAATGATTTTATTTTCCAGCCTAAATGATTGTGTGGTTTTATTGTTTTGTGATTCACTTCTCCAGTGTTATTGAAACAGATGTTTAAGCGATCACATTTTTTCACTCAAGCTTTTTTTATCTGGGGAATGAAACCAGCCCAACTTCTTCCCTTATCTGGTCCCCGAGTGTAAAATCAGAGCTAAAAAAGCACCTCATTCTACAGAACATTTTAAATCAGACCAAAACATCTTTTACTAGTCTTTTTCACCACTTTTTCACGGTGAGGGGCAATTGTCCTGGTCAGAGCAGGCAGCCCCGTGCGAACGGGTGGTCCCGTGAGGGGGCACAATCCGCACAGTCCCCGGTGACGGCGGGCGGCCCGAGCGGTCCCGCGGAGGGCGGGAGGTCCCGCTGAGGGGAGGCGGCCGTGCGGACAGGGCACGGTCCCGCTGAGGGGAGGCGGCCGTGCGGCCGTGCGGGCAGGGCACGGTCCCGCTGAGGGGAGGAGGACACGCGAGCAGGGCATGGTCCCGCTGAGGGGAGGCGGCCGTGCGGCCGCACGGACACGGCACGGTCCCGCTGAGGGGAGGCGGCCGCACGGACAGGGCACGGTCCCGCTGAGGGGAGGCGGCCGTGCGGCCGCACGGACACGGCACAGTCCCGCCGCGGAGGGCGGGAGGTCCCGGGCGGCGCAGCGCGCGGCACGCCGGGAGCGGGGCGGGGGCCGCGCGCAGCCGCCGCTCGCCCAGCACCGCCCCATCCATCCTCCTCCTCCTCATCCTCCTCCTTCTCCTCCCCAGCGCGGCCCGATGGTGGCGGCGGTGGCGAGGCACGATGAGCCGCCCGTCCTCCACCGGCCCCGGCCCTAGCAAGCCCTGCGGAAAGCAGCAGCAGCACGCCCCGTCCCCTGCCGCCGTCCTGCCGGGGANGTCCCGCTGAGGGGAGGAGGACACGCGAGCAGGGCATGGTCCCGCGGAGGGGAGGCGGCCGTGCGGCCGCACGGACACGGCACGGTCCCGCTGAGGGGAGGCGGCCGCACGGACAGGGCACGGTCCCGCTGAGGGGAGGCGGCCGTGCGGCCGCACGGACACGGCACAGTCCCGCCGCGGAGGGCGGGAGGTCCCGGGCGGCGCAGCGCGCGGCACGCCGGGAGCGGGGCGGGGGCCGCGCGCAGCCGCCGCTCGCCCAGCACCGCCCCATCCATCCTCCTCCTCCTCATCCTCCTCCT
>VXAD01004805.1:150662-176600 GCA_013399195.1 Dicrurus megarhynchus | reverse complement strand
CACCCATCGCCCCTACATCTATATCCGCAGACCACCCCCCCGATCCCCCTGCAGAGGACACCCACCCACCACCCCAGTTGTTGAAACTAGAATCCTCTGTTCTTTTTAAAGAAAAGGAAAATCCAAGCCAGGACCTCTCCAGCTGATCTGGACGGATCAGATCTAACTGCAACAGCAGATCTAACTACAACTCAGCCATACAGCCCATTTTATCTAAGTGCTTGCGTTAGGAAAAAACAACCACAAAAGACAAGAAGAATCCATTTTAAGTGGAAACAAAAACTTAAGTAAAGCTCAGCTTGAATCCAGGGCTACATAGAAGTAATGTAAAATTTGCAATGAGCATGAGAGCTCTGGTTGCTCACCAGTGTTTCCAGTTGATGGGTGGGAGCAGCGAATACTAGTGCTGGTGCCTTTCCTGATGGCTTGTGTTTGGTCTCTTTCCAGTATGCCACAACAGGCTGCTCCCTGACACTCCACCACACAGAAAAGCCAAAACATGAAGCCATCTGTGAGTACCGTCCCTACTCCTGCCCATGCCCTGGTACCTCCTGTGACTGGGAGGGATCCTTGGAAGCCGTGATGTCCCACCTCATGCATGCCCACAAAAGCATTACCACCCTTCAGGGAGAAGACATCATTTTCCTTGCCACAGACATTAACCTGCCAGGGGCAGTGGACTGGGTGATGATGCAGTCGTGCTTTGGTCACCACTTCATGCTGGTGCTGAAGAAACAGGAGAAGTGTGAAGGTCACCAGCAGTTTTTTGCCACCGTGCTGCTCATTGGCACCCGCAAGCAGGCAGAGAACTTTCAGTACAGACTGGAGCTGCATGGCAGCTGCCACCGGCTGACCTGGGAGGCATCTCCCTGCTCCATCCACGATGGTGTGTCCATGGCCATCCGCAACAGCAACTGCCTCGTTTTTGATACAGCTACTGCACACCTTTTTGCTGACAACGGAAACCTCGGCATTAACGTGACAATTTCTATGTGTTGCCCATGATGCATTGCTGGCGAGACTTGAGCTGTCTGGATGGAGTGCTTCACCAGGGTTTGGTTTTGGTTCCTGTTTTTTATGCTGTTCAACTATGTCATCTTCTATGCTAAGGTTTCTGACTAGCCAACAGTTGTAACTTTGGGCAGAAGAGGAACAAGAGTGTGCTGTAAGTAACATGAGTGGGACAAGGTCCTTTAAAATTCTTGGGTGCCTTAGGAAGATTACACACACACAGTTACCTTTTATAATTTAATTATATTTTATGTAAAGAGTGCTTCCATTAGATATGTGGCTTAAGAGGCTCCTGTTTGGAGAACATCTAAAAGCCCTTTCAGCAGTAGTACAGACTCCCTCTGTCACTGGTGAGCTTTAATAAAAGGCTTTAGTATCACAGAAGGGTTTGGGTTGGAAGAGACTATTATCTGTTCCAATCCTCCTGCCATGGACAGGGACACCTTCCACTATCCCAGGTTGCTCCAAGCCCTGTCCAGCCTGGCCTTGGACACTTCCAGGGATCCAGGGGCAGCCACAGATTCTCTGGGAAACCTGTGCCAGGGCCTCCCCACCCTCACATGGAACAATTTCTTCCCAATATCCCATCTAACCCTGTCCTCTGGCACTGGGAAGCCATTCCCAGTGTCCTGTCACTCCAGGCCCTTGTCCAAAGTCCCTCTCCAGCTCTCTTGTACCACCTTTAGGCACTGGAAGGGGCTCTAAGTTCTCATTATTTGCCCTTAGTGAAGCCACATTGGCGATCACCAATCCACTCCTTATTTTCCATGTGCCTTAGCATAGTTTCCAGGAGGATCTGCTCCAAGCTCTTTCCAGGTGAGGTGAGACCTGACCACCTGTAGTTCTCTGAATCTTCCTTATTCCTCTTTCTAAAAAAGGGGGATTGTTTCCCCTTTTGGTGTCAGTGGGAACTTCTCTGGACTGCCACAGCTTCTCAAGTATGATGGATAGTGGCCAAGCCACTTCCTCCAACAGTCCCTCTGAACCTGCGGGTGCATCTCGTCAGGTCCCATGGACTTGTGCACCTTCAGGTCCCTTAGACCTTCTTGACCCCAATCCTCTCCTCCTGTGGGTGGTTCTTTGTTCTCCCACTCTCTGCCTTTGCCTCCTGCAGCTTGTGTGGTGTGGCTGGAGCAATTTGCCATGAAGGCTGAGTCAGAAATATGGCTGAGCACCTCAGCCTTCTCCATGTCCCAGGTAACCCCCCATTTCCTTCCAGAGAGGGTCCACATTCTCCCAAGTCTTCCTTTTATCACCAATGTACCTATAAAGGCTTTGCTTGTTGCCCTTGACATCCCAGCCAGATTTAATTCTTTCATGTTTTAGTGTTCCTAACCTGATCCCTGGCTGCTCACAATCTCTCTGTACTCCTTCCTGGCTGCCTGTCCTTTCCTAGTAGGTGAGAAAGGAAAGAAATCCAAGCAACCTCTCACAGGACAAGCTATGGCTCAAAGAGGAGCAGGAGGTACTTCAGCAATGTTCCTCCATTCCCTGCTACCTTATGGAAGGGAAGGGCACTGGGTCAGCTGTGGCAGCTTTAAAAGGAAAAAGGAGAGAAGGGCCTGGGATATGATATGGCACATTTCACAGAGCATGGAAGGTGCTGGCTCCTGTCAGCTTTAGGGGGATTGGGCCAGGTACAGGTGCAAGCAGGAGGCACAAGTCACAGATTGCAGATGGCTGGAGCCAGTGACACGGGCTGTCCACATGCAGCTGCCCTGGGACACACTTTACTATTGATTATTGTAAAAGATTCATAATATAGCAAGAGCTTTATGGCCACACAGTGTCATGTCATTTGCTATTTAAGTTTTGTTGCCATATTTCTTTATTTTGCAATAAATATTTTGCAAAACCTACAGTGAGGAGCTGTGCTAACACACGAGTGCATGGCAGCTGCTCCGTGGTTACGCTGTGTGCTCGGCCATGCTGGATCAGCTGGGATCCCCTGACATGGGCTGGCTCTTCCTGGCGGGGTCCTTGCCCCTGCCACCTCCCAGCCCTGCTGCCAGACACAGCTGCTGTGCTGCACAAGCAGAGGAACTGGGTGGGGATGTGAGTCCCAGGGACAATGGTGACAGCCTGACCTGTGCAACTGAATCATGGGGCTGTCACCACAACTGACTCTGCCTGCAGCTCCCCCCTCTGCCATGGGAATCATGGAGGCCTCTCAAGGCATCAAAGCCACTCTCACCCCACGGATTTGGGGTTCCCAGCCCCTCTCCTGGACCCCAAACCACTCTCACCCCACAGATTCTGCCTGAATCACTGGCAGCAAATACCAGCTCCACCTACGGCTGTGCCAGATCTCGTCCGTGCGCCGTTTGGAGGAGGCAGCGAGCCACAAGGTGAGACTGGCAGGGGGAAGCCTCACAATAGAGGAAAATTGCAGGTAAAGTGACAGGTGAGCCTTGGTGTGAAAAAATACAATACAAAAAGAGGAAAACCAGTCCTGACAGTGTTCCTTCTGGGAGAGCTCTGGAGTTACGTCCAAGCTCTAAGCAGCCATCACCAGCACCTGGCAGCAGCCCCCAGAAAAGTGCACAAGAACAAGTTTGGCCTCAGTGAAGGGAAGCTCGGTCTGGCCTCAAGAACTTGGAAGTGACCATGGAAAAAACCTCCCGAAGAATTACTCTCTAGGCACTGAATACCAACAATTAAAGATTCTACATCTGGTCTCACTTACACTGTGCTGGCAGAACTCCGGCAGCATCAGCCTGGTGAAGTAATTGCCTCCTGCTTAAGCAAAGTCAAGCCATGGCTCCAACAGGTGTTACCACCTGTGCTTTCACCAGGATTTAAGCAAGAAGTCATACAGATTTGATTAATTTTCCTGTAATTCAGCAAAACTTATAGTGGAAGATAATTTTCTTACTGACAGTTGGGACATAAGAGGATTTTTGCGTAAAACAAAACTCCAAAGAGTGTCTTTGAATATAGCAGGATTAATTAATTACTCCAGTGTTACCTATAACCCACATTAGATAAGTTAACACACGTTATCATTAGGTCTGTCCACACCACTCAGTTCTGAAGGAATGGCAAACTCTTATTAAATCTCACCTCAAAAGAACCCAAACAAAACCAACCCATCACCTTGTGTCTTTTCTGACTGAAAATGAGTTTAGGATAAGGAATACCTCAGCTGGCACTGACAAGAAGTGAGGTGTTTCCAATTCAGGTCAGTGAGTAGACAGGTGACATTCATTTCAGCATTCCCTCAGGTTTTAGGTTTTCTTCCCAAGGCAGCTGATATGACTTCCCAAGGGTGGCATCGGTAAAAGTGTGACAGTTTCTCAAAATATTCAGAAGAGGTTACTGAGGCCTGCCTGGTTCTCTGAACAGAACTGACTCCTTTCAAGCCCCCAGCCTTGAAAGGGATGGTGAAGCATGTCGGACAGAGCTCGCAGCAGGCAGACCTGCATGTCGGGGCAGACCCCCAGCCAGGCTACAGCCCCTTGGCTGCTCTCCAGCCCACCAGGAGCATCTTCTGTGGAAGGCGATACCCAGTCAGCAAAAGCTGTGCCTGGGAAGCAACTTTTCTGTCGCTAGAGTTCTCCCTAAAAACTACTTCCACTTCAAACACAAATTAAAATGCAAGTGTCATGGGACTGATGAGTTCAGAGCGAACACAGCCCAACTCGAGGGGGCCCTGCCCGCGGCCGTGCCTCGCCGGCCCTCTGCTGTCGGGACGGGCACTCGGCTCCGTCTTGCCGCAGCCAGACCCAAGGGCTGTGGCGATCCCAGGAAGCCATGGAAGTGATCTCGCAGTCCTATGGGGATTTCTCGGCACCGACACCAGGTGAGCCACCGATACCACTGGCTGCACCTCAACATGCTCTTTCCGTTTGAAAAATAAGTGAAGCTGACTTACTCTGTTGTGGAACCCACGTGCTAGTAAGACACTGCAAATTCTGACAGACAGCAGAGGTAAAGTAGCACACACCTGCTCTCCCGACGGGAATCCAAACCTGGCTGGGTTTGCACAAGACGGTTTTCTCTCTTTTATTCTCCGAGCTGTATGTGCAGATTCCTTGAAGAGGTTCGACAGCGCCCAGTCCTACGGGAGAGATCAGGAACAGAAGTGTGACAAGCGTGTGACACAGGTGTAAGGAATCCACTCGGGCAGGTGTTCCAGGTGCAGAAAGGTAGTGTCCGAACACGCAGTCACGTCGGGTTTGGTAATGCGTGTCACCCCCGGTCCAGCTCCCAGCTCCTGACAGAAGCAGCAGCTCCGGGGCTGGGCAGGCGCGGAGCGCCGGGACGGCGAGACCAGCACCGAGCGCGGCGGCTCGGGGCACCGCCAGCACCACGGAGCACCACGGGGAACCGCCAGCACCACGGAGCACCACGGAGCACCGCNCAGCCCCGGCCCCTCGAGGAGGGCACAGGCCACCCGGCAGAGGCACCCCCGGCCGGCCCGCAGCCGAACCCCGCGGGCCTGCCCACCCTCCTGGCCTACAGACCCGGGTCCTCACAGGCAAACGTACACCACGAGGTCAGTTGGGGGTGGGCGCTCCCCGCCCCTTCATTCACACGGTTCCATGTAGAGAACATGGAACCAACGCCCTTTGCCGAGCCCGCAAAGGAGCCCATTCATGACAGATTTTTCTTCTGCGAGGCTGTTGAAACGGCGCTTGCTGTGCACACCTGGGCAGCAAGCGGCTGTGCAGCCTCTCCCCACTGCTGCATCCTCTGTTGAGAATTTCCCAGCAGACTATTTTGGCCTCTGTCTAAATCAGATACAAAATGTATATAAATAGGTACAGTCACAGAATACAAGCAGGACACAGAGTTCCCTGTAACCCTTAACAGAGCAAAGTCACCAAAGAGTTAATCCGAGGCACGAGGTGGGGAGCAAGGGAATTTTGCTTCAGGATATCCAGTATCCATCCTCAAAACACACCCTGTGGCCAACCTGGTTTGCATCTGGTCAGATGTGACCAGCTCTGTGTCACCAAATCTGCCGGTGCTTCCTCAGAAACTCCCACAACTGCAGACATTAGGAAGTTTTTCTCTCTGTAATGCATTCAATTCTTCAGCTACAGTGTTCTGTGCTCTCAGCTTTCCGGGGAAGGAGCAGGGCTCATGAATACCACAGTCATTCCCTTTCTTTGGGGGCATTTATTTATTTATTTACAACAGATCTGCTTTTCTTTTTGGTGGTTTCCTGAACTTAATGTTTTGAGTTAAATAGTTCCAAGATATCCTATATCATCTGTCGTGAGTGCCCGTAGGTGCTTTGTCACATTTGTTGCATTTTGAGCAGAGCCCTCTTTCTCCATGCTAACCTGGGGATTTGGGGGCTGGTACCCCACGTCCTTCCTCCCTGCTCTCCCCACCATCGCTGCAGGCAGAGGAGGATGCTGAGCCAACGTGCCAGTACTGTGGCAACCTGCTGAGGCCATTCCCCTTCTCCGAGGATGTCCCTTTCTCCGAGGACAAGGAAGATGTAAGCTGGTGGGAAGGACGAGCAGGGGTTTGCTGTGGAACGGCCACGCTCACTGCTCTGCTCTCCCGCCTTCTAGAGATTCTGCTGTGAGCGCAGCCGAGACCTCTATGAGTTCATCATGAAGGAGAAGAGGCTGGAGGATGCCAGCAGCCTTCCCAGAGCTGTCAGCACCCACGAATCCCTCGGCTCTGAAGCCAACCAGATGCTGTCAAAGGAGCAAGAAAACCAGAGGTACTGGGAGAACTGGGGATCAGGTCTGTGTAATGAACAACAGGGAGCTCTGAGGGGAAAAGGAGTATTAAGAAACTGCGGGGAGAGGGTTCAAAGAAGAAAAACCTTTGCTTTAGGCACCAGAAATTCAGATTCTCTCTGGTCTCTCCTTGCTCCTCTATTGACAGGCTGCACAAGGAGGTGGTGAGGCACATGCTGAGTGAAATGTTAATTCCAGTGCTGACAGACAAACTATCTAGAGACAGGTAGAGCCAAAAAAACCCACAGCTGTGGGAAGGGACAGTATTTGGGTGTAGCTTTTACCTCTGGCACTGAAACAAAGCCGAAGTTTGTATTCCTGTTTTGCTCCATAAACTGTGACGTGTTTGGATTACAGTTTCCAGACTGACACACAAGAACTCTGCATGTTCTCAGGCTGTTTAGCAGGACACCCAAAGCTTGTGCAAGAGTCTAAGCCTCTGGGGAAAGTCTAAGCCACAGGGAAAAGGAAAAGTAAACCAGTACACTTGGAAGTAAACTGTTGCTCTCCTTGAAAATCCTTCGCAGTCTGAGGGTGCAAGTGCCTCCTGCTATGTACAGAGCACACCAAAGCACTGTCCCACTGTCAGATTTATAGGAAGCTACACAAGAATAGTGAAGATATTCTTGGAGATGAGCTGTTTGATCTTGTGGGCATCTATCCTTCTCTTTTCACATAAAATCCTAATCCAAACCCTATTACAATATTCAGCTCTCCTGCCAGCTGAGCTGATGCCACTGCAGTGGCAGTCTATTCACTGGAATCTGTGTGGGTGCAATTCCTTTCTGCTGAGATATGAGTATTTTGGTGACACTCTGCTGTCTGTTACTTGGAATTGTGAGCAGAGAGAAAAACGGATTCAGAAAGTTGTGTTCCTAAGGCAGGGATATCCACCACTTGCAGCTTTCCAAACACGATACATGAGATGTCTATCAGAACACCTCTATTTTCCAGGCAGCAGAAGAGACACCTGGCCAGAGAGTTGGCTGACCAGTCTTTCGAGCCAAATGTCACTGAAGGTGAGTTGGTATTTCCTTATGGATCTATTTGTCCATTTATCTCAACAATGCATTCAGTGGAATTGCTGGTTTCTAACTGAACAGGAGGGTTTTATACAGCAACATGTTTGTTCATTGTCAGATACGCAATCTCATTAAATTAGATACAGATACAGCCATATTAAATCATCCCTCAGAGATGAGCACAAGAGCGGGCACATCCCCTTTGCACAGAGAGGCTGTTTGTCATGATTTTCAGTATGTATATGTGAAGTTTCCAGCTGAGATGCACAGAACCTGACCTGAGAGGTCAAGTTCGCAAAGCCAAGCCCTTGGGAAGTAGGAACTGCCGGAATAAGGGTCACCCCTATTTTGCCTGGTCAGGTGGATACTCCACCAGTTCCTAGCCCAGGCCTTTGGGTCTAGTTGTAGAGGAGGAGTTTTGGCAGGTGAACCAGATTTACAATATGGGCATGTTTTCACAGAGGATGGCAGGGCACTGAGGCTTTTGTGGCACTGGGGATCTCAAATGGTCAGTTCCAATGTGTGGAGCCAAATGTTATCCCAAAAAATTGCTCTTTACACAGATGTGTGTATATGCATAACTGAAAATTTTCTATCTTTTATCATAATCCTGTGCTCTGAAATAGCTGAGCACTTTGGACTGCCCTTGTTAGAAAATACCCCGAGACAGACTGTCAGGATGGAGTGTTTCTGCCAGGAATTCCCTCTCCCACAGTTATAGCAGAGGTACTGGGCAGCCCCGCGGTGGGCATTGCCAACCCTCCCCGCTGCACAGAAGCCCTCCCTCTGCTCTCCAGGTTCACAGCAAGCTGGATCCGTTGCCTACGAGCTTTCCCGGGAACCCACATCTCCCAAAGTCGGGACACCAGTGCCTGTTAGGAGAGCAGCCGAGCCCGAGCCCAACCCCGAGCCGGAGCCCTGGCCCGAGGGGGAGCCCAAGCCCGAGAAAGAGCCCGAGGAGCAGCCCGAGCCTGAGAAAGAGCCCGAGCGCAACCAGGAGCCTGTATCCCGCGGCGTCATCGGCTACGATTTCGGTCTCCTGGGAAAGAAGGCAGGTATCTGCGGCCGACGGCGACGGGAGCACCTTGGATGTGTCAGGGGTCCGAGCGGTCGGAGCCTGGCACTGCCCATTTTCACAGGGCAGCTGTGCCAGACTGGTCTCATCTGTTTTATCCTTCCAATCTTAGGTGGGGAAGGGTAAATTGGTGCAGAAGTACTACAAACATGGAAAGAAATTCCTTACCATGCTCCCAGATGGAACCTTGCAGTTATTGTATCCTTTACGGGGTTCACTTGCATTAGTCCAGGGCTGTTACTAATTTTAAGTGTGTCCCAGTCCACTTTGTCTCAACAATCTGGCTCATCACTCCCACTCGCTCTGTCTGGGGAGCAGCAGCAGTGAAACTTGACACAGCTCCTGAGCTGAGGTTTCAAAGAGCAGCCAGCAGCTCCAATGAGGGACAAGCACTAGCTTCCAACACCCAGCCCAAGGGAGCAGCACATCTTTAACACAGTGCTCTGGGCAATATATCAGTTTTTACACCCCCAAGTAGTACCCTGAAATATTTAGCGTGTAATAACAGACCAACCAAGCAAAGCAGGGGGTTACAAACACCTTACCTGGCAGCAGCTATCCATCTGGAAACCTGGCCATCATCGTTACACGAGAGAGAGACCAGCTGATTTGCATAGTACAGGAAGACGAGCTGAGGACACCCAAAATCCGAGCACTGTTCCAGTCTGATGGCAGGAGCACATGCTATTACCCAAACGGAGATGAGTGGTGCGTTCAGCAGCTTTGCTCTCTCCTCTGTGCATTGACATTTTGAAGGCTATAAAGGGTATTTTTAATAGCATCCAAAAATAGACAAATTCAGCAGCTCATGGGCCCTGCTTCGGGTGCCCCCAGAGCAGCAAGGCAACCCAGCTGTGCCTTGAGAGGTGGGGGACAGACCCTGCCCCTGCTGTGCCTCTGTCCCATCCCTCAGGGGAATGAGAGACATTCCACCATAGAAACTACAGCGTTCAGAGCTTCCATTTCCCTTTCTTTTAGGATAAATATGAGTATCCAGGGTGGGCAGTATTTGGACCAAGCAGGCAACAGGGTTAGAAGGTGGATGTGGCCGACCTTGTCACCAGGACCCCACGTCCCACTGAGCCCCATTTTCATCTCCCTGAACCGCCACGTGGGGGTCAGGATCCTGGCCCAGGACAAGATCTTCGTCTCCTTCCTCGCCATGGGGCGACAAGCAAAACTCAACATGGGAACCAAAGTGCAGGTATTTTTCCTGTGCCGAACCACTCCCCACAGCGGGAGTGGGGCAGCCAGGGAAGTTCCCATGTGTACTTATCCCGTGGTGGGTGCTCCCTGTGTTGCCCCATGCTCCTTCCCCAAAAAGCAAGGCATGGAGGTGCATGTATTCCTGCCACTCCCACGGAGATGGGGCACTTGCTAGCCCCAGCTCTCTGCCCGGGGCTACAGCGTGGGACTCCACTCCCAGGCAGGTCCCTAGCTACATCCCCAAGGGTCACCCTAGCTCTGCCACAGGGACAAGAGCCATGTGGGCAGGGTGCATGGCAGCTCCTTTCCTCCACAGGCTCCTGTCCCAGGGGCAGGTTTGCCTGCTGGGAGACAGAAGCCCTGTCCCAGACTCTGGCAGCTCTGCCAACATGTTGCCTCTGTTCTGCAGGCCAGCGCTGCCAGCCAGCTGCCTCCTCCAACCCGGCTGGGCGAGGATGAGCTCCTGCTGCTTGCCTTCCGGGTGAGGATCCTGCAGCTCTTCGACAGGATGCGGGGATGCCTCAACTTCCCTTCCAGTGAGCAGTGGAACAAAATGCAGCCTCCCACGTACCTCATGACCCAGGCTGTGAAGATCCTGGAGCTCTGCATGGCTGCTGACATAAGTGATGAGCTGCGCAGCTCCATCAGGGCAATAGTAAATGCACAGCAGCTCTGACCAGCGTGTGTGTGGTCTAAGGCAAAATGCACCAGAGACGCTCCCTGATGCTGTGGCACCTGCACGTGCTCAGCAAGGTTTCACCTCTGGCCCTGCCCTGGTGCAGAGCAAAGGGCAGTCCAGGGCTGATCCGCACAGCCCCAAATGGGTCTTGCTCAGAGCAGGCAGCACCAGCCTGCGCTGATGACACCTTGGTCATGGAGGCATGAGAGGGCTTTTCTAGGGCAGAGTAATGCCATGCTCCACACCAGAGCATTGCTCCTGAGCAGCCTCCCTCCCAACTGCAGCCCCGGCTGAGTAGTCACTTCAGCCCTTGGGTGAGGCACAAGGTAAAAGCAAAGAGCACAGACGAGCCAGGGCCTGGGACAGGTACACAGGCAGATGTTTGCTCAAGTCACCCACACAGGTAACTGCTCTGCCACTCCTGACAAGAGAGTGGCACCAGCAGGATGCCCCAAGTGTTCCTGGTGCCCGCGCCCATGGCAGCCCAGCTGGCTGCAGGTACAAGACAAGGTGGTTCCCTGTGCAGAGAGCGACAAACGCCCTGGGAGTGCTCAGAGCAATCACCTATGCTTGGCTCCAGGGAGCACCAGCTTCAGCCTGGGATGGGCTCTGGTTCAAGCACTGCAAACACAGAGCTGTCGGTGGGTGTTCAGAGGCCTGTGGTGCTGCAGTCAGCAGTGAGGAATCTCCCAGCCTCTCAGAGCTGCCTTTGAAACTTGGGGTTCACCTGGCCAGTTTCCCCCAGGGAGGCCACACCTGAACTGTGGCAGGTGCCTGAAGGACAAGGCCAAGCTCCATGTACCCCTCCCAGCACTGGAGGTTCTCAGGGGCTTACACATGACAAATACAAGCTCAGTAACTTTAGAAAGTTGCCTTTTTATGCAGTTTTTCAATTGCAGTTCCAAGAATGTCCATCAGTGACAAACAAGGTACTTCACACAGGAAATGGGAACTCTTTATTTCAATTAATGTTCTTGGGTTCTATTCAGGACAGCAGGAAGGCCCAGCTCATCTCTCAAATGGCCGAGGAAAAACTGCTGGAGCTGGCCCACATGATTAAAGAGTAGCTGATCTTAATTTTCACTGAAGTCACCAAATGATATAACTATTCCGCATATAATTTTCCTTATATAATTCAGTATATAATGCACTGTTTGACTCTGCCATAAATTTTGAGAAATATACAAACCTGTTTTAACCACATTAGAGAGATTTGATAGACAGCTATCAATTACTCAACAGTTTAGGACAATATCAGACACTCCTATAACTTCATTTTAAACTACAAAAAGAACATAAATTCATATAAAATACAACAGATTAAACAAACTTCTCTTTTTCCAAGGAAAAATTAGGTATCAACTCAATCTGCCATTATGTGAAACATGAATATAAAATAAGTTACCATTAGTAATGCCTGCATTGCTGATCTATGAACTGGTCGAATGAAGTCTTAAAAAAACTATACAGTATTATTGCACTCGTGGCTGTGCAGTGTGGACCAGCCAGCACTGAAACAGGGCTCATTGAGTGTTTGTCCAGGAGGCACAACGTGGCTGCAAGAGAGGCATCCAGCCTGCACCAACAGCATCTGTCTTCAGTGCAGGCCTTCATGGGTCTGTGCCACGTGGCCCGGGAACCACCACCCAACGCCTGCAGAGAGACATTGGCGTTACAGTTGGCAACACCCCCGCGCCACAGCAGCACACCTGCACTGAGCCTGGGCCACACCTGCAGTGAGCCAGCCCCAAGATGGGGAATTGTGAGCTAGGCGTTTTGAAAGCCACAGCTGACACAGGAATGTGGAAGTGGTTTGTCATGAAACACCTATAGGATGTGAACCCTGTGCTACCAAAAGCTGTGGAGCTTTTGCGGAGGGGCAGGGCAGTACAGCAACAGGAGCATGACAGTGTTCTGCTCTCCAGGATTATGAAAGGAACAGGACAGCATCCTGTTCCCCAAAGTTGTGCAATTCAGTTGGGTTAAATGCCAGGGAGACCTTAATCCTTTGCACAGAGGCTGTTCTAAGGCACATAAAGCAGCGTGTTTCTGATCTCTGCACCACACGCTTCACTGACATTAGGCCTTCTGCATGCAGTAACACACCTTCTCCTGCCCCATGGAATGCCAGCTTCCTGCTCTGAGGCAGGCAGAATGAGCCACATCCCAAAGCCTCCCACCCAAACAGCCTCTGTGACACCACACATGGCAGTTTAACATCATGGGAGCTGGTTCTCCAGAAAAACATTTAACTGAACAAATACACAATCCCAAAATCCAGTCTCCAGTGTGCCCATCTCACCTGGGCAAATGCACTGGTGACTGGAGGACACTTACGAGAAGTTTCAGTGCTGATCAATGGGGCTATGATCGATGATGGGGCATTGACTCCATGTGCACATTGAGCTTCATCTCGTTATCAAGGATCTGTACAAGCTGCTGCATGGAAGGGAGGTGGCCAGACTCCAGCTTAGACCACACTGGGACATCTAGTGCAGAACACAGAGGGGAGAAAAGCACCATTACACTGGGAGCATCAGAAAACAGGCAGAGCTGGTGTAAACATGTAATTGAGAAGCTCTAGGAAGCTCTTTGAGTTGGTACTGATCTATTTGAGGAAAACATCTGAATCAACAATGCTTCCAACCTCTGGCTGTGCTGAACCCCAGCCCAACTAGGAGAGTAGTGTGTCTAATGCTTCCATTCAGAAGTGTATCATATGCAAGGAGAGGTGCAAAATATCTACTGACGTTCCTCTCAACCCAAAAAATCAGTACTGTTGTCCACCGGTACTGATAATCTGGTAATAGTAACAGATTCTTCAGGATTCCAAGGCTAAAGCATGCTGCAGAACAGACAGGTAAAGCATCTAATTGGAGAGTACATGCCCCTAGCTGATGGTTTCTTATTTAATGCACATAGCATACAAATAAAGTATATAACACAGTTACTCCAAAGGACCAAATATCCCTCTGAGTAAGTTTTTACAGAGCTATTGTAGAATATCTGACATCTGTATAAATTGCTTTGTAAGATTTCTATTATTTTCATCATTTATTGTGATAGACAACATCTGAAGATCCAAATAGATGGCAATTTTCACATATCACATTTGGGACACAAATTTCCTGACACCATCCCTCATTCTCCCCACCCCACAGCTCTCACACGCGCACATGTAAAACCTCTCAAACAAAGTCTCAGCTCACCATTCAAAGTGATTTCAAAAGCCCCAGTGGACATGCACTGGTTCTCAATCATGTTGCTCAGGAAGAAGACCATCATGCAGGCGTACACCTGGAAGGGAACAGAGATCCACACACACCTGAGCCACGGCTGCCACACCTGCTGTTGTTCGCTCTCAGTGAGCACTGGATGTTCACGGGTGTCTCTGAACTCCCTCTGTGACTGCTCAAGGAATGTTCCCATCTCCAGACACCTCCCTCTCCTCCTTTTACCCAGACTGTGTACCTTGCCTTCCTCAGGAAAGCACCAAACCAGCTCTGAACCCATCTGACTCGCAGCCCTCTGCACACCTCTGGACCCAGCACAGCCAGCTGCAAAGGGGCTGGCACTGTGACATGGGAACACAACTGTTCCCAGACACAGCCTGTCACTGTAACAGCGATCTCCAGATCACAGAGCCAAGGGCCCAGCCACAAACAGCACAGCAAGGCAAGTCATGTGTGCATGGGAACCACCGACCCTCCTGCACGCCTCCAAGCTCTTCATCTGGAATTTTCTCTGCGCGTGGGTGACTCAGGAGGAAAGCATAGCATCTTCAGCAGTGCAGCTCCTCCCTCACCACCAGCACCTCTCTAATTTCCTTTCCCTGTTCACAGGCACACTCACACAGGTCACTGCAACGCTGCAGAACCTGGCACGCGGACAGTAGCTACGCACTGCAGCCAGCCCAGCCAGGCACAGAGTTGATCCATTTAATTCAACTGGAAATATTACAGCTTCTGGGCATTCAAACTGGCCAGTGAAAGACCCAGGCCACTGGGCAGCTCAGCATGAATGTCTGTAACTTACTATAGTTTAGTGGGATAAATCTGGAATAAGGTTACTCTAAATCAGAGTACAACACCCTGAATCTGCTGGCATCATCAGTACTGACTCATGGGGATATTCTCCCACAATGTCATGTCAGTCTGCTCTGCAAAAACACCCACAACATTCCAACTTCATTTTTCTAACCCCCATCTAATTGCTGCCTAATCTATCAGGAGTCTGATGGAAGCATCAACTGAAAAACAGTTATGAGACAACAGAGAAGGGAAGCTGTAATTTTAACATCAACAATACTGGCTTGAAATGCTACTTTTGAGCCCTAAAAAATAAAAAACTCTTTTATCATCTTTGTCAGCACGTTAACCTCAGCTGCCCCTCTGCAGTAGCAGGAGCTTGTGAAGAGATCACAGAACCACACCTGGGTTTGTCAAAAGCATAAAGCACAACTGGTAAGAATTATTCTACTGAAAGGCTGTAGTGTATGAAAGGTAAAATCAGTCAGAACTGAGGCACTTACAGAGCACCCTCATGAAGTAACTCTGAAGCTGCTTTTTCAGACTAAAAGAAGTACGTCCCTTACCTTGTTTTCTTGGCCCCACTGCCAGATGCTTGGAGCTTGCATACCAAAGAAAGCAAATGGGTCCTTGCCAACGATGATTAAGCCAATTAATACTAGTTTGAAGACAGACAGGAAGGATGCTATGTGCCTGTTGGAGACAACACACACCAGTGACTGAAAGGTTCAGTTCCTACTTCACCATACACAACTGTAATTCACCTCACTAGGAGAATTTTGACAGTGTACAATCAAATGTTTCAAGGGAAGTAAAAAACTTTCCAAGAGGGTTTATCTCACTGTTAAAAAATCCCAAACCAAATCAAACCAACAAAACAAAAAAGCAACACACATTAACAACACCCCCAATAAGGCCCTGCTTTCGCACAGCACCCCAGAAAGACACCTTCTTGTATACACCAGACAGATTCTTTTGTTCCTCAGCAGACCTCAAATGGGACTTTGCTTTCAACTTATATATGCCTGAACTGGGTAACAGATTCCGTTTCTAAAGAAGCTGTTCCATATTACAGAGACACCTTTAAGTGACAGGCACCACTTCTTGTGGAGCATTTCCCAGTGATGCAGAACTCCCCACAGCCAGCCCACACCGAGGCACTGCGCCCTGCAGCCTCCCACCACCGCAACCCTGCCAGAAATTGGGCCGACGAGTGTTCCAGAAGCCACCCAGTAACCACGGCATCACCCTCCAGCGTGGGCACACTGCTTTAAGTAACAGGAATAACACTATTTTGACTTTTTCTGAATTTCTTTGGACTTTCCCCCCACAGCTGCAGCAAAAGCCACCCTGGCAGCCTCTCTCCTGAGGTGAGCTCTACCTGATTCAGATGTTAAAAATGAACTTTCCCTTCCTCAGTGTCCTTAGCCCATTACAGGGATTTGTCACTAAGTACATAAACCTGAGCAACAAACTGAATTTATGTCCAGATACAGCACGAAGAAAAGCTGGAAAAATTCACTGTGACAAAAAAAATTATGTAATGTATTTTAGGTTGGATATGACAGGCCTCATCATACAGATAATCCAGACAGTGATGCTTGTACGGAAAACTAAGGCAGCTACCTGGAAGGCAGAAAATCACGCTTGTGTGTAATCGCAACAGAAAATCCCCTGAAGTTTACATTTTCAGCATTATTTCAGTGTAAATGCATGTGTTTACCACTGGAAAGCAGACAGACAGACAGTACACAGCATGAGGTGACATGCTCACCTATAGATAGGTTGAGGAAGGTAGTTCTCCCCTTCGATTCGGATGTCTGGGTACCGCTGGCTGATGACCCGCATGTACTCCTCAAACACCCGCCTGTAGCCTCAGGAGACACTGAACACAGACAGGATTGTCACCACAGCTAGAGGGCTGCATGGTACAGTCACTGCTGAGCAGCACTCACTCTGTTCATAACCCCTTCAAGCTAAAATAGAACTAAAATTTTTTATAGCACAGAGAAAAACTGATCTGCAGTGAAATTATACATCATGAACCCGAAGAGGTAAGCCCTGGGTGCGACACGGGTTTGCCCCACATCCCAGCACAGACACAGAGCTCTGGGAACACCCACGGGGCATCAAATCACTTGCTTTACCTGGAAAAATCTGTTAAATTAGAATTAATTTAGGAAGTCGGTTTAAGCAACCCCTTCCTCTCTGCCAAAAAAAAAAAAAAAAAAAAATCTTCACATAGAGCCATCCTCTCTAGGACTGCCCAAACAGGTAATGTCACTCCCAGCCACCCCTGTGTCAGCACGACACGGGAACTGCAGGAGTTAAATATTCCTGAGCTGTCCTCTCCCTCGCCTTTCAGCACCCGCCTCTATAAAAACTGCGGTAAACCGCCAAAGACCCCAAACCCAGCACTTTCCCCTGAGCACTTCTGCGGTGCCTCGTAGACCCACAGGCCCTGGCCCTGCCCACCCCGAGGGCCGGGAACCGTGGCGACAAGCGCTCCGGGCCTGCTGAGTTCTCTTCTCCCCGCGAAAAGGCTCCGTGCGCCGGGGCTGCCTCAGCCCTGCTCGGAGCTGCTGTCACCATCGGCAACACCCCCGGAATGGTGCAAAGGTGCCCGAGCGCCCCGACTGCAACACGGGCACTGCACCAAAACAAACACAACATTACAGCCATTGCTAAGACATCGATTCCTTCCAAACGTTAGTTCCGCACCAGCACAACGCCATACATGGCACGGACAGGCCCGAAAAGCGCAGTTTTATGGCGGATGGCCGTAAAGTGGGCCCCACTGAGAGAGCCGCCGCCCGCAGGCCGGTGCCACCTCCCACGCCCCAACAGGGCCGGGCGCCCCGACAGGTCGCCCGGGGCGGAGCGGCCCCCGGCCCCGGAGGTGGTCCCTCCACGGACGACAAGAGCGAGCGAGGCCGCCGCAGCGCTGAGGGAAAGGAAGGGAAGAAAAACGAACGAGGAAGGGAGAGGCGACGGCCCAGCGGACGCCGCCATTTTGGCCGTCGCCATCTTGGCGGGCGCCCCTCACCAGATCTGGAACTTGAGCAGCGGCCCGGTGGCGTAGGCCATGCGCAGCTTCTTCGCCGGCAGCCCGCCCTGCTCCGCCGCCGCGGCGCCGCCGCCGCCNGCCTCGCGGCATCACGTGGCCGGAGGCCCCGCCCCCGCCGAGCCCCCGTGCGGTCACACCCAACTCAAACATTCGCTATTATTAAATGCTCTTTATTTTTATCTACATTCCGTTATTGCATAAAGATCGCATCTCTTTTTAAATATAATAAAGCTATCAAATGTTTTTATCGCCTTCCCTTCTCCCACCCAAATAAGGAAAAACAATCTGGTTTAGGCAGTATGTTCTCAGAAAAGGAGCGTGTTTCTCGTTGGAACAGAAGCAGAACTGGCTGATAGATACTCATTACTTGCTTACAGCTTCAACATGTGCACGAATCTTTAGGAAAACTCTTTTTTAAAGGCAAATCAGCAGCAAATCTGTGGACTTTCGCACCCTTGGTCATTTGCCAAAATATTTAACAAACAATATTTTGCATGAACTTTGTGTTAGCACCACACTGGAGCTCAAGGAAGTTTTAAACACCCAGTTCTAGGTCTTCCAGTTCCTTAAGGAGAGCAGTTTCTTTCTGAATCTTCTCCACCTAGAACAGAAAAGCATAAAATGTCACAGATGTAGCTTATTATAAAATGAACCTGGAATAAACTGAACAGATCTCAATCATACCTGATTCTTCTCCAGCTGTTTGCCAGCAGCTGCCTGTTCTTTCAGCTGCTCGATTGCCTTGAGTTTCTGAAAAAAAAAATACAAAAAACCACTCTAACACAAAAATACTGGTGAAACAAGAATAGAAAAAAAGTGTTAGAAGTTTCTGCACTTGCAATTGCCTGATGTATCTAGAGGCAGGTCCCTATGGAAGGCACAATCCCTTAAGCATCTCCAGATGCTCAGTCCAGAATTTCCCACCCATAACAGACATTTCTTTCAAGAACAAAACCTAGAGAACAGCAGTACTACTTCATCTCTGAAACAAACAATAGGCATTGTCTCACTGAAGGGCTAGATCCAAACTTGGAAATTACTCTATCGCTATCCCTCTTCACCACATTTTCCTCAGAAAGCCTGGAATGTTAATCCAGAGACTATGAAGAGCAGGAGGCAGCCAAGAGAAATGGCAAAGATTCTCTAGCCAGAACCAAACAATTTCTACCCTGGAATTACTTAATCCAAGAATTCTCAAGACTGGCAGTAAACTTTGCACTCACGCCACAAGGCAAACCACAAGGCACTGTTCCTTGCCAGATCCAGGTCCCAACAACCACAGAATCCACAGAGCTCCAACACCTGCCAGTGCACCCCTGACCCCCAGCTGGGGACTGGCTGCACCTCCACAGCATTCCTGGTCAGAGCCCGAGGGTTAGTTTCATAAACTCCTCCCTGTCCTGCCACCTCTGATGGGACCTTCAGGAACCCTGGCACATGAGGGCCTCCACTGCTGCACAGGCTGGGAGGGGCAAAGGGAGGCGGGTACAAATTCAGGACGTTACTGTGAATGTACGTGCATCCTCCTGAACTCAGCTCACCTTACACCCACACTAGGTCTTACAGACCAGCCCTTGGAGAAATCTATTGTCTGTTACAAAAAGAATCCCTTCACACCTTTTTCAAATTCTTTATCTTCTTGTCCACTTCAGGATCTCCCGTGGTCATGGCAGGCACAGCGTTCTGCAGGGCATTCTGTGGGGTTTTGTCCTGGGCAGGGCCTTGGTTTGCATCAGCTTTGGCCTCCTGTAGACACATAAACACAAGCCAGAAAATACCTTTGATTACAAAGACAATGAAAAATGTCTTTCATCACTTTAAGAGGATCCATTTAATATTTCTTCTTTCCTCAGTTTGCTGGTGTATTCCAAAATCTGGGCATGACTTGCTCTGAGGTACTGCAGTATCTATTGATCTGCTTTCCATGGACAAAGGCTTATCTGGAACAGCTCACATGCTGTTTCTTGTTTAATTTCTACTTCCTCAAGATCCCAACCACACACAGCACAGGGAAACATCAGTTTAAGGGTGATATGACAAACACATACACAAATATTTTACAAAGCAGACTGGGTCATTGTCTCTGAAGCAAAAGAAAGGGCACAAAATCAGTGCTAGAAAATTTTTTAAATAGCATTTAAAGAAACTATTGCTTCGGAGGTTTGTAGAAATTGGAAGGCTAATACCAAAAGCTTTTATCTACCTAGTCAAAGAATATTAAGTCCAGAAGTGACAAACAGGCTGCCTCTGGTCTGCCCTAAAAACACACCTCAGCCCTGACCTGCTGGGAACACATCGCACCCAGCCTGTTCTTACCTCCCACCTAAAACCAAAACACACCCTGCACAACATGAAAAGTCAGAATCACTTTGTCTCCACACTGATTTTAGCTAACATTTGCAGTGACTCACCAAAGCTGTTACTTTTAAATGACCCTTCTGTACCTGCTTTGCTCTGGTTAAACTCTGCTGCCCGTCCCACACTGTCGCACAGGTGACATGCGTGGAGGGCTCTCAGGGCACAAGTCACTGCTAGCAGACTGACCACTGCCCTTTGCGAAAACTAATTAACGTTATCCTTGCAAGAATGACTTTTGCAGTACCTGTTTAGCAGCCTTCTTTGCTTCATGTTTCCTCTGATTTTTGAGAGCTGTTTTAGACAGTGGCTTATCACTGCCTCCCAGATGGGGTTTCATGTTCTGGGGTGGCTCATCCTCATGCTGCAGGATATGCAAAATGGTTAAAACCCAATATCCATGTTGGCACAGAAACACCAAAATCTACCTAAGACAACATCATATGCAAAGATGAACCAGACAGAAAAAGGAAAAAAGAAAGAAAGGAAGTGGGGGAAAAAGTATGCACTCCTTGGAATAGCCAAAGAAGAGTGACAAGGGTTTCAAACTCATCCACTTGAGTTTGCATGGGACTACCCTGTGTGCCCTAATGATTTCATAGATTTCTGATAAAATAACAAAATTATTGTTTTCTGTCTCAGGAAGGAAATAAAATCCAAGAGGAATAATCTAGCACAAAATGACTGAAGCGTGGCATTTTGCTGTTGTTGACAGATTTTTAACTCAAACTCCTGACGATCAGAGAGGAAGGCTGAGCGCTGGGAGGGGAAACGGGGTTCTCAGGGGGCAGTGGGGACTGAGAAGGGGGGTTGTTCAGTGTTTTTAAGATAACTCTCAACTGTGGCACTGTATTGTTTTAATGCGTGTGACAAGATTTTTTGCCCATATAAGTAAACAGAATTATTTTACTGAATGTATCTTTTCCCTACTCCCTCTGCTCACAGACGGTTTGCAAGAGCAGCCCTCAGCAAGGCTAACAGACTGCTCACAGGCTGAGTCTCCTGCAAAAGCACCAGGCTCAAAATCAAGGCTCTCTGGGACTCAGACATTAAGGGTGCAGCTGTTAAATGGAATTAGTTGCTACTCAGCCTACTTTGAAAACTTGTAGAAAGAAACTAATTATACAAGTAGGTCACTGTACTGAAATGTGTTTAAGCTGGAGCTCACTTGCTAATGATCCAATCTCTTTCTAATAAGTAAATTTACCTTATTAAAAAAAAAAAAAAAAAAACCAAAAAAAGAAAGAATGGCTGTTGGGAGGCCAGTCAAGCCCCAGGCTGGCTGGGTTCAGAACTGGTAAGTCAAGTCACCCATATCAGAGACTTCTGTCCTAACCAGAGCACTCAATTTCACCACAAGCCACACCCGGAGTTTAGTGCTTCAGTGCACACTGCACAGAGTATTACAAAAGTTTACAAATGCTTTGTGAAAGGATAGTATTTGGGCCAAAGAGATGAGAGCTTTCTAGCGTACATTATTGCAAACTGCGAGCAAAGTGCCAAAGAAGGTTACCAAAACCCCTCCAAACCCCCACAGCGCTGTCAACCTGGTTACTCTTCTCATGTTCCTCCTCAAAAACACACACATATGTGAGGCCAAGCTCCAAACAGACATGAGACAACAGATCAGTTCCCACAGGACATTGCTACTCACAAGCTTGGAGCTTGTCACGGGTTTGTTCCTCAGGGCAGGAGGTCTGTACGCCTGCGCAGGCCTCGGCTCAGCACTGGGCAATTCGCTGGGAACTGCCTGGTATTTCACCGCTTTCTCCGGGAACACCCCATCCAGGAAGGGCTGCCAGAACACTTGCCACATTTCCTCGTCAGATGGGACCTCATAGGAGTGCAACACAGAGCCCGTGTAGTGCCATATCTTGTATCCGTTGCTGACCCGGAGCCGGGGAGCACACGTGGCTGTCACAATGTGCTCCCCGTCGGGACACCAGGCAAAGTATGTGGAATCCGAGGCCACCGGTTTGGAAATGAGTTTGTAGTTTTTAACGTCCCACACTTCCATCTGTCCCCTGAGGTTTCCAAACCCTGCCAGCACTAGGATGTGTCCGTGGGGGCTATAGTAGGCAGCATTGCGAGGCCCGGTGCCAAAATCAAACACAGGGTCACATTTCAGGTTAAAAACTGTGGCTTTGGCAGGCATGAAACCATACACAGCACAGAACTCGACAGAATTGGGACTCCAGGAAACATCGTAAATAGGGCCATTTTTTGCTAAAGGAAAAGGAAAAACATGCAGCTGTTGGGAGATTGCGATTTTTTCAGAGCAACCCAAAATAAAATCCATCGCGATTCTTCATGCTTTGCTAAAATGCTGTATTCTAATTATTGACAGTGAAAATTAATTCTGCTAACAACAGAGGGAAAAACAACCTTGTATCTTCTGATAACCTTAGTTACAGTTTGCAACAATAACTGTAGCCATTCCAAATTACCTCTGTAGGGTCAGCACCAACACTTTAACAGTAAGCATAGCTTGACATGTAAAAAAAATCTGTTATTTTTTTTCCTCAAGTATGACCTCAGGACCTTCTCAAATTGTCCCACTGGAAACCTGCAAAAACAGGAGTTTTATACCAGCTGGATAACAGTTTCTCTTCTTTTAATGTAAGACATAATGTGTAGTTCAGCTTTGCAGAGGTAAGCAATAGTGACCCGAGTTTTCTTTGGACCATGCCCACGCACAATATTTTATAAGTCAGATTTTAACGTGAGTCAGCACACAAAAATGGCTTTACACATAATGATCAAAACTTGGTACTGCTAGAAGCTATTCTGGGGGTTGGAACATTAGGAGATACTGAAGAATGATGTATTACTTATGAAAACTCAGGTAAAATATCCAGGGGTAAATACAAACCACAGGCCATTATAACTTTTCATCATCTGGGCATCTTTACCCATAGTTCAGATAAATGCCAAGTGCATTACCGAATCCTTATATCCAGAGTTGACCCAAAATCTTCAAACTGAGTTAAATGGTTCACGCCTGCTGTCACTCTGAAGTCTCATTATCCTTAGAAACAAGGATGTATAATCACACTCTGTGTTCCCCTTCATAACCTTTTCAGTGACACTAACCCAATGTAGCTCAGATACAGAGGAGTGACAGAAAATGACATTTGGTGACAGCAGCAGCTGGAAAGATGAGGGCAGCTCCATGCGGGCTTCACAGTTCTGCCAGAGCCTGCAGCAGCACCACATCTTAGTCAAAAATGAAAAGCCCTCTGCAAATGTCAGTGGGAAAAAAAAGCTTCAAAACTGCACTTCAAAAAAACATCCAACTTCACAGGGAATGAGGCACCTCTCACTCCAAGTGCCCACCACTTGCTTTTATTGGAAAAAAGGACTTTTACAAAACACACATAAGTTTGGGCTTTTCCTTGAAAAAGAATAGCTAAATTAAATGAAAAGTAATGGTAAACTTCCTGTTAAATACAGATGCAGTAGAAATAAAGAACATTTTAGTAAGTATGTAGTTAAACAAGTAGTGTTCTTGAGCCGGGAAAGTGCTCCCAAAGAGATTCTATATACTGAGTCATAACCCCAATTCTCCTTCCCCAGTGAAGTTACCATCAAGGGGAAATGGGGCCCAGTACTTGTCCAAAAGTTTTGCAGTGAAAGGCAAACTGGAGATGCTCCCAGTCAGCACTGTTATGGAATAGAAATTACAGTCACAGTACCTCCAGCAAAGATAATCCATGTCACCCCATCCCCAGTGCTCACAAGCATTCCCAACAAACTGGCCTCTACAATCCCAAACAGGCCAGATGTTTGCACACAATAGCAACAGCTTGAGAGAAGGAAAAGAGACCGTCACAGAGCAAGTTAAGACACGGACTTCCAGTTCAAAATAGACACTGGAATTAAGGACATTCATCTGCTGCTCCCCAACATGTCATTTTTATGTCTTAAAACACTTTCAATTTTACAATACAAAATAAAGGACTTCTATTTTCCATCAGACCAAAAAATTGCTCTCACTCTGCCCTGGCTCATTGAGTAACAGTATCTTGCATGTGTAAAAGTGCAGGTAGGAATAGTCTGTTTGGTGACACACCTTCCTGCCCATTATGGATTCTCAGTTATCAACCTGGCTCCATCGTCCAGGTCTTTCCTCAGCAAACGAGCATAGTTCCCTCCCCGTGCACTTAAAACACCTTCCCCAAGCAAATGATCAGAATGTATTAACTGGAAGTGTTTGCTCTCTGCCACTGACACTAAGGTGATAAAGTCTATCAAAGGTAAGAAAATGCAGCTATTAAAAAAAACCCCAAACCAACCCAGAAAAAAGCAACATCTTCCTGCAGAGGTAAAAAAAAAAAAAAAAGCAGTGAAGGATTTTTTTGTTAAGAGGATTTTGTTTCGCAGATCGGTTCCCTACACTACCAAGCAGCAGCACTGCAGGTACTCACGCAGCTGCACGACGGCGCTCTCCCCGTTGGCCGCGAGGTAGTGCAGGGTCTGCTCGCCGTAGTACGATGCCCCCGTCTTGTCCACCTCGGTGCTGGCGATCGCCAGCACGGCCGTGGCTGTGAGCACACACGGTTACTGCAGCACGGCTACTGAAAACCACATCAGCCGTCGCACAAAACACCACAGACAAAGCGAAATCAGCTCCGCTATGAACTCCTACTGGTTGCTTGTGTAATAGTGCTGGTATCATTTCTCTTTTGAATCGAGTTTTTCCTAAATGCTAACCCAAAAGGACTGAATACCTTCCTTTCTCAGATGGAAAATGTAAGCTCAGTCTATCCCTTCACTATTAGATCACAAGCAAGTGAACATCCTTTGCAGTTACAAAAAAAAATTAAACTATGGCAGAAACCAAACATCCTGATCAGTCCTTGAATAAAACATTTCATCAACACCTTCTGTATGCGCATCTGCTATTCAAAGCTGTGTCCCTGTTGGGGGGTACAGAGGAGGGCACTGTCTCACCAGGGCAAGGCCCAACCTGCCCCTTCCCCCAGACACATGCACCCCAAAACGTCTTGAGACATCCATCTTTCCCATCTCTCACAGTCTCTATGCACGGTTTCTACATGTGTGTAACACCTTCCTTGTATTCCAACCTATGTGGGTTGAAGAAAAATGATTTGTACAAAATCATTCTGAAACAGCTCACTGCTAACAAATAGCAAAGCACAGAGGCAGTTGTGATATGTATGCATACAGATAATTCTACAGATTAAGATTATACCATTGCATGAACCATTCTTATGTTTACAATCTAAATAGATTATTGACACAGAATGCAAAATTATACAGGAATTTGTTATTCAACTGCAAAATTTACCAGCACGTATAGAATATTTTCAATTATAACATACAAAATCACGGAAGTCGCAGGAAAGTGCTGAGCACTCCAAGGTGTGCAGAAATGCACCTCAGCAAGGCATTATTGGCTGCCCTCAGGATTTATCTGCATATGCAAATTAAACACAAGCCTCACACAGTAAACAAAGTAAGTCAATCCAAAATGAGCACAGTATAAAAGTTTCAGTACACAGCTGTTATACCTTTTTTGTTCCATAGCATTGTCACCTTGTCAGCTTTAAAGAAGCTTTTGTTGGCTAGTGCTGACTGTGGGCCCCCGAAGTTGGGGTACTGGTAGAGCCTGACAAAGGATGGAGCACCTTTGCTGCCTGGGACGTACACAGCAACCTGAAACAGCCACGAGATTTCACTGCAGGTTAAAGCCTTGGGAGCACAGGGCATCATTACTATCAGTACATTGTACTAAAATCACAGTCTTTTTTTTTTTTTTTTTTTTTTTTT
>VXAD01004805.1:81499-145238 GCA_013399195.1 Dicrurus megarhynchus | reverse complement strand
TGCCCGGCGAGCGCTCCCCTCTCCGCTCTCTTGCAGCCATCTTCCAGATCATCCAGAGCATCCGGATGGGCATGTGAGGGGCCGGTACCGGGCCATGGCCCGCCGGCCCCGGCCGCCGCGGCAGCTGCCGAGGAGCGGCGCGCGGCACCGGCCGTGTCGCATTCCAGGTCCCTTCACGAGTCATTCCGAGTTTTCTAGCCCGTGCCACAGTGCCTTGAACAGCACCACATGTATAAAGCAATAAAAGTCTATTGTTGATCTACAATCGTGGACCTACTTATTCGCTGAAGATCCAGCCTGGTCTCTGTAATACGTGGAGCTATATGCGACGTAGGTCCGTAGGAACTGACATCTGTTGTAAACACCGGTCCCAGATCAGTGTCACCCTCTGCTGTATAGCTGGAAACGGTTTTATTTGACGCTGGAAGCCAGGATTCTTGTAGTGGCTGGAGCCCGACTGGGCAGCATGTTCCCGAGGAGTCTCTCCGCAGTCCCCGCCGTGCATCCTCCGTGTGTGCGTAGGCTAGTCCCGCTGCAGCATGGCCGCACTCGTCCTCACACCACGGCACCGCCTGTAGCTTTGTCCTAATCCACGCAAAATGCTTGTCTGTGTAGGGGTAGTGGGGTAGTGAGGAACTGGCACGGCCGGGCAGCGGCTGCTCCTGGCAGGACCCAGTGCTGGAGCTTCGTGGACTGTGGGAGCACTGCGGCCAGACCTGCGGCTCCCCATGCCTCTCCCGGCTGTGCCTATGCTGTAAATACTTCTTGGACAACTTTCAAAACTTTCAACAAGTGGTGATAGTTTTAAATTTGACGATGTTGTGTGGGAATATTGGGGAGGGGGGGACACGCTGCCCCCCTGCCCACAGTTCTGCTTCTATATGTACAGCCCCTGCAGAGTGTGGTGTGTCTTGCAATATATATTTAATCCTATTTAAGGTAAAACATGCTTTCAACTCGATTTCTTTTAACAATGGATCCAGTACTTAACTGCTTCCCTACTGATGATCACAGTTCCTTCTTCTGTAGATGACTGTAACTTGAGATCACGTGGAAAATGCTGCTATTGATCATATTTCCCTGCTGATGGCCCTGACTCCTGCTGGCTCTCGCTGTCTGCGTGGTGACAGAGGTGGTGGGAATTACTCTGCTGGTGCACACAGTTGCTAAAGGAAGATTTAATTTTTCCAGGTTTCTTAGTAGAAGACGAATTTTAAGTCTGGTTACATTAGAAGTAGAAAATTAAATCGGTTGAGGTTAATGAAATGCCTGTTAGCTGTGAAGGAACAGATCTTTTGTACGCGTTGTATTTCCATATGGAATCATTGGGACTGGTGTAAGCCAGCACAGCCCTGAGCGCACCCAGCGCGGAGCTGCCCGAGGGCACGGGGACCTTGTGCTGGGACACTCGTGTGCTGTGAGCGGTGGCAGGGGAAGTCTGTATAATCGCTGATTTTAAATAAAGTTCTTTTCAAGTGCAAGTTGTGTTCACTCTGACGTGGGCAGAGCAGGGCTCTGCTGGGTGTTGAAACTCGGCCGTTCACACCAAGCACGGATTCATTGGCTTTTCCCTGAGAGGAGCCGCCGTGCCGTGGGGCACCCCCACGGTCAGCTGTCTGGATGCTGGGCCAGGTTGGGGCCATGGGGCCTGAGCTGGGGTTGCCAGGGCTCTGGACACCCAGCTACCGCTCCCCTTCCCTCTGGGGACCGGCCATCCCCCCAACAGGGGTTCAGCAGGTGCCTTCTCCTCACCTCCTGTCTCTCTGGCCCCGGTGATGCCGCAGAGGCCCCAGGGGTCTGACCAGTTCCTGCTGTTGCTCCAGGAGTCATTGGCTGTGACAGCACAGCAGCTGCTCTAAGGCTGTGGGCACTGGAACATTCAGGGTGGTTTGTACAAGTTGGTTCTTCAAAGCTCGGTAAATTCTTGCTTTGGTGCAAGCTGGCCACAGAGGTGTGTGCAGCGCTGGGCTCTGCAGTGGCACTGGTGTAAGGGGCTGGCTGGGGGCAGCTCTGGAGGGGCCTTCTGGCCCCAGCTGTGCTCTGGCTCCACACATCCAAGTACAAAAGCTGCAAAACACCACACTTACTTCTTTTCAAAAACTAACAGAGCAATACCCAAGTTTATTTCCCCTCGTGAGATGCAGCTTCTCATCTGCAGGCACTGACAGCTGGCGTGTTCTGACGTGCTGGCTGTGACCCCGTGCCACAATTGCGGTTGGTCGGGTTCTTCAGCGGAGCTGAGCTTGCTGAGGTGACGTCATTAACCACCTGCAACACACTTGTATCTCAATTTTTTTTTTTTTTCCCTTCCTCCCGTGAAGCCTTCTCAAGGCTGGCTGCAGAATTGCGCTTCAGTTACACATCAGGAGGGGCACATGGCTTGCTTCCTAAGGCGAGAGGTCCCTGCTCTCCTGCCAGGCCTTTCACAGCTGCTGGAACCGCACAAAGAGCTGCAGCCACGTCCCCCGCGCTGTGCCCGTGTCCCGCCCATCTGCGCACACTCAGCACAGAGGGGACCCGGCAGCGACAGGAGCCACACGTTCTGCAAGAGCGCGCGGGGACCAACAACCTCGTGGAGAGGGAACAGCCCCCTCAGCCCGGGCGGGAGGCCGGGACAGGTGGCGGCAGCGTCGCTGGCAGTGAGGGCGCGAGGGCTCGAGCGACAGGGAACCGGCCCCGGGCAGCGGCGGCGGCTCCGGGGCTGCCCCGGGAACGGGAACGGGCGGGGGGACAGCCCCGCCCCGCCCCACAGCGTCGCCTCGCGGCCGCCACGGCTCCCTCAGCTCCCGCTGCGCCACGCCCGGACCCGCCGGCCGCAGTGGGGAAGGGTCTCTGCTCTGGGCACAGCCCCGCGCCGGCCGCAGTGGGGAAGGGTCTCTGCTCCGGGCACAGCCCCGCGCCGGCCGCAGTGGGGAAAGGCCGCGCTGTGCTCACCTCACCCGTCACCTGCTCCAGAGCCGCCTCACTACTGGGCCAGCCTCCTGCACACGCTCTCCTCCGACCCAGGGCCGCAGCCTTGAAGCTCTCCTCTGTACGCATTTCTTCCGCATCCTCCACTGTTTCCGTAGCTCTTCCCCACACCTTCTGTCACATCCTCTCTGAGATGTCGGGCCTAACTCAGAGCCACCACTGCCCAGCTTCACTGCGGTCAGACCATTCTGTGACACCACGACTGCAGCCCGCTCCCAACCTGTGCTAAAGCACACGCTGCCGTGAACGCAGCAACTGAATGCCTTCTCATTATACCAGAGCTATGGAATAATGTCGAAGACACGAGTTACAGCACCAGCATCTGGTCTGGAGAGCCAGCTCCCACACCCAGCTCCCCCACCCGGCCAGACCCCAAGCGTGGGGATCTCATTGCAGCCCCATGTGCCGGGAACACCGGCAGGAGCCGCCACACGCGGGACAAGGAGGGGTCACAGCAGCGCACGGGGCAGCACCCAGGCGGTCTGACAGCAGGAGTCGTTTGCCACCGAGGTTGTCTGCCATCTGCAGTCACAAATCTACTAACACCAAGGTGATCTCACTGTGAGAACTGCTGTTCCCTCTCGGGCTTCCTCTCGAAAAGAGCCCGCAGCATTCCCAGACCCTTCCTGCCATTGCACAGTGCTCTCATAAGCCGAGCTGCTGTCCAGAGCTGAATACAACTTACCTCTAGGAGAAAACTAGACACAAAGCCCCAAAGCAAACCTGACAAGAGCAGAGCAAAGGCTTTCTAACAGTATAAGATCAATCTTTGTTTCATCCCCTCTTTTTCAGATTTACCAAATGCTTTTTGCTTTCGGAGTAAGTGCCTCTGCAGCACCCCGCTGTGAGGGATGTGCCTGTCGCTCTGCAGCACAGCTTGCACAGACACCTCACTCACAGGGGAGCAGGCATTCTGAGGGGAGCAGAACTGCCCGGGACTCTCCTCATGGGCTCAGTCCCCCTCTGCTCCCAGCAGAAAAAGTGACCATGGTGAATCATGGTTCAGATGCCTCTGTTCCGCTTCACTCAAAAGTAAACTGACAGGTACAATGTACCCTCCGTAACAATTTTAATCAACTACCCACCTGAGGGACTCTTGTTCCCCAAAGTCCCTGATTGGTCCCTTTTTTCTTACTTTACCAGCATCATCATCACTGTACAGCTGGAGTGAGCCACTGATCGCACTGGAGAGGAAACACACACAACTATTGTAATATTTTGTTTTCTAATCGGTGTGCAAAGCCCTCATTGCACGGAGGTCTCCCAGCAGTGCTCACAGCACAGGAGTGCAGCAGGCAGAAAACACCAACCCACACCGAATGGGGAGACGATTTTGGTGCTACTTTAGCAAGAGCTTTTTAATAAGCACACAACACAGGGTTTGTTTGAACTGTGCTGAGCTGATGCTTACCAGGAAGAGGAGATGCTTCTCGGTTTCTGGGACACGGACACTTCTTTGAGATCGGAAGACACGAAAACTGGCAGTTTTCAATGTTTCTTCTGTTTTACCTTAGACATAAACCAGAGCAGAGTTAGACATGCTCGGCAGGGCTCAGGTACTGAAGCAGACATTTACCGTAGTGAGTCAGCAGGCCCACGCCCAGATGTTAATTCAGAGCTATCACTGCAAACCCAAACCCCTACGAGGGCCACTGACAGCACCAGAGGACGCTTCTCCTAGAAGAGAAGAAACCAGTCTGTTGCATGAGAAGTGGTACCCCTGGCATCTGGCTGTTACTGCCTCACTGACACTGCATTTCTCCCTTTTGTTCAGAAAAGGGCTACTGAATTTAATTATACTGCAACAACATCTACAGCCAAAAAAATTCAACAAAACTGGTTTAATTTCAGAAAATGTGTTAAAATATATATATATTTGTACATCAATTTGACACACTGCATTAGTTTACACAAATGATGGTCTTTCTTGAAACTGTATTTATGAAATGTACATTTTTAATTTAAATACTCAGTATACACTGCATTTAATCTGCATGTTGCATTTATTAAATACATTAAATCTGCAATGTAACAAAACATCTTCTGCATACGAAATTCAAAACACCATTTTAAATGAACAAAAGATGGCTCACTTCATTTATTTGTTTTAACAACTAGTGCCTAGCACACTAGCTTAGCTCCACCAACACCAGCTGTTCTTTCTCTTTATTGACATTGTTCACAGACTAGTACATATTACACTAAGAGTGCTGGATAAAAACATGAGGTACGGAAGTGGTTCAAAGATTACAGGTCATGCAGATCATGCGAGACAGCAAAGAAAGTTGTGAATGAGAAAACACTAAATAAAAATACATAAAGAATGTGCATTATAAAATTAAAAAAAAAAAAAACCAAAACAAAAAACCAACAACCAACTCAATTACACAGCTTTGCTTCTTTGGTTACAAAGTAGGTTGAACAATTTCACAGCTTTTTATTCCCACCCAAAAAACCAAACCAAAAACGAAATGTCAAAAAGCAGAGGAATCATGGCCCCTTTCTCTCTATTAGAAAGTAGAAACAGAAATGAGCAAAGTTTTCTTCATCAAAATAGCCCATCACTTATTTATTATATCACAAGGACTGGTGACTACCTGTACAGATGCACTATGGTCTTCATACTTACACTCTATACAAAATTTACATTCAAGCTGGATCTTTACTACCGTAAATAAATACCAAAGGTCAATTGCCATTAGTGTTAGAAATATGCCAGGATTCTTTGTTCAATTATTGCCTAGACATTGTATCTATTAACGCAATCCCATCTATCATTTTACCCATACAGACATTTATTAAAAAAAATTCAAAAGTTCTGTGACATTGTTCATGTACATTATGAAAATAGCAGCCCTGTAATAAATAAAACAAATAAATGAAACTAACATAGGCAAATGTTACTTATATGAAAAGAACAGTGGCTCTGAAGAGGAACTGTTGCTCCTTACCAGACAGCAAGGCTCAAAGCAACCCATGAGCAATGGGAACCTCGGAGAGCCACCCAAGCTCTGACAGACCTCCCTCCTGAAGCCCAGGGAAATGATCCCAGGCCCAGGGACTCCCTCTGCAAGCTCCCGTGTGCGCCGAGGATTTACACCTCCCACACTGCAGCCACAGCGGCGGGGGACAGCTCTGGGAGGATGATTGTCTAATACTGAAAAGGCCAAACACACAACAGAAGCACGGCTGCTCGCTCTGGGCGGGTGGAGACGGCGGCGGCACACAGGGACTGAGGCGGGCTCGGCGCTCACGCGGAGGAGACGTTGGGTGGCTGCGGCGGCTGCGTGGGCTGCGCCTGCGAGGTGCTACTGGGGGTGGCCTGTTGGGTTGAGAGCTGGGATAACTGATCGTTGTTGGAAAGGGATTTTAACAGTGCATTTTCTCGTTCAAGTAAAGAGTTTCTTTCAACTAATTCTTTTATTTGTTCCTTCAGGACTTCCACTTCTTCTCTCACTGCATACATCAAATGGCTTTTCACTAGATCCTGCAAAGAATAAGTGGAGAGTTACACCACAGGAAAGAACAGTTTACTTCACCCCAGCCCCAGGACTTACTGTTACCGCTTTCACGGTGGTAAGCCCGGAGAAAAAAAACACTAACCACTAAAAATTTATGAATAAATCAGCCTTTGAGCACAAACAACCCAGTCCTTTTGTGAAGTAGGCCCGATATCAAAAGCTTTGTCTCCAGCACCCCAGTCACTTCGGTTACTTGGAAGCCAAGGATGAGAATGATGTCCCAGCTCCCCAGAAGAAAAGCACCAGCTCTGATGCTGTGACCTGGGGGTACGGGTCTGTGGTATGCAGGCCCAGTCACTGAGGTGTATGAGAACCAAAAGATAAGAAAGCTTTTACATCATCAGAAGCAAAAATCCAACAGCTGTAACTGAAGCTGAGCAGCATGTTACGGATGGCACACCTGACCCTTCTTCAGAAAAACTAGTAATGAACTTGGTTAAAGTAACAGACTGAAATATGCACTGTATTTTCAGCACTCCTTCAAGTTCAATCAACTTGTTCACCTTAATTTGTAAGAAAATTAACTGAAAAACATTTCTGGGCCAACAGTAAAAACAATAATGGTTTGTGGTCGTTCATAGTTAATACAGAAAATCCTTTTTCAATTGATGTTCTCAGTCTGACCAACCTGGAGGGATATCACAGCCTCACAGAAACACAAAACAGCAGGAAACATGCTCAGTGATGTTAGTCAGACATTAATCCTATTAGAAATAAGAACTTATATTTTACTTACCATTGCCTGTTCTATTTTGTTGTCAATGGCAACAACACTTGCACCAGAAGCACTGTAAATACAATGAGAAAACTCCGTGAGTGTTATTGTATCACTCAGGTAAAGCTATGCACCTGCAGGACTCCTGGATCATGCTGTCATTGGAAGGCTGAAGCTTAGAGTCAAGAATTCATTATACACTCATAGGGTGGTGTCCCATGTCCCCCCACCCTCCACCCCCACCCAGTTGCCCAGTACAGCTGGAACTCTCAAGAGACACTGCTCCTTCAGTTTATACCTTCTCATACTTATGACACCCATAACCATAAAAATGCATTAGAATAAACACTAAATCAACTGCTTTGATTCCTGGCCTCATTTTCCAGGTTTCTTCACTGGGGAAAACAAAAATTCAAGGGATATTCATGGGATTCTTACCACTAGTATTATTTCTTCCAAACTTTTCACAAAGCAATGAAAAAAAACCCCTGCTATAACAGTTGTTCTCTGGATTCACTTGAGTCCACCTTCCACCAGGTAAGGAGCTCCTGGCTCAGCACTGCCTGTGCAGCCTGTGGCAGCAAGCAGCAGGAGGGCAAGACATGACCAGAGCTCTGAGCCCTGTGGCCACTTCCTTGCTCCCAGTGAATTCTCTCTGGATCCTGTCTGACAGCTGACAAACATGGCTGTGGGTCACAGCTAGGGTCAGGCTTGTTCCACAGATGCACTCGTGTAGAACTCCCACCAGCACACCTCAGTATGCTGTGAGGATGTGCATTTGCTGTGCCAGCAAGATCCCAAACTGCATCTCTGAATCCTGTGTGATGGAAATCCAGCCCTTTATAGCTAGGGTCTGTTTCCAAGTCACACCACAGGCACAAGCCAGTCCCTCACTCGCAGCTCTGGAGCCAGGATTTTGGAGCAGGGTGTGTCCCTGTTCTCTCTCAGACTCTGGTCTCTCCATTCAGAGAGGAGCTGTAGCTCTCCCCAGGGCACACAGGGCTGCACCCCGCAGCAGCCACCTCTCCACCCACCCTGGCCCCATACCCTCCACATTACCCTCCCATCCCGGGTCTCAGTGGTCCCATTTTCCACCCAGCTCTGGTCTGACACAGACGGTAGTTCCTGGGCTGTGACAGCCCCAGCAGTGAGAGCTGCTGATAACACTCCCAGCCATGGGCATGGCTATCAGCAGTGTGCAGCCACATTTAGTAGAGTTAACATGGGGAAAATGCAAGGGTTGCAGTCATGCTGGAAAACTTGCCTCTCTGGAATTATGCAGCTCACCAAAAACCAAGTGTTAAGAAAAAAACACTCAAGGCTTTTTATAAAGATTATGGCGATGTGCTCAGCAGCACTAGCCACAGATGTGAAACACGGTGCAGCTCCTGAAGAGTGATACTGGTCAGAGAAGTTAATTTTAAGAGGTCCCACAGAACCATCAGTACCAGCACTGGGCTTTTACAAGCAGAGGGCATCAGGTTTGCAGACTGAGGGAGTAAGAGCCTCTCTTTCTACTGAACCAAGCTTGAAACCCAAACCAAAAGTGCTGAACACCCATTTCAGAAGAAAACTGTTCCAAGTTTCTTACTGTCTTCTAAGCCTCTTTCAAACCCTATCTATGGTAAACTTTCTCAGAATAAAAACTATTTATAACTCATGCCAAGGGAAGTATTCCTTTCCATGTTGAATTAACATGCATCAGACTCATCTGGCACTGTCAGAAGTATCTATGTTCATGAACCACAAAATCCCCGACTCCATGCCCTCTCACAGCCCTTCATAGACACCACTCTACAGGTCAGATGAGGCAGCTCTGAAGAGGTAACAAGAGGAGGACAATTAAAGCAAACACCACACTTGGCAGTGGGATCTACTTCTCCATCTTTGCAGCACAATTGTACACCTTTTGTCAATAGCTGTCTGGTCAAACTTGAGATTGGAACTTTGTTCTTCTATCCCTGTTCCAGCTATTTTGCAGCGTGATTATTGAAAAAATAAACCCCACTACATCACTCCATGTTAAGGCACTCAAGCAGCTCCATGAGAAAAACAGGCAGCCTTCCCTCAGCCTCCCAAAAGAGGCGTACCTGCGTGACGCACTGCAGAGGCACCTTCCCTGTGCTGTACCTTGTGCTCTGAGCTCCCCTCTGCCTGTTGGGTGGGTGCAGTGCTCACCATGTGGGTGTAGGAATTGTTCTTCCCTGAAGTGTGACTGGAATGAGCCAGGGAAACCACTGCTTTACCACACATACCCCACACTTAACTTGACACCTACAGTGCTGAAAGCTGTAAGTAGCTTTATACGCTACTTTGTAATATTCTTGCTGCCCTTATCCCCAGAGCAGCTGAGCTAAGACTGAAGTGCCGAGTCTGGATACCAGCCCTGCCCCCTGTACACATCCCGGCATCCATCCCAACTTCAGCAGGCAGAGGCTGGGACCACACAGATCCCCCTCACCCACCCACCCACGAGAAGCTCCACAATGACAGAGGGTGCCCCAGTTTGCCATCAGGCTAAAACCGACTATACTTCATGTCACTTTCTAAAAGCAGATGAGAATTAGATGTTACGGTAGCAAAATTCCCACATGATTTTGTTCTTTGTTCATCTGACAGTGCTCCCCAAACCGAGCAGCTCCTGCAGGACATTAATGAGCAGAGCCCTCCAGTGACAACTACTCTCATGGGAAACTCCAAATGTGCTGCCAAATCTTAAAATTTTGTACTTTTCTCAAATCCTAAACTCTTGACATCAAATTCCAGTTTGCATAAAAAATATTTTATCCCATGGCTGCAGAATGACATTTATACATACAATCCAGTCCTTATGAAAAGGCCAGAAAGAAACCCAAAAATATCTCTTAAATCAGTCTTTTTGGATGACGGAATGGAGAGAGTCTGACACATTCTGTGAGTGCACCATCCACTGTAGAGCCAATGCCTCAATCTGCAAGTCCTGGAACCAGAAGAGGAAAGACACTGTTTAGCTCTTGTACAAAAAGACCAATTACTGATTGTTCCAAGAGCTACAGAAGTCTGACAATTATTGTCAAAACTGCAAAAACATCAAGTACAACAGGGCAGATGAAAGGGTGCATTAGGCATGTAACATTTCTTTTTAACAGCAAAACGCCCACCCCACACTGAGCTTCTTGCAGCCCATCAAGTATCAAACGGATACACTGAACAGGGCACACTTCATTTTGACCTGGACCTCCCAGTTAAGGTCATGTCAATGAAGGCTCTACCCAAAACCAGGTTATATTGGTACACCAAGTTCACACTGAAGCCCACAAGGTACACAGCAAGATTTACAGTCAGCAAAAACATCACAGACCCCCCAAGCACAGTTTGTCACTCCCAGAGATGGATAGTAAACCCAATGTTTTCCTACCTTAAACACCAGGGAGCCTATTTTGTCAGAGAAATCCTCATTTTAATGGCTTAAAAAAATCTCAGTGGCTTTTGCTTAACCTATTAAATTGTCTTTATCTCAACTGACAAGTTCTCTCACTTTTCCTCTTTTGGGAAGAAGGGGAGTTGAGTGAGTGGCTGCATGGGGCTTAGTGCCAGCAGGATTAAACCATGACAGACCTTTTTGGCACTCAACATGGGGCTGGAAGGGTTTGAGGTAAGGACAGATTTGACTGGGATGTTCTAGATTGAATGGGTAGGTGCTCCTTCTGTGCACCTATTGCCTGGACGCTCCTGTGCTCACCATGGGCTTGCCTGCCTGACTCTGTTAGAGGCCACTGCTTGCTAGTGGCCACTTTTTGCTCTCACTGCTGCCACACTGCTCTTATCACCTCACTGCCGTGCCTGGAACACTTGATAACAGCCACTACCGTGTGCCTGGGCTGGCAGGTGCCCAGGGCAGCGCTGCTGCACTGGGCAGGCTGGAGCTCCAGCCAAAAGGATTGTGACCTGTGGATGAGATGATGGGGCAGCAGAGACCGAGCCACAGCCCATGGAGAACCCCAGCACTAGAGCAGGTGGGTGCCCAAAGGAGGCCATGATGCCCTGGGAAGTCTACGTTGGAACAGGCTCCTGGCAGAACCTGTGGCCCAATGGAAAGAGGAGTCCACACTGGAGCAGGTTTGTTGGAAGAATCTGAAGCAGCCCGTTCCTGAAGGACTGATCCTGTGGAAAGAACCCAATGGTGCAGCAGTTCATGCAGAGCTGCAGCCCATGGGAAGGACCCACACTGGAGAAGTTCAAGGAGGACTGTCTCTGTGGGTGGGATCCTATGCTAGAGCAGAGGAAAGTGTGAGACTGCCCTGCAGTGTGTGGTGAAGGCTGCAGGACCCAATGTGACTCAGCTTTGGTGTCCAATAGTTCCAAGCACCACACTACCTCTCCTGTCCTGAGTGACCAGCATGAGAGACGAAGCCCAAAATTGCAGATTAAACGACCTCAGTAGACATATGTGGACAATTTGCAGGCCTGGTGCATAGACTACAGGAATGACACCTACGTATTAGAGCAAAGGATGGGAAGGGGTGGTGGTGGTTAAGGAGGCTGTACTGGATAGTGTGCAACCTGAGCATGATGTAAAAAGTATGGAATAAAGGGCAGATAATGTGCTGGTTTGGGCAGCGGTAGAGTTAATTTTCTCCATAGCAGGTAGTATGGGGCTGTGCTTTGAATTTGCACCGGAAATAGTGTCAATAATACGAGTGATTTTATTATTGCTGAGAAGCACTTGCTTGCACAACACCAAGGCATTTGCTGCTTCTCATACAAAAAAGGTTAATGTCTTAATGTTAACTTGCCAACAACCACAGGAAAATTTAACCTTCAACATCACCTCATATTCATGGGCACCAAGATCCATTTCAATTATTGATCCAACAAGTGCCATTGCACTCAGTTTGGTGTTTTCACCATTAATGTCTTTAGATACAACTATCATCCTTCCAAGACACACGTTCTGAACTTCAAAATTCACCTCAAAATCTAGGTAAAAATACTAAGAATCAAACTTCAAAGGTATTTACAACTTAATTCATTCTGTATGCTTAAAAAAGCACAGTAGTTTGTTTTTAGATATTCCACAGACCTCAATAATATGTGTATTTTATACCAATGCTGGATACATTAGGAATGAGTTATACAGAGCCTACTTTGGCACAGTCAAGCACTAGTCTAGGTAATAGCGTTTCACACTGAAATGAGACTGAAATCCTACTGGCTGGATGATGTAAGCTAATTCTGAAGTTTTTCAGTCAGTAACAAAAAACATATTCTGTGTTCCAGTGTATTAATAATTATCTGTATACTACTATCCCGAGGAATTTCTTGACGTCAAGTTACCCTCCCAAAGACTCCCAGAATGCAGGAGTTTTCTTGCTTTTTAGATGCATAAAATGTATCACATCTCACAGCTGATCCTGCGGAGCAGAGCACATGGGACACCAATGCTCCATCCAACAGCCTCTGCAGGACAAAACCTTGAAAGCACCAGATGTGCTTCACTTTAAGTCACTTTAAGTGGAAAGGTGTTACCAATGGTCTGACGGACATCCCCAAGCCAAGTGACCACCCCCAGCTCTTCTTTCCCTTTTGCTGTCACTGCTTTGAATCAAATTATTGAACAACCTTTCTGGAAACACTAATAAGGCACACTGGAGTGTTCCCACTTGTTTTGCTTACAAGTGAACTACAAACTAAAGCCCTGTGGTCATTTATTCTTTTCCCTCATTGTTTACTCATTTATGAGCTACTGCCTTCCCACTGGTTGAGCTATTCAGTCTATCCAGAGAAATCTTTTCTATTCTTGAAAGAGTTAAGGCCTATTTAATTAGCCTCCATCCCATGAAGAGATTTTATAATGATAGCATCCCAATGCAATCACCTATCCAGCCTGGAAAGAGGATCTGTGTATTGCAGACTTCCATTATTTTTCTTTGTCAAAGCCATGTGAGAATGTGTGACAAGCTGAGGCAGTGAATTCACCACCTCAGGAGCTCCCACACACACTTTGAGTTAATTTATACTGTGGAGGTTTAATGCTTCACACATAAATGCAATGGAGACATAAATCCTACTGCTTTAAATTCAAGTTTACCAATAATGTGTTTTAGGCAGACCCACCAAAAGCTGCGACCACACCTTTACTGTGCAAAGACAACCCAGGCTCAGAAGAGCAGTCACCCAGACTCACGTGAATATGCCAAGCAGCCACTATTCCCCTTCTTAAACCACATCGGTTGAAAAGACCAACGCGTGAGACTTGTGCCTTCAGCAACACCTATGTGAGCACTGTGCAAGAAAACATCCCTGCTAATGTGTCAGCAACAACCAGTATCTCCCTAACACTTACTGGTTTGAGCGTCACCAGCACTCTTCCTGCCACAGCGTGTTGGTGAAAAATAAAATAGTTTCTATTCACTGGAGCAGTTCAGCAATCTCTTGTTCTCTATTGCAATATCATGTGGCTAGCTCTGCTGACTTCAACAAGTCCCCAGAGACAGCTACTCATAGGAGAATAATCCATATTTGTTAGAAAAAACCACTAGAATAACACCAAAAGATTTTCTGTTTACACCAAAGTCTCCTAAGTCAAGCCCCCCAGGTTCATGAACTACTTCTTAAAGAGCTGCAAAATGTAATTACGAGTTCACTGCCAGCAGACTCATGGTCCTGGTGATCTGCAGTGTGTCAACCCCCACATTTTGTGATGGGCAAACAAAGCGATTCTGAGGAAGTCACACGAGCTTATTGTTTTCACAGCAGCAATTTTTCTTTCCCAAACCAGAGATGACATAAAGAAGCCCCACACCATGTTCTTGTTACAGCCCCCACTGTGTCCAGCCCACATGGACCTCCCCAGCTCCATCCTGTGAGGGCTCTCACAACCAGCTGCACTGCTCATTGATGGCCCTGACATTCCCTCCACTAGCTTTTACTGGAAATTTATAGCTGAAAGCTTCTCAGATTCAACCATCCCGTGAAGGAAAGCTGCCTAACATGACCTTAAAATCCAATAACTGGGGTATAAAAAACCTGCAAAATCCTGTCAAAGACTTTGGAATTTGAATGGATTTTAAGTTTAAAACATGCATCAATCCTGATGAATTTTACTCTGTTCTCACAAACACTTGTTTTTACCACAAAGTGTTCATCGACAAAGATGCAAGGTTATTTTAAAGGCAGCCATTTATTTTCTTCTACCTGAATTTAATGTTCTTCTATATCCCACATTTCCAGCACTTGCTCAGGCATTGTACACAAACCTCAGATTTGTGAAGCCTCCATCTTAATCATTCATTATTTGATTTTAGGGTTTTTTGAATTAGCTTCCTCATCTTAAGACTTATTTTGAGGCATGAAAATAGAGAAACAGCTAAAGGCTAGACCACAAAGTGACTTAGTGGTCTACAAACCAAATGTGTATTCTAAGCCCTGAAGTTTGTTCCAGTGAAATAACAAAGTCCTTGAAACCTAAATACCAACTCTGTTCCATAAATACAAGGAAGTGGCATCATCCAGAGCTTAAAGCAAAACCATAAATTTGTCCAACTTTCTGCTGAAAAAAGGAAGATGTGCTTTGAAACTGAGCTTAATGCCAGCACCCCAGCAATACACAATATTTTTTTTAAAAAGAGCAGGACACTCAGCATTACTTATAACCTTCATCATTGTGCAGTATACAAACTGTTGACAAGCAAACTTTAAAGGATTCAGTTGAGCTGTGCAAGTTGAGAAGCCTTTCAAGTCAAATACAGCCAGTACAGTGATGAAATGGTTATCAATACTTCAACAGCCAAACAAAATTTACATTCTACACAGCTTGTTAAGCATAAGTTTTGACAAGCCAGAGCAGCACAAGGCATTAAATCACATAATCACTAGGACTTCGACTTAATGCTGACAAAAAAAATCCCTCAAAATCATTAAAGCACAGGAAAGAAACAGTTTGCAGCTACTGATGAATTAGTAATGCACTTCTCTCAAGTCCTATCCGTGCCAGATAAGACTGTTGCACTTCACTGCAGTTTCTCACAATGAGTTCAATGCTAACTTTGGAGATTTACTTTGTCCTTGTCACAGTTCACCTGTGTTCCCTATCCAGCTTTACTTCAGCAGAATGAAAGTAAGCCAGAAAGCCTCCTTTCCTGGTTTTAAGATAGAAATATCTTAACTTTACCAAAATTGTGCTGAAACATAATATTTTCACAATGTGTTTTCTGATACAGGACTTAATGCCAAAAAAGTTTCCTCTTTTGGAAAAGGAAACTGTAAATATTTTGGCGAAGGTCAGCTAGGAGCTGACTAGCATTAAACTCTGAACTTACACATTGTGTATGATACATGCATAATGGAAGGAGGAAAAAAAAGTCATGTCATATTTTACAGTTTAGTTTCATGTTTTAGAACAAATACTTCACTTCCATGACTGCTTTCACCTCTTCAAAGTGCAGAAGCCCAATATGGAGTTCTTAACACAGGCAGCAGTTCTGTGCAAACAAAAACAATGAGAAACTTGCAGAGAGCAAAGCCATTCATGCATACCTCAGCATGTATGCATTCCATACTCAAGCATCCATACCTATCCCAGGTGGTCTTTGACTCGTGTAACTTGTTGAAATGGAACGCTTGGTAGAATGCAGTTGACGGATTCCTATGAGATCCAAGAATCAGACAGACATATTGAAAATGGGTATTTAATAAAAATACCAACCCTCTTAATTCAACCTGCATTACAAAGTGAATTAGCTGTCCAGACAGGTTAAACTAATGTCTGAAAGGCCCTACTGTTTCTCTGGGTTTGCATTAAGGATGCAAGGATCCAAAATAAAATAGTAATTCTCCAGCCCTATGGATTTTCAGGTTACATCAAGCTGCTCCTGCACAAAGATGACTGTAAGGCCAACAGTGAGACATCTCCCGTCCTGCTGGCGATGCTCTATAGTTTAGCTGTACACCACCCCAATGCCAAACATACCTAAACCCAAGAGACACCTTTCACATTTTTAGTATGTCCCAAACTACCTCTGCACACAGCACCCACTGTTTCCATCCTACTTAACTCCCTGCTTTATACTCAAAATAGATGAGTCCTCCAAGGGGACCTGGAAGTCAGAGCTTAATATGTCACATTCAAACTACAACAGACCAAGTTACAATTCAAAACCAGATCCAGTTAGAAATGAAGAATTTAATGTAAACTATCTTTGTAAGCACCTCTCAATCACATTTCCACTTTCCCTTCCCACAGTGCAACAGGGCAAGGGCTGATGAAGGCCCTTGGCCATGCACTCATCAGAAAGCTCTCACAACCCACAAGGCCAGAGCACAGTAACCTTGTTGAAAACCGTACACTATGGCCACATTCCAACACCAGTGCCAAAGCCCTGGCAGCCTGACCCTCCAGCCTCAGCCCCACCATGTCAGCCGTACTGACAGTGTAATAAGAAAATCTTACTTCTCCAAAATCTCATCTGAACATTTGTTGCAAACTAGACACTGGATGAAGCACACAGTTCTCTGCTGCCAGTGGCTGCAGCAGTGTTATACTGAGGCATAGAAGGTCCTCTCCTCAAACTGCTCATCCTCATGTGGGCAGAGCTATGCCAGCCCTAGAGACGAATGCAACAACCTTGCTGAAAAATCTTCAGAAATGCAAGCATGAGTTCAAATTCCTTTCGGAATCAGTTTTAAAACAAGAAGTTGATATCAACATTAGAAGCATTTTCTAAGTTTATGGCAAAAATATTTCTTAAAACAACTGTCTTCAAATTACTTAATTATTTCAATTTAAGTACAATTACTGCATAGTAAAAACCACATAAAACAAAAACATCACAGAAGCAGCACCATAACAAAACACTGTCAGAAGTAATTTGATTCTCATAGCAGGTATGTAACAAAAACCTTGCAAGGATAATGGTATTTGTGCATCAGCAGTGATCAGGAAGTGTCTGAGTTTCAAGTGTCTGTCACTCCTTTTCTCACCTTCAGCACTGTACCCTTCAAAAAAAAATTCCCGTGAGACTGGAATTTAGCTTAAAACCTGTTACAGAAGTTGCTTGATTGAAACTGATAAACACCATCCTCTTATGTTGGTAAGATTCACATTTTTCTAAGAAGCACTGCACACAACAAGTAATTATAAAAAGAACACCACCATGCTAAAGGACATTTGTGTGATAGGATTTCACATGTGGAAGACAATTGGCATCTGCAGATCAAGAGAGCATTCCTTTGCTGAAAGGAAGGCCCCAGACCAGGCTCTTCTTTCTAATGCAGCTGTCTGTCAGGAGTATGTAAAGCCCCTTCCTCAGAATGAGGCTGTAAATAGAAAGTCATTTAACTTCGATGACCAATTTACTTGTAGCATATAAAGCCCTGTTGCTATTGTTAGGTATAAAAAGTGGTTTATAACCACACAGCATGTATTCCATATAGTCTATTTTTATACCGATACACTATATGTTCTATATTTTTGTACTATTCTTAAGCAAGCATCTGAAAAGATATGGAAAAATTTTCCTTATTAGATTCTCATGTGTAATCCCTACTGCTGAAATTGCTTTTGCATTACTTCAGACAAATAAGAGAACCTTTTCTACTCCACAGCTATATATTTTAAAAATAATTAATGGGGGTATGTGTACCTAAACAGGAAAAGCAAATCCACAGAGGCAGCATGAATGATGCCTCACATGCAGATCTGAACTAATGTGACAGTTTCAGACTGCTGAGGCATCTAGTGTTAACCATAAGAAACAGTGAAAGGTTAGAGAATGCCTAAAAATGCCTTTCTGTTTGCAGAAACAACTGAGAAAACAGCTTACGGGAGCAGTAAAATGTGGTCTGCTGCTGCTGTGCCACAGCTGGAGCACCACAATTCCTCCTGACACTGTCCTAAGTGAATGCAGGGACAGCCTGGACCAGAAAAGCAGATTGCCCAGGTCTCTTCCCTGGCAGACTGGCAGGTCTGAGGTCAAGACTCAATCCCAGTCCCTGGCAGATTGACAGAGTGGAACCAAGCGCCAGACAGGACAGGAATGTCCCAGATGCTGACCCAGAGAAAAAGCAACCACCTACCCTTCCACAGAAGGTACCCCAGAACTTCTCTTCCTCCATCTCTGTTAAAAGAGACCAGGTATCCATCCCCAAGAGTACACGGGCTTGATTTCAGTCCCAGACTATGACAGACAACTAGCTTAGTACACTTAAACATTCAAAGTGTATCTCAAGTGGCCAAAAATGCCTCCATGTCTCTATAAACAAGTCATACAATACATATTGCTTTTATGTCCTTTAAAAGCTCATGAATGCCAATATTTACAACTTACTCCCATGCTCTGGTTTCTAAGAACTGTTTTTATGTAACAGAAAATTTGATCCAAATTTAAAGAAGAGCTTACTCAGTTCCCTGAATGCCCAGGACGTCAAGCTGTCTCCCTTTAAAAGGGAAGCCTAGACCTCATCCCAAGTCTCACGTTACAGTTGGAAATGTATCCTCCCACTGACATTCATCAGGACAATATTTCAAATACAAACTTCATCCTTGAGAGCTCTGCTTGCTAGAAACCATGCCTGTGAAAGCTGGCAGATCATCAAGTATACAGATAAATACCTTTTGGTTCAAGTAATAATACTGCCTTTGGACTGGGTATCAGCCCAACACACAGTGGCTGCTGCACAGATGCCTTTTTCCCAGCTACTTCCTTTGAAAGAAAGTTACATCATTGCTCATGAAAAAATTTCAATCTTCAAACTACTGACCAACCTCAGCAATTGAGGGTAACAACAAGAAGAACACATGGAATATAGCACTTTTTTCCCCAAATAAAAAATTCATACCACCTCACACAGCTCTCTCTCAATATCACTGACTTATTTTCTTTAGGTTTGAGAACAGGAATGATGCAGAACATTCAAAAGGCCTAAGCACCTGTCTTCAAAGAACATGAAAACAACAGGTCAGACAATCCATGCTCAATACCTCTAAGGAAAACCAAGGAAGAGCAGAAGCATATATTTAATTACCCAGACAGCAGCAAGCACACATGGATGACCTTTACAAAAGCTCACTTCAGCCAAAATTCCTTCTGAGAACAATTAACAGGTCTCATATAGAAAGCCACAGGAGATGTGGCCACGCCATAAAATGAGTTGAGCTTTTAACATCACCTTGCATGACATTTTTGTTGCTAAGAGCTTGGCTTATACAAAGCAAGTCCACCATTGGCAACTACTGTGCACGTGGCTCTCTAAGGGTTCAGTGGAAGGATCATTCACCAGTGCTCTCCCGGGGTCTCCTCCAAGTGTGTTATGGGATACTTTAATCCATTACTTGGGCAGTGGCATACAGACTATCTCTATACCTGCAGATGATCTGCAAGCACTCTGGACAGCAGGAATAGAATTCAGGAAGATCTTGCCCAATTGGAGCAATGGTCTGAAATAAAAAGGATGCAATTCAATAAGGATAAGGGGGAATCAGTAAGATCTGGTAGCAATAATCAGTTGCACAAGTACAAAACATGAGTAGCTGACTGCAATTCCACAGAAAAGAATCTAAACAGGATTTAAAAAATAAAAGCCTTGCAAAGGTGTCAAACCTCTAAACAGGACGTACACAGAGTAACTGAAATCTTGCTTTATTTGGCCTGAGTCCTTAGCTTCAATTTCATGGTTTGGATACCAGCTCTCCAGAAGGATATATGCCTACCTATTCTCATAACCCTGATCCTAGAAATAAGGCCATTAATCATGCACTAATACATCAGTAGGATTGGGAAGTCAATAGCAATGTTCCAGCTCCCATCCTGTGCACAGAGGTATAGGAGCTGGGCATTTTGTCCCAAAAAAAGTATTATTCAGTCACATTTATCAAAGGAAGCGCACCAGGGTGGAACTTTGTGCATCTGTGTTACTGCTACAGAGCCAGAAGTGAACCAAGCACTTAGAGAAAGAAGTGATTCAAAGATGCCTTGAAGAGGAAGTCAGCAAACAAACATATTCAACCTTTTTTAACATCAGAATTACTACTGAATAGGTAAGAGACCCAACAGTAAGGTAAGCATGCAGTCTGAGCTCAAGAGAACTGTCACCATACACGGATGTGTTTGTGCACTAAGGAACAAATGAATCCCTCCTTAGTGTCTAAAGTTTATAAAAGACTGGATGTACTTTTAGCCAGAAGCATTTCAAACCCAAGGTAGGTTTCAGTTGTGTCTCAGTGCTCCCCCAAAAAAGGCTGTGTACTGGGGTACTGACTATGACCTGCAATGGGGACTGACTAAAGCTGGTCTCAAAATTACAGCACTTGGCAGGGTTCATCTGGGATCTGGACAAGGGATTTGACGATCACTTGATCACAGCTTATCAGGGAACTTGCAGCGTAATTTATGGCATTTTGAGATGATGTTTACATTAGTAACAGAATTCCATCTCCTTTTAAAAGATGTTTCTCTTTATTTTTAGCACCTTCTATTTAAAGCAGCTGCAACTTTGAATCAGCTTTCTTTCATAAGACTCAATCTACAAAACAGTAACTGGAGCACAAAGCTTTGCAGGAGAAAACTGACAGGGACTAAATGTGGGGGAGTCAACGCAAAATTAAGGTAAAAAACATCTCGAGCTCTGAAGTGATGTGATTAATTGCGTATTCTGTTCACGCAGTTCCTTAAAGCCATTATACTTGCTATACATACCCTAAAAAACCAGCAAGAATTCAAAGCTTTAACACTCAGTTTTAGGTGCATTGTAGCTACAAATGAGAGGAAGGGCTGACTCAATGACCCGCCCACATGACAGTTTTTGGGACAGTAGCTCTCAAACACCACAATGGATTTAAAGGGGTTTCACAGGCTACTACAAAATAAAAATATCATAACAACATAGAGAAAGCACACTGCACGGTACTGATTTTCACTGGAAAAATCAAAAGCAGTAGCCCATACTTCTTCACCTTGCTCTCAAAAGAAGATTTTGGCAAATGATTTCCTGCAGTGACTAGAAGTCTCTAAGGTGTAGGAAATGCAGACGACTGTCTCAAATGCATAGGGTATGAAGTTCGGCAGAGGTGTTTCACTGGTCACTTGCCTGCTCTGTTGAAATGTTGGCATCAGTCTTCCCCTGCTCTGGGTGAGCTTGGGTATTTAAAAACAACACCAGGAATATTTTTCAACCGCTACCAATGCTATTATTTGCTTTATGTAATGATGTGATTTTAATAAAAATAAATAATAAAAAAATAATTAGAAATGTTTCATTATTACCTGTACTGGGTAGTAACCATACACTATTTCTGAAGGAGCTTTGCTGAAGAGTTTAAACAGTGAATTCCAGTATGACTATTTAATACTAACCATAGAAAGAATAAAACAATCTTCTAAGTATCTTCTTATTCCTGATTTCAACAGCTGCAGCTCAAAACTCTGGAGTCCAGTTCTCTTGGGTCCCACAGATTGGTCCCCAAGCCTCAGGTGTGCTGCGCACAACCTATAATCTAACAGCTTTAAGGTTTTCAGGATTCAGTGATGACCCTTTCCATTCTCAACATGCTGTCTTCCCACTTTCCGAAGCCAGGATCAATGCACTCCTGTCCCAGCCAGGTACCCAGCACTCTCATGCTCCTCCTGTCCCAGACAGCACTTGCCACAGATGCCTTGATTAACACACCACCTGCTAATGAAGCATGGCTGTTCTGTGAAGGCTGTCAGGGCTGTCAGTCAGGCTGAACTTTAATTACATCATCTTACAAACTGTGTGAAGAGTAATCTGAGAGCTTCTGTTCTCAAATCAAAACATGTAACAAGTGTAAGGCTTCTCGTACTAATGACTTGTCTTCTCCCTGGATATAGTCAACCTTCAGTTCTTGGAGGGAAGATAAAGGACAAAGTACTTACATGAGGCACAGCTTGCCTTCAAGGCAAAAAGAAACTACAGCAGATCACATTTTCAGAGAGAAACTTGTAGATTACAAGCTGGTAACAGCAATGCAGAAAGTCTGCCTGACCTAGTCAAGGATTCTTGCCTCTATCAAGCAGCTTTCAAGAAAAGCCACAGAAAAGCTCACCAGTATTATCCACGTTTGAATGAACTGAGACAAGTTAAAAAAAAAAAAAAAAAAACACCAAACCAAACCAAAAGCAAAAAAAGCCTTATTGAAAATAACTCCCATGGTCTCAACACCTTGAACTCCACTTCACATGGGATGGAGCCCTTCAGCATCTATTGAGATTTGCCAAAGAATATCACTGTGCCACGATACTCTCCTGCAAATTATCCCATTCAAGAGAGCAAGCTCTGAGTGCTCCTACCTAGCAGACCCTGATACACTGGTATAAAGGAGGGAGCAAAATAATAAATTCAGCATTTCTGAAATAAAAAGATCTACATTTGCTAGTATTGCATTATAGATCCAAAAATCTGCAAAACTCCTCAAAAGTATTGACTTTTATACAAACTTGGCTGGTAAAGAAAAGGGATGTATTTGTATGTATGAACATGTTATTGACAATGATCAGGCTCCTGCTGCCTGTGATGCCCACAAAACCCGATCTTCTCAAACAAAGTGATGAAGGGAAAGCTGCCTGTGATTTCTGGTGAAAGTGGCCCTGCATAGTGGAACACGGCTTGAATACTCATCCTCAAATAAAACGGCACTAAAATGAGATTTTTTTTCCTCCCACTAAGTTGTGGTGACAACAATTTCAGCTATTTCAGTCATATATAAATACAAATGGCTCCTGGTTTTTTGACAACAAAATATTTCAGTATCAGTGGGGGGAAAAAAAAAAGAGTGGATAAAACAGCTTCAAGCAGACTCAGGCAAATCCCACCTGTCCTATTTATGTGATAATGGTCAGGAACGCATCTATGAGCATACATTTCAAATGACATACTTAGCTTCTAAAAAAGATATTAGATCCTAGGCCACATATGGCACGGTTATTTACACAGTATATTATAAATCTGTCTGCCTTCCCACACCATTTACAAAGTCTCTACCACTCAAGTTTCAGGCTAGCCTGTGCTGTCAGTGAGTGCTCGACACTTGGTTTATAGAAACCGTATTTTTAAAAATGCATCTGTAGGGTTGGTCGAGGTATTTACAGGCTTTGCACCCACCAAAGAGTATTCTACATAAGAGACATTCCCAGGAGTTCTCATCTATACCCCTACAAAAATAGCTGAAGTAACTTGACAGAGAAGCAAGCAGGGGTTTTTAACCCTCATTTCTGACCACCCCATCCTCTACTGGATGTTAAACCTGCTTGAGATGGATACAAAAGCTTCAGATACTTCACTGAAAGCAGTGTCTCATCTCCTATCCAATCTACGCTTCTCCACTGCAAGCTCACACGCCTGCCACACTCATCCCCTCCCAGACATAAATGGGTCAGGACTCCGCCCTCACTGCACAGGGGTGAATGGTATCCTGGGCTGCACAAGGCAAAGTCCGGCAGGTGGAGGGAGGGGATCCCTCCCCTCCACTCAGCACTGCTGAGGCCACACCTGCAGGGCTGTGCCCAGATCCCCATTCCAGTTTGTAACCTTTCGTGCATACCAGACAAACCCACCAGCTGTCAGTGCGACAGCTGACACCTCTCCAGGGCACTAATTAATATTTCCACCTTCTCTCTGCACTGACAAAAGCACTCAAGCAAGCTGTCACAATTCAAATGCATCCTTCATAGCTTCAAAGGGAGAGTAGATATACACACTCTTAGACTAATTTTGCTTTATTTGACAAAGAAAATTAAGACAAGCGTCCAGCTGTCCTTCATGTGACCAAGTAATTCACCTGCCCTGCCTGAGTAAAAATAGATCATCCCATAAGGCAAAGATTTCCTGGTACTCAAGACACATTTGTATTTATGAAGTGTGAAGTTTAAAGATAGAATAATTTTCAAGAGGAATGAAAGTACAACCTTACTCTGCACTTCAAGTGACCTCTTATGCCTGGACAATCTTCTCAGAAGACAGTGGCTTTAGTAGTTACTATAAATACTTCTCTCTTTACACTTTGTCAAATACAGGAATAAAAGCAGACACCTGTGCCTGACAATCTAGATTTATTGAACACAACCATCCAGATGTACTTTAGCAGGAGGAGACTCACAGAAGTTTCTTAAGGAATCGTTGCTGACACAAAGCACAAACAAGGTTTGCACTTCTCCTGAGCAATAGCAACTGCTAATCACCAGCTTTAAAGCGGGAAAATTAATATACAGCCTCAACACGCAACAGGCTAATAACTCAAATATCCAGTACAGTAACAGGGAGTAATTCCTCTTTACTATAGTGTCACCTGAAGTCATAAGAAATTATCAGCACTTCCTGTAAAAATGCAGCCTTGGAGAGCTTTCAGCCCTTCTGGAGTCTGAGAGCAGTTTAGTAGTCCTGCCTTCTCAAAGCATCCCAATACTTGCATATTCGGCTTTTAACAAGAAGTTTAGAATAGCTTCCATAAAACATATGCTGCTATTTCTAACATACAGACAGCATTCAGAAATCAGCTATGGAACATTTGCACCCTTCTATAGGAGAGCAGGAAAAAATTAACCCCCAGCAGCTGAGCAGAACACTCGGGAGTCTGAGGTACAGGGAACCACCCCTGTCAGGGCTGGTCACTACAGTCTTTCAAACAAACTGAACAGTATCACTGTGAATTTCTTTCAACTATTTTCCCCATTTCCTCCTTTTAATAACTCTCTCATCTGAAACACTTGTACCTCATTGATTCTAAGAATGTACTGACTTGTCCTTAACAAAAGAATTTGAATGCTTAAACTGGGAAACAGCACTATCAAACGAGTTACCAGTTTTGTTTAGCTATTTTGCACCACTCCAAAACTGACTGCACAGCATGATAGGCTTTCTACCAGCCAGAAACTCATGAAGTGCTGCAGTTACCTTTGATAAGATTTGTTATAGAAAGTACAGCAAGCACTGAACACAACCAACTAGAGTTTGTTTGCATTAACCATCGTTTGCTGCCACCAACTGCAGAGGTCACCCCAGAAGTCCCACCTTAGCTTTCAAACTGTCTGTCACACTGAAGGCTCTCCAGGCTCTGGAGCATGTCTGTCCAGGATTCATTCTCACCTGCTTTCACACACACTCGCCAATACAGGCCTTCAGGAAGAGAGCTGAGAACAAGTCTGCAGCTGCAGGAGAGCTCAAACCTCTAAAAAGTTTATGAGCAAAGTGAAGAAAGGGATAATACTGAGTACTAAGGCAATTCAAGTATCATGTATTTGCAGAATACTTACTTTTTTCTTTAGGAGCACAACAAAATATGTATCTAGGGCAATACCTAAGTGATCCCATGCCCAGTTTTATCCTTATATGATGAACATGGTCTCAAGAGCACAGTTCTACCAGCAGTTTGTGCTCCATACAAATATGCGATTTAGCTGAGCTCGGAGACATGCTGCGGAGAGCCCCGTACAATCGGGTTCTCAACAGCTCAGCTGCCACAGCTGACAGTTCACAATTGCAGCCATTCATTAGTGTTCCTGGAATACAGCCGGAACAGTTCAAGCTGGTCAGTTATCTCTGGAAAATGATCTATACTCTGCTCCTTTTCCAAGAGACCTAGTAATATTTTGCCCCGAAAGTCTGCCAAACATGTAGGAGGTTTGAATAAGCTTTCTCAGTAACATTCTTTTAACAGAAGCAACATATTTCTTTTCCCTCAAGAGCCAAAATAAAGTCATTAAGCCAGATGAAATATTCTGCCTGTCAATTACAAATTTGTGTCTACATGGGCATAAAGGCGAGCAGAGAACCTGACAGACACTGATACCAAAATCCTCTCAGGTGCTCTAACTGCCCTCCCTCCAAAATAATTACTACTAGTGCTGAAGTCCAACAAAAGAAGAGTCAGAGCAATTTTGAGACCCAGTTTTAACCGTGTTTTTACAGTATTTTTCAGGCTCCCTGTTTGAGGGAGCAATACCCACATCTGCCTCAGTAACAGTACTAGTTCCTCCATCCTTTAACACTGCTGCAGTTTATTTCACTTGCAGCCACATTTCAAGAGGAAAAGAAAATAATACTATGTTATGCTGTAAATATTTCATAACTTTCACACAACAATTTTTCCTTTTTTAAGAGCTTAGAAACTTGGACACATAAACTGAAAAAACGGCTCTGCTTTTCAAGGAAGGCGTGACATCCCAAAGGTTTTTTTCCTTTTCTTTTTCATTCTTTTGGACTACCTATCCACCCTTTCTTCCCTCCCAGACAAGATTTTCCAATTAATTGATTCTTCACTATTCATCAAGTCAATGCAAGAAACCACAGTTTTTTACAAAATGCTGTCAAAACATACTGGGCTATGGGAACAGGAAATCAAAAGTCTTCGGGCAATGGCTTGGAAGAAAGTAATCTATAAACATAGTTCTCTCTACATATCAGGCTAGATAACCTTACACCTCCACCCCTAATAACCTTAGATGTTGTTTGATTTAAAACAGCAGACTATAAGATAGGAGTAATACAAAAAACTTTTTTTCAGAAATACATGAACCGACCAACTTTTTACATCATGTTTACTACGTTCCTGACATGCTGTTTTCAAAGAATTTCCATCTTAACTATTTTAAAACAGCTCCTCTTCATATTCGGAATGGTGAGTGACTTTCCAGATAAATCCAGGGTATTGAGAGCTATACACTACTCCCTGATGAGTACTGTTTGAGAAGATGACTATAGGAGAATGATCTACACAAGTCTGCAAAGCTTCAAGTACATGCAAATATTGAAGTATAACTGAAGGTGCCAGAAGTAATGTAGATACCTGCCTACACACTGAGCCCCATTTCTGGGGATGTTACACATTAACACTAAGAAAGACAAAAGAGAAAAATGCTTTCCACAGATTTATAGCTTCTATGACCACCACGTAACCTCTCCGAACTGAGCTGTGTGTTAACTTCCTGGACCTGCCAGCACAAACCATGACTCATGATGTATCAGCTCCCTTTGTGCCTTAATAGCTTTATCAGTGTCAACCCCCAGCCTATTAATGACACTTGAAGGTCTACATTAACTATTTCAGCACTGATTCCAGTAGATAAGGCAGCTAGGCAAAGCCCGTGGGAGTAGTGGCACAATTTAAGTGGCTGGAAAGAGGAAAAAAGCAGGAGACAGTTTTACAATAAAGCCTTTTCAGAGAGTAAAGCAAATAAAAACCAAGTGGTAAAACAGCCTTAACAAGCTGCTAGGTTTTCATTCTCACCTCTGCCTGAAGCCAGTGGAAGTCAGGCTACTGCTTGAGGGGAGCAAAGAATAAACTTGGATCTACTGTCTCTGTATCTATCTCCTACGCTGCATTGAGGTCTAGGCCCGTTTAAGGTGAGCTTTCACGGCTTACCAGGATGACCTTCCCAGCTGGGAAAGACTCTCGCACCATTCGTGTGCTCCTGGCTTTCTGACCACCCAGCACAGTTTTATCACCCAGGGCAGAAGCTGACAAACGAGACATATGCACTCCTTCACTGATAACCAGACATTAGTTTCTCTACTGAACACCACAGCATGGCCTGTCAAAAAGAGTACACTGCATTCAGACCCCATTTCCGTTTCTCACTCATAGTTCTCACGGCAAAGTGTCTGAAAGAACCTCTTTAGACATCAACAGCATGTAAAGCACCACTGCAAGGTGGCAAGTTCAAAGACTAAACTAGAAAAATAACTTTAAAAATCACTGTTCTGGGTAAGAGCACCAAGAACTGACTCACTGGAGTGCCACAGAAAGTTAGAAGCCCCTAGTCTGAATAAGCAGGACAAGTTTTTCCCCTATCTTTACACAGAAGTGATTCACTTGTCACAGATAATCATGTTCATTACCACAATTTATATTAAGTACTAGAAGCTATGAAAAACAAATGCAAAATGCATTCCATTTTTTCTGATTCCTGAATCAACAGAATGATTAAACACCAGACAAATCATCTTCTCATATAGCACTGAGCTATGAAAAGAACCTACCAGCTTGAAATCTAACCTTATTTGCACAAGGCAGTTTGTCAGCTGGATTAGCAATCCTCTTAATGTAGGCAAACTGCGAGAAAATTTTAACTGTTTAACTTTTTCTTGTCAGTCCTTTACCACTTTAATCAGAACCAGCACAGCTTTCCAAACCATGGCTTTTTCTTGCAGAAAAGCACAGCAGTTAATTTCTCAGACACGGCGTCAGCCAATGCTCCAGCGAGCACAGGCCTGCATTAAATCTGCAGCCTGAACTCTCCAAACATCCACTTTGAGGTGCTCTCTCCATCCACTGCCCCCCAGTCCCACAGACACAGCTGCTTTACTAAAACGTGCTCCAAGCAACACTGACTATATTATCTTAACGTCTGGTGCTGTCCCAAGGTGAGGGAAGACTTACAGAGAAATTCACCACAAGATCTGCTCATAGTGGCCTAATGCCTGTTTTTAAAAACAAATAACATGCATGTATTCCCTTCCTCCAAACTGCAGCAATCCTGACAGTAAATGTTGGGACTTAAATTCAGTGCTCAAACACTGCTTGATTCTTCTTTCCCTCAAAGAAGTCAATCAAGTAGTTTTGGCCTTCAGAGCAGTCTGACGTGTCTATGGGAACAGCAGCCACACACCCACTCCCTATCTCAGACCCTCTTACGAGTCTGCTCACACCACACCCCTCTGTTACAACTCATAGTTCCAAATTACTTTCCAATTAAAAAACCCCTCACTGTAAGGTTGTACTTCCCACCGTGTCCACATCTTTGCTCAAGTAGTGTCTGTTTTTTCAATAAAAAGGACCATTCTCTGTAGAGCTTTCCCTGCATACGGATTTGCACACAAATCCACATCCAAGTGCAAGTACTTTCCTTACCGACACCGTAAAGTGTTAACTCCACAGCAGGATAAAAATCAAGAATCCGTGTTAAAAGCCTTAAGTTTCCCAAGATGCCCCACCTGATGGCCCTGAGATAGCACCACACAGATTTAACACTGTCAATAGAGTGTCATTTTAACCCAGGTGTCATTTAAGTGTTTTATAATGCATTTAGGAAAAAGGAGAGAATAGGCCTTCTCACATCCTGAGCCACTGGCTACAGAAAGACAGCTTTCAGCCTTTGATTTTGAAGAGGTCATATTATTTGTGCATTAAGCAGCTTTCAGACTACTTTGTACCCTATTTTGTGAGAAAAGTAATTACACTCATACCCTGGAAAGAACAAGTACAATTCACTACTTGCCTAAACACTTTGCTACGGTTTGCGCTCCTAAAATAAAAACATAGTCGAGGTGAACCTCAGCGCGACTTTCTGAAAATATGAATTAACAAAAAACACTTGACAATAACTTGAAAGTTGACTTCTTTTCCCCCTAAAAATACAGTTCTTATTTATGGCATTATAAAATAATTCATACCTGTCTTCATCACCATCAACAGGAATGGATATGCCAAAAACAGAGCTAGCAAGACTGTTCATTGGAGTACTTGCAGGTAACTGAAGAGGATTTGCTAGAGTGTCTGGAATGGGAGGCTTCACAAGAGGTTTATTTTCAGCTATAAGAGAAAGTGGTGGCTGAGGTAGGGGTTCCGATTTTCTTCTAGTATCATCAATCTGGCCTACTAAGGACTGGGCCTGGGTCTGAAACTGTCCGAGGTTTGCCTGAGGCAGACTGGCGGATGCGTTGGGTGCACCTTGCATCATTGAGTGTCCGACGTGCTGGGACTGGACTGCGCCAGTGCTTCTGCTGACAGAAGGGTGGCTCGTCAGCTGGGACTGGACCAGCGTAACAGGGACGTTTGGCATAGTAACAGAAGCAGTGGTGGCCACACCAGGCACACTTGTACCGGGCACAACTGCAGGCACGCTCTGAACTCCAGGGACCACCGCATGGGGAGCACCAGGCATTCCCGACACTTGACTGCTTCCCCCCATTGGATGCTGAGTCACAGATTTCTGTTGCACAACCCCTGTATGTCCAAGGCCTGGCTGCACCACACCTCCCGGCTGCGGGATGGCAGGTTGACTTGCTTGTGCCTGGCCACTCTGCAACAACCCCGATCCCTGTCCAACTGCTTCGCTGGGCTGCGCTGACACCCCCATCACTGGCGCTCCCACAGGTGAGGGGTTTTGGCCCGTCACCTGCCCCACAGGAAGGCTGGAGGCCACAGTACTTGAAGCAGAGCTTGTAGCAGCCTGCTGAATAGCTCCTTGAGACTGCATAATTGTCATGTGCTGCATGTATTCAGCCTGCCCAGGAGGCTGCGTCGGCAGTAGATGCACTGGTGGAATCTGGGACTGAGAATAAGCAAATTGTTGAGGCTGAGTCACTGGTACGTTTGCCTGCTGCACCTGCTGCTGGGCCACAGGAATGCTCGACTGCCCTACTGTCACATTCGGAGGTGCCATGCCTTTCCCGTTGGGTCCAGCCTGTGAAACACCCTGTGGATTTACCTGTGGCTGTGGTTGCTGCGGCACTATCATTTGCTGACTTGCTCCCGAAGCCCCAGAAAACACAGGCTGAGCAGTACTCTGAGGCACGGCCCCACCTATGGGCTGTTGTGGCTGCTGTTGTTGCCCAATGACAAAATTAGGTTGCTGTAGAGAGGACTGGTTCATTTTTTCTGTCTGAAGCAGCTGTGACACAGCAGCCAGGGAGCTGTCAGCTACAGAATCGGGGCCATGGGCTGATGCTGGCACAGCCGAGATCACAACAGAACCTCCTGTGGCACCGAGGCCACTGTCCCTCTCTTGAGCAGCCTGTTCGAAGGTGCTGCTGTGCCTAATGCAATCTCCAGTCCTGCCCAGAACACCACCACCATCTGAGTCCCGGTCATAGTACTCCATACACGTCCATCGGCCTCGCCTGTAGGGTTCCCCAGTACCGTGGTCCAGCTTGATCACCCTGAAGCGTGAGCTGCATGCAGCAGCTGCCGTCTGAGACATGGCCCCGGGGGCAGTGGGTGCAGAAGGCCCCGTGGAGGGCAGGGTAGCCTGAGCACTGCTGCCTCCCCCCACAGCAGTGCCAGGGGCAGCAGCTGGCAGGGGCACAGCCGAACTTTTGGGCACAGCCCCCCCGTTGGGGGCTGCAGCCACCCCAGCAGCAGCCACAGCCAGCTGCCCGTCCAAAACAAGATTGGGAGAGACGCTGCTGGGAGTTTCGGCCTCGCCCACGTTGTTGAGAGTCTCTTCGGAGGAGCTCCGCTCGCAGACATCCTCGGGACCGTAGTCAGTGGCTCGCGAAACATCAAAGATTTCAGAAGACACGTCCTCGGTGCGGGACTCATCCGGGTCATCCAGGCTCTCGGTGTCCTCGGTGATGCTGCTGGCCACCTGCGCCGTGGTCACGCTGGTGATCTGGAAGCAGCTCTTCTTCTTGGCCGGCATCTTGGACATGTTTCCTCCGCAGGAAGGGGTTCGGCCGGCCGTGGCGAGGCGAGCGGGGTGCTGGGGCGGGTTGTCACGGCGTGCCGGCCGGGCCACCGGCGCTACCGTACATCCTCCGGCGGCTTCCTGCGGCAGGCGGGGGGCGGCGGGGCTCCTCCTCTTCCTCCCTGTCCGCAGCCCTCTTCCCGCGGCCAGGCCTCCTNCGCCGTGGCCACGCCCCCGGTGGGTGACGTCATGGCCCGGCGCAAAGCAGCGCAGCGCGGGGGTAGCGGGGGAGCGCGGCATGCGGGGGACAGTTGGGATATGGCGGCGCACGCCGAGTTCCCCCCTCCTCTCCGGGCGGTTGGTCGCGCCCGGCCGCGCGCAGACCCGGCTGGAGGCGAGTGCGCGGCCCCGCCGGAGCGCGGGCGAACGCGAGAGAGCGCCCCCCTCCGTCGGGGCCGGGCAGTGCCGGCGGCCCGGGCTGCGCCTGCGGCTCTCGCTGCGGTTGAACCAACGCTAAAGCCGGGAGCAGCACAGAGGCACAGAATCACGGGACCACAGAGTCATTTGGGCTGGAAAAGACCTCTGAGACGGAACTGTGAGCAAACCCCACCTTGTCACTCAGCCCAGAGCACTGAGTGCCACGTCCAGTCGTTCCTTGGGCACCTCCAGGGATGGGCACTCCAAACCTCCCTGGGCAGCCCCTGCCAAGGCCTGAGCACCCTTTCCATGGGGAAATCCCTGCTGGTGTCCACCCTGAGCCTCCCCTGGCCCAGCCTGAGGCCGTTTCCTCTCCTCCTGTCCCTGTTCCCTGCGAGCAGAGCCCGACCCCCCCGGCTGCCCCCTCCTGTCAGGGAGTTGTGCAGAGCCACAAGGTCCCCCCTGAGCCTCCTTTTCTCCAGGCTGAGCCCCTTTCCCAGCTCCGTTCCCTTCCCTGGACCCACTCCAGCCCCTCAATGTCCCTCCTGAACTGAGGGGCCAGAACTGGACACAGCACTTGAGGTGCCCCAGCAGTGCCCAGCACAGGGGGCCCATCGCTGCCCGGGTCCTGCTGGTGCACTATTCCTGATACAGGCCAGGGTGCCACTGTAATGAGTGTAATGAGGAATGGGTTGTTGTGACATTTCGTGTGGTCTAGCAAAGAAGAAAGGGAAATTAATAAAAGGTAAAATAATGAAAGGATAAGGAACAAGAATGAACAAGGTGAGCTGATTCACTAACAAATCACACAGGTTTCTGAAAAGTCAAGTATAAAAATTGCTGCGGTCCATGGCCAGGTTAGCCAAGATCCACACAGTAAACCACAAAATGGCCTTGTCAGCATTACACTGATAATACTTTTGCGATGTTGAATTAGTGCTGAACAATATTCCACTATGTTGGGCACAAACATACTGATATTTTTGTTAAGTGTCAAGCATGTACATATTCCTTTTTTTCCTTTCCTTCAAGAAAAACATTTGCCACAGTTAGTTAAAAGGAATTCCCATGTGCCTCCTGTTTGTGTGTGTGTGTGAGCACCAGCACTGTGCGACCCTCCTGGTGTCCATGTGCCTGGTTTTTAAGATCTGGACAGGACAGATGGAGCAGGCAGTGGAAGAGCAGCAGGCTCCTTCTCAGTGCTGCTGTATCGCCTGACAGAGGTTTGGGTAATTCTTCCCCACTCTCTCTATCACCTTCTCCATTACACACTTCACTAGGAGGATCCCCACACAGGTTTCAGTGGCAGTGAGACCCCTTAGTGGCTTTCCTTGTGGTTCTCCTGTTCTCATTGCAGGTGATTTTACATATTTTACATATTTTGCCATTTAAAGATCGTGCACCAGTCATGTGACAGATCCCTCTCTCATACAATCCCTCAGCCTCCAGACTGAGGGAAGAAATGCTCCCACAAGTAATAGAAGACTAAAAAAGAAGCCCTTCTGGAGTGTGATAGTTGTATGTATCCAGTGAGAGTGGCACTACAATGCTCTGTTTGTTTCTTTCTATAATTTTAAATGGTCAAAAGGTGGTGCTTCCCACTGATGGTGGGAAATGAAATCTGTGCATCATTAGCATGCACTAAACCCCTGAATGCTTATGGAGTGTACACAGTCACACGTGTCCTCACACCCAGAAATGAATGCATAGGTGTATAAAGATGTATATTAAAAGGTGTATATGTACATTGAAAATTTTGAAAAGCCCTGATGTAAACATTAAAATTACAATGTTTTTCAAAAGAAAGATGTAGGAATATTAAAGGGAATCAGCTGATTAGTATCTAGAGTGCATGGGTTCAGATATCTCAGCCTTTAATAACATTAGGTGATTACTGTTGGAGACTAAAAGCTAGCCTGGGGATGCCATTGATCTAACAAGTAGGGCATCTACCCAAGTGTCAGGAGTCCAGATTGAAACTGTTTGTGGGGAAGTCAGTAGGAAATGTTCAGGGGATTGGTTTTTTTAGCTTCAGTCTCACCCCTCAGTTGGTATTGATCTGCAGTATGGCCTTGTACAAGTTATTTTCCATTCTTTGATCTTCATTTTTTTCTCTCCCATCTGTCATCTGCCTTATCTGCAGATACAGAGAACTGTTTAGGGCTCTACCTACCATTTTTTTGTGTGTTGAGTACTGAGACCTAAATTTTGGTCAGGCCATGTGATACTGTCTTAGCAATAGTAACGTACTGGCACAGTAATGAAAGAGCGATAGGCAGTTAATTTATCACTAGGATCTTTTCAAATTTGAACAGAAATTTAGGAGTTACTAAAAATTGGGTATTTTTAGGGTGCACTCCATTTCTGATGACTCTTGTATCATATCCTGCATTAACATTTTAAATTTTAAAATAAACAGTAGTGTCAGAAATTCCTTTCTTTTACTGTAAACTGTACATTTTCCTTTTTATGAAACTCATGGTTCTAGACAGCAAGACATTTACTCGAATTATTCTTGTTTTTAAAACTCCTCTAAATTACCCCAAATGGTCTCAAACTAGACTGAGATGCAATCGTAATTTGAATTTCAAGTTCTTTTGAATTTCAATCTGTAAGACACAAGACCTGGAAGACAAATACCAGGCTACAGACTGCTGGAGGGAAGAAGGGTACAGAAAATGGCAAATTAATTATTTGAATGTCTAACTGGAATTTTTGCATTTATAAAGGCCACTAACTATCCAGAGAACCATGAATAGTATTTGCAGTATTTAGCTTCAGGCTCTTCTTATAGTTTCATGTAACTAAGAGCACAGAATTTTCCTCTCCCCTGACTCTAAAAAAATTGCTCTTTTTGCCTTTGTAGTGTTCATAGTCTTCTACGTGGAAAATAATAGGCACTAAATCCAACAACTAATGAAAAAAAATTATAGGAATGACAACTGAGAACAAATGGACACTGTTTCACACATTGAAACACATTGAAAGTGCAAGCAGAAATGAATAAATGTTATGAAATATCATCGGCTGTTGTTAGCCTGATCCTGACCGCTTTGAAGTCAATGGCAAAACCCATCAAATGTCAATGGCAGCTGTGTTTTACTTCCCCGAGAGATGTTAAAATCTAGCATGTACATCAACGGACAGGCCTTTAGCATATTATGCTCTTCTTCATGATGGGCACCTTTACTTTTTCTGTAGATCTTGTGCTGCACCCAGTTGTGGTGTTTGAATAGGAGCAGTTCCTCTACTCAGAATAATGTGTCTAACACCACTGTGCACACCTGAAGGATTCTGTAAAAAACTGAGGGAAATGACAGCATTCTGTGGAACTGGAGACTGCTGTTTCACTAGCAGGGTCTGAGGTGGTCTGTTGGTAGATGAGTTACTGCCCATACCATCTGGGGTGTATAAGCCCCTTTATGGTTTTCATCTGTGTGATTTGGCTGCTCTTATTAACACAGTTGTTCTCAGTCTTGCTGTCTGCTGTATTTTGAACCATTTGTGGTTTAGAGGCAGAGGGAAGAGAAGTATGAACAAAATCTGAGATGCAAATCTAGTTTGGGATCTAGTATGTTCTTGATGCTGAAAAAGAACTGTGGATTTGGAAATCATCATAAGGCAACTACCATATTTTGGCACTAGTGATGAATTACTGCTGCAAGAACAAGGCTTTTACGGAAGGCACAGAACAGACTTGGGTTTAGGCCATAGTTCTAAAACCAGGAAATCAGTCCTGGCTTTAGGATAAATAAGTCAGGTTGGTCTGTCTTTTCTTTCTCAGTTTGAATGTGAAACAGTTTGTAAACTGTTGCTATTTAGTTAATACACTGGAATGCAGTGAAATTCAAAGACATGCAATGTTTCTTCAATTTGATGTATAAATAGATTATGGCATTTTCAGCATTCCAGTCTTATGATCAAGTGGAATCCAGATCAGGTTTCATTTAACCTAGTAAAGAGAGAAATGTGAACAGTTTCAGATAGCTCGTGTGGAGTTCAGCAGCATACTCTCTCATGTATTTCAAATTCATATTGAGTAAAGACTGATATCAATATTGAGAAAATTCACATCTCTTTGATATACTTGGTGTGTCTGAAATCTTTATGTTTGGCATGGTTTTATTTTAATGAACATTTCAATAATTCATTGCTGGATTTCCTAGAATCTAGGTTGCTCTTTTTCTTGGAAACCTCTTCTTTGAACAGTAAATAGCCACTTTGCTTTGTGTATAAACCATTCTTCAGACTTTTTACCAGCTTTATCAATTACCTCTGAGTGTTAAAAACATGAATAATGGCAGCACATTTGTTTTTAATATGTTGTCTAAGCAAAAAGGGAATATAGACAAACTTCAGAGAGCTTGTCAGATACTTTAAATAAGTACTATGTGGCACGACTTGATCTGCAGTTATAGACCTATTTTCAGGACTGAGTTCCTGAAGTGTAAGGACGTATGTAATAATTGGGGTAGAAGACTAAGAGGAAGTGTGGAGAGGAAAGATGGTCTGTTTTTAAGATGAGAGAGCAGTTACAGAGTAGACATTAAAGCCATTGCAACTCCATAAAAATAATGTTTAGATGGCGTATTTAAATAGACTTTCCAGGGAGTCCTGATTGTTTGGAGCGGTGGTATCTGTGTTAACTAGCTGAGACAACATCCGCTTGGTCCAAGTATGTGAGATCCTCAGGTCCAAAGGTGAACATGTACCTGCACCCCTCACATTTCACTTCCAGAAGTGCAATGCCCTTTCTTCCCCTTTTGCTGGCGAAGCAGGAATTCAAAACCAGAGGTCGGAGCTGGATAAATAAAGGCGTGGGGAAACTTTTACATATTTAGGTTCTGAGTAATTTTTGACAGATCTATTGCTACCACATCAGGTGGGACATGAGACAGTGATCAGCCAAAACTGGTTCCCTGGCCTTTTTTGCATAAACATGCTACACAAAACTTACAGTCTGGATTAGCTGTAACTTTTCTACAAAAGCACAAATGTGGGGTTTGTAGCAGATAGTGGACTGATGGATCCCCTGTCTTCACATGGAATTTGTATGCAAAATATATACAAAAAAACCCCAAAACCCCTTCTGTGGCTAATTCTTGCTTTTCCCATCCAGCTGTACAGCTGCTATCAACGTCTGTGACTTGAAACCTACTGAAACCCTCATGCTATCAGACACTAAAATGATGTGGTGAATATAAACCTAAAGTCTGTTCACATAAGTCTCTGCTTTTCTGCTGTTAATTTAGTGTTAAAACTTACATAAGTAGTTCTGAAATCCATTGAAATAGAACCATCAGTGAAATGGAGAGCTTGCTGAGCAAAACTAAAAGTGTTGGGGATAGACAAGCAATAGTTGTTTATGAGGATCTGCATTTTGTATTATTATTATTATTTTATAATTGAGCTCTTCCGTTATAAACATGATTAAAAGAACAGGCACAACTTGTCTTGTTGTCCTTCATTAACACTGAAGAAGTGATCTCAGTGTGTATCTGGGTTTGCAAATTCAAACCACTTTCAGAGGTCTGTTTTTGGAGCCTGAGAAAAATGGGAAAACAGAACATTTGGGGAAGTGAATATTCTGACATTTGTCAGAGTAAACTGATGGAAGTGATACAAACTACTGGGTTAAATGAAAAATACCACAATACTTAAAATACACTACTAGGATTCCCATAGTAATTACCTGTTTCATGGCAAGCCCTAAGAGATTCTCCATGAGAAGTTTGATCAGTGGAATTGTCCTGTGGGTGTAAAATGGTGTGGGAACTCTTTAGTAATGCATTGCAAAGAGGTGATATACTCAGTATTGTCATTTGGAGGAGAATTTTTTTCCTCAGTTACACTATAAATAATTCCATATGGATAAAAATTAGCTTGTAAATTCTGCAAGTTAGGACAAGAAATTTTCTCTTCAGGAGCTTGTATTCTGTTAAGACATCTGAAAGTTATTAAAGGCTCTCAGCATGGAGTTGTCTCCAAGAAGAGGAGCTGTGGTCTCTGTGGGGACTAGTCAGGACATAGAGACTCCCTCCAAAAGAAGGAGAGGGGAATTGTTGGCTGTTTTTCCAACCACAGTCCCACTTGCTGTTGTTTGAATGAACCTGACAGCACCTGAAGGGAACTTATGGATGTTCAGCACCAGCGTTGCTCTGCAGCGAGTGTGGTGTGGCAGCTGCCAGGTTGGGGTGGGGAAGGATCTGCACAAAATGCAGTACATACAAACCAGATGCAGGAACAGCAGAGTTGGGCTTTGGCTTTACCTCAGGGGAAATCTCATGGTGGTGTTACCATTAGTGGCACTGACCTGGGCAGTGCACAGCTGGCCACCCAGACACATATGTCCTGTCTCCAGAGCTGGTGGTCATCAAAGCTCTTGAGCGCAGCAATTGGAGGACTGCAAGCCAGAGCCTGCTGTCTGCCACACATTGGCAGGGGTTTGACATCAGAGTGTGCATTTAAGTCACATCAGCATAACCAAAACCAGTTTAGGTAGAACTGGGTAGATCTGGAATTTTGCTTCCTAAAGACAAGCTGTGGGATGTGAAATAGAGCCAGTGGCAGGAACCTGACAGGGACCCACATTCTGTACAAAGAACCCCAAGTGACAAGTCCATGTGGCTTTTCCCTGTAGAATGTGGACCATGGATTGCTTCCTCCCATGACTCACAGACAGTTGCACACAGGTAGGATCCCTGTAACCCTGTTTTCACTTTGTAAATAATTAGACTTAAACACTTTTCAGGCTCTTCTTGCTGAAATACTAAAATGAAACCCACAGCCTGGCAGTGTCTGCTGGCCGTTGTTCCACCTGGGCTCACTGCTGCAGGGGTTACTGGCACTGGTCCACTCAGCTGTGAAAGAAAAAGCTTTATGACAGGGTGCTTCTGGTAGGATCACGAGTTCAGGGCAATCCCTCTTTTTTGAAGTTATGTTTATAGGGAGTAGCACATGGTAAATTAAGATATTTGGGGATCTGCAAATCCAGAGCAGATAAAGCTGTACTGTATAGTACAGTGTCATTCTGGTCTATAAGGAATCTCACTAGACAGAATGCTGCTTCACACACTAACAAAAGGGTTTAATGATTAAAGTGATCAGAATCTGATCCATAGCAATGTTACTGCAGGCCTTAACACTTGATTGGACTCAGGGTTCTTCAGGAGGACAGTGAGGGGACAGAAAGGCAGAATGTGAGAGGAACTACATGGTGAAAGAATGCACAGTGAGGGCCCTTTCCTGCAGCTGCTGAAACCCTCTTTTCTCTCATAATAGACGTTCTTAAAAAAAAAAAACAAAACCAAACTGTGAGAAGTGAAGATTTATTGCCTAGTCCTTTGATGCCATGGTCTGCTGAAGCATGGAGAATGGCCATATGAAGGGGGTTTAGTGTTCTTTTGTGGTAGGTTACAAATGGCACCAGGAATGAGGAAATGTGCCTAATCCTTGTATGGACATCAGTTGATTCAATGGTATCAAGTGAGTTTCTTCATCTCATTACATCACAGTTACTCCATTTTTGAAATCAGGTTGATGACTATCAAGCATTGTTCATTGTTTGAGATCTGCAGTTATAAAATAGGAGCAGCATAGGCAGGGTCAGGATGACAGATGCCCCACATGCAGTTTTGGGATCCTGGCCTGTGGCAGGAGCTGTGTGCTGCCCAGATGGGTTATCCAATAGCCCACAGCAGTTGCCAACCACTGGAGATTATGAAAAAAACTTATTCTCAGAATTAAAAACTGTGAAAAGATTCAAGGTCACCACAAGACCTCTCCCAAGACTTCCTTAATTCCTTATTTGGGGAACATTTTAAATTCATTACTGACATTACTTTTATGTTGCTAATTCCCAGAGCCCTATTCAAGTTTTATGCATCAAAAAGAATAATTGTGTTATCCAAGTAGGTCTTCAGAAATTGACTTCTTTCTTTGTTACTCAATAGCTGCAGTCACTTGCTGGTGTTTGGGTTTGGCCATCAATATAAAAATCTGGTTATTATGTATTCAGCTCTTATCTAGGTACTATGTAGTTTACAGTGAGCAAAGGTGTTCAAGATGGAGTCTGATCCTTTGGATATTGCCCAGTGAATAGCATTTAAAGTTATGCTTGACCCATGCCAATCCTGAGCAATTCCTATCCTTATGGAAATCTCTGTATGATATGACATTTGTTTTCTGTAATCCAGGATGTACCTTTGTAATCATAACTTTGTTTTGCACACATATGTATGCCTCTAAAATTGTCTGGTTCTGTCTGACAAACATACAAAATTTTCAGAATTATATTAATTTTGGGGACATGCACTTATACACTGGATAAGACAAAATTTATAAGCCTCGAGGGTATAAGGCATAGCTTTCATCCTAAATTTAGTTTTATTTTCAATTCTGTTGATAAATTTTCTGAACTGATTTCAAAGTCATAGGGCATGTTGGCTGGATGGCTAAAATTTCTAGAGAAAGGGGATTGTGTATTTATCAGGATAACAGTAATATTCAGAGTGACATCAGTAAGGTTTATAAAAATAATTAAAATAATTAAGTTTAAGAATTAATACATGACCACACAGAATAACAAGTGAGGAGAAGGAAAATGCAATTCCTCTGTCATGCTGTCACCTCCCTCAAGGCCCAGCAGGGCTGGACACCAGTTTGGATCCATTACTTTAAATAGAATACCTCTTCTGCTCCCGAGGTGGGCAGACACCAAGTGAGGATGAGCACTAAGATCTTGCAGTCCCTCATAAATACAGTCTGGTTTCACTAGGGAACATTTATATGTTTTTGGCGGTACATACTGTGAGCCTGCCTGCTTCACGTTGTGGGAAAACCAGTGTGCTTGTTCTCCTCTGCATTCTTACTTAGAGATTGCTTGTGCCTGTTTGTTCCTTCCAGTTTGTTCTCCCAGGCGGTGCAGACAAGCCCTCGGTCCCTTCCTCCCAGAGCAGGAATGGTGTGTCGTCATGCCTTGCGGTGACTTTGCAATGTGGAGAAACTGGCATGGGGATAAGATCACGCTTGTTCTGTTCTCTGACCTGAAGGAATGTAAACTTGCTGACCTCATATATCTGCAGACGTTGGCAGATGCTCTTACTCATACCACTTTGTAATTCAGCATTATGCTTATTCCTTACACTGCACTGTGCTGTGCACAAGCTAACAACAAGTGGTCTTACGAGATGCCACCATTCCATGAAGAAGAAAAGCAAACTCCTCAGGTAGGCTGACTCTGATGTGAGAGATGGCTCAGAGGTGGCCCAGAGTCCCTCATTCCCTGGGCAGGCCCATGAGAAGGGACCTGGCTACTGTGTTAGTTTCTGCAGACAGTGCCTCAGAGAATACAGTGTGATGGGCAACGGAGTCTCTAAGCCCACCACCAGAGTCCAGGTGAGCTGAGGGAAAATCCTCTTGAACATCTGAGACACCAGATACCTACCTCCATAGCTGCCTCCCTGCAGGCATGGGAGCCCACATGGAAAGTGCCTTATTAATTTCCTTTGGAACATATTCATTACTGGTGTGATTTCCACGTGGAAGTCTGCTGTCAGCAAACCTCACAAACTGCATGTACAAACTGCATGTACAAACTGCACGTGCTGTCTAAACTGTCTTCTCCATGCTCTGTTGCAGCTCAGGTTGGTCCCAGAGGCAAATCTGTGATATTCCAGCTGAACAGGGTTCTACATGAAGCTGACATAATCCTCTGTTCCAGTGGGGCACAGAAGGGGTTTCTGAATAGGATCCACTTCTGAGCAATGCATGGAAAGAACAGATTGTCCATACAAAACCACAGTCACCGCCTAGGAAGTGAGAAGTTGGCACTAACTTCTTACCATATATCCTCCTTTTCTCCTATAAAATGGGGGGCTGGAGCACCACACTTCTGTGTCGTTAGGGAATATGTCTGTGCTGGGCTATACATTATTTGGCTTTACTTTGATTTCAGAAGCTGTAGCAATATGGCTCATGATTCACATCTGTGTTAGGCTGTAGTAGTGAGAAGCAGCAAACAACTGTTCTTGTAGTTGACATTTTAAGTGCTTTTTAGCAATATTAATATCCAGACAAACCAACATTACTTTGAAAGCTACTGTGGAAATTCATAAATGATAATATAGCCAGAGACAATTACAAACATGTAAAACGAACAAAGCTGGTGTTTTCTAAGCATGAGTCTAAGGGTTGACCGCTGGCTCTGCATCACATGCACTCCAAAGGGTCCATGGATGTGCTATAAAGAGTAAATTTGTATATATAGCAAAATTTTAAAAATATTTTTTTTAAAATAGGTCATAGTTACATGCAAAACTAACACTTCTCCTTTAAGATGACTAGCTGAGAGCTGTATCTTCCCAGCCGCAGTTACCGACTCCAGTGAGGATAGCTGTGGGAGCAGAGGGACCTGAACTCAGGTCCAAATTTTGTTTGCTTATTCTAGCATAGAACCTTCTTAGAAAAGTAATAAAAAAGCTCTTTATTCCTGCAAAACTTGTGGCATTATCCCCTGCAACCTTCCTGAGGGTGGGGAGTCAATGCCAGAACTTTTGCACAGCTTCCCGCTTAGGAGTCGTTGCAAACCCTGGCACCAAGTTACACTGACACCCCCGCTTCAAAAGGGTTATTGCTGCAGGAATAAATTCTCTTTCTTAGAAAGAGAGGCATAGAATTTAGCAGGGAAATTGAAGGATGTCGTCTTGTTCCTGCTGCAAATGCTTGAAATGCATAAGACTGAATTATCTAGGGAGCATGACAAAGGTCTGACAAAACCTGGCAGTTTTAATTAATGCCCTCTATTCAGCTGTCAGAATCCAGTGGGTCTGCTGACAAGACAGAATGACGACAGATCAACCTCCACTGATATCCTGTGTAGATGCTTTTAAAGTAGTAAAACATACATTTTAAAATGTCTACTTAGGCATGTGCACACAACTTGAAGTCTTTCACAGGTGCTCAGATTTGTATCTCAATTACAGATTCCCTTCAGTGAGACATGCAATTTAAATCCCCAAACCAAGTCAAACCTGACACAAAAATGATTAATTGTTGAACAAAAACATATCATCATGACCATCTGTGGATAAAAAGAAGAGGGGAGTTTCACCAATGCAAATACAAAATTTGCAGGTGGAAGATCTAGAGCAAGTTTAGAACTTTTTTAATTAGCCAGAGGAATAATGGGTTTTGGAATCACTACAGTGACTTAACATGGCTTTGGGTGCTGTTGTTTTGTTTTGCAGAGACTTCCGCAGGAGAAAAATGTGGAATCCCAGCCTAAAATCTCCCATTGCAGACGTAATGTCTTAACCTCATATGGAGCCAGGCCTGGCCACCTCCTCAGGAATGCTGCTGAAACGCAGCCATCAGTGAGAGCACGTCAGCCCTTTCACTGCAGGTGTGCCAACAGGGATTGCTGCTGGGGCTTTCCGAGGGGGAGCTCAGAGCTCCCTTTGGTAAGGAACCTCTCTGTTTCCTGTGAGATACATGCATGGCATGTACAGGGGAAAGATTCTGTCTGACCAGACTAAGTCCCGTGGTGTTAGGTCGTCCCAGAGTTAGCAGGTGAGCTGCCCTGGCTATGTTCCTGTCTGTGGTGCACAGTGGGTGCACCTGAGAGCAGCAGCTCTGAGCTGTCTGTACCCCCACGGCATCCTTACTTCAGCTGCCTTCTCGCTTTGGAGGAGGTTTTTGTTCAGAGAAGGTTCCCTGAAAGACCTTTTCTTTGTAGGAGAAATGAAATGTACTCAGGCCAGCCTGGTTACCCCTCATTTTGGGAGAGGCCTTAGAGTCTTTGGGAAACAACCTTCACATATCTTCTGCAGGCTGTGGATGAAAGTTTGCACATGTCTCTGATGGTATATGGAGAGATGTGCTCTAACACCCTTGTAGGGAAACACAGCAGAGAGCACTTCCAGCTTGCAGGATGTTGGGGCAGCCCAGCAGGCTAAGGGCAGCAAGCTGGGCATACCCTCACTGCTGGGGAGGTCTGATCTCCATGGCTTGCACAGGGACAGGGACCACACGTGACTTGCACCACAGCTGAGTATGTAGCCAGTGGGAAAAACACTCCTGGCAGCAAAGAGAAAGCAAGAAAGTGAAAAGTGACAGAAATTGGCCTTCAGGTTAGCACTTCAGTCTCCATATCATCCCTGAGAGTGAATTCAGATGCCCTCAGCCAATCCATTTTTGAGATCCTCAGGGTAAACTGGGTTTCCCTGTGCACACACTGACCCTCTGTGAGCACCTCTTGTGTGGCTACTGGCAGATTTTGGAGGCTCTGAACCTATGACCAAAAATAGGTGGGTCTGGTTTCCCTAGTCATCGTGTTCAGTCTTACACATGCCATGATGATGAAGCACTGTAAATCATGAGTCTGCTCGCATTCACTGATAAACCAGTCATGCAAAAGGTTCCTTGGAGTAGGAATTCAGCAGAAGGCATTTCACATCTGTCAGAAATAATTCAAGGGTGTGGAGTGACTCATTGGGAACTGCATGAATAATCAAGACTTCTTTTTCAGCAAGACAAAGCCATGAACTTTTGTCTGGCACATCAGTAGGGAATTTGTTCCCTTTGTTAAGGCCTGTGTTCTGGGGACTGATGCTAGCAAAAATAACAGAAGGACGGATTTTTGTGATGGTCACAGAGTGGCCACTTTTAAAGTGCAGTTTTGTGTATGCCAGCATAGCATGGGTGAGACTGCAGAGCTCAGAGTAGAAAATAAAACTGAGAGAGTGGGAAAGCCTTGCATTGGTGTGTGGTCAGAAGAGTTTCTGCAGCAGTCAGGAGCAATATCACCTCTCCAGGTATGTCAGTTTACTAAATGAAAACAGTATTGCAGGGAGCCAACAAAAGGAATCCGCAGCCTCAAAGCAGCTGTGGGTTGGGATCGGTCCCAGAGAACAGCCCTTTCCTACCACCAGGCCATCCTGCCCTTGAGAAGGCTGGCAGAGCCCCTGGCCTGCACACCCTCATGCTGATGTCAACAGAGGCTTCTCTTCCCAGAGCCCCTGACTACTGTGTGTTTCCATCCCTTTTCCTGGGCAGCTCTCCCAAATGAACCTCTTTTGCACAGCGCCTGAAGTGAAGCTGTCGGCAACATCTTTTTTACAATGAACAAGTTCTCTATCTATACACCAACCTGCATGTTCAGAAAGGGGATTGGGGAAACTGAGGGTAATCTGTGAGGCATCTGTCCCACCCAGAGCCTGGGGACACCTCGTCTACTGTACAAATTCACAAACACTTCTGAGATACCACTTCTTAGTTGTTTTGTTTTTTCTCCAGACCACATTATAATTTTAATTATCAGGTAACATGTTAGGTAAACAGCTCATAAGTCTAGTTAAAGGACAGAGCTATTTGAGAAGCAGTTGATGCTATGTAAACCTTAAAAATAAAGACATAAAATTTGAGAGTAGAATAAAAAGATGGAAAATGAAATCAGCCTAAGCTGAGTTTTTTAATATTAAGCAAGGACTCAGCTCTTTCCCTTGGCCAAGTCTAGAAATTTGCCTACCACTATTGCTTCCCACTTGTGTGGATATGAGGAGCTGGATTTTCTTTTTTCTTATTTTCCTAGACTGCAGAGCAAGCAACAATAGGAGTTGTGCTGGTCTGAGGTTTTGATTTGCTGTGCCATGTAAAAACAATGATGAGAAAGGGGGAAGGTGGGATCATTTTCCATCTGGCCTGTGCCAATTTCAGTCCAGGCACCCTCCAGGGTCAGGTGCTGGGGCCCTCAGCTTTTTCCATCAGAGCTCCCAGGTACTGCATCCCTGCATACAGCGCTGCCTGCCCCAGCAGCTCTGAGAGCTGTAAATACTGGCAGCACTCAGGGATTGGAGACTTGGCAAATGTGATAGATGGCAGGAAAAGCTTTATAAGCTGAGCAGAGGCTGGGAGAAAGCTTGTGAACTCCGGTCACAGGTTACAGAACAGACAAATGCATGTCAAACGATGGACATCGCTGGATTTCTGTGTCTACTGAGGTCCAGAGATTGTCACTACAGATAAGGTATTTCCAGTACATTTTTTCTCTATGCAAGTTGTAAAATACTTCCCAACTGGTTAGGTGACAGGATCTGTTCTTCCAAGGACAGGGCTAAATCCACCATGACCACAACTTGCCAGCACTTCATATAACTTGATCCCATGTGAATCAGTGAGTGTGGGCTCCAAGAGCTGAGTCCATGAACAAAGCATGTCTTGGCGCAGGGCACGGAATGCAGAGGCGTGTGCTGGAAGGTGTGGCAGGTATGTGTGAGCTGTTAATGACTGTGCTGAAGAAATCCTGGTGGTGCAGAGGTGAAGGAGTCCAAGAACTGGAGGAGTCCAGAACCCATGCTGTAGGACCAGCTGCAGGACTGACTTGCACCCATAGCAGCTGGTGCCAGTTCCTGGCACGGAAATGCTGTTCAGCAGCAGCACTTCTGAATCTCACACGCTAGCAGCAGGTATGGGCCTGCATTGGTATTATCTTAATTTTCAAAGACTTTATCATGCTTTTCAGAGCCATCCTATCTTTGATTTGAGACCTCACTGGACAGGGCACTCCATGGCTACTACCACTCTCCCCTGAACCAGCCTCTCTGAAGGTGACCTCCTCCACTTACAAGTGAGGAAAGACAGAAAAACTAGGGTTTAATGGATGGAATTCTGGATGGAACATGGATAAACCCAAGAAGTTTAATAGATGAAAAGTGGCAAAAACCACTGACTAGCATTTGTAAAGCTGAAATACAAAAAGCTTAAGTTCTGCAACTTGAAAAGTACAGGGTCTGTCTAGTTGTGAGTCAAAACTGTGGCAGGATCTGACCCTGCCTGCTCAGCCCTGCGACTGAGGTTCTCTTTCTCCATGTTATGGGCTTCAGCTGTAGCACAGCAAAAGGACCTGCACCATCCTGACACGAACACTGCTCTGCCTGCGTGCACTGCCTCGCTGCAGTGCCTCTGAATTATGGGTGGGCAACATTCACCAAAATTGATTCTCCCAGAAAGTTTGGTGCCATTCACCTTATTTGCTCCATGGGCTTTCTCAACCCCCTTGAGGTCCCACACCACTGGGGAGGGCTGTAACACCCCTGGAACAAGGTATGCCTTGCTGGGGAAGTGACCTGTGGGCATAAGTGATCTTTCCTAACACCTGGCAGTTGTGCCATCCACCTGCATCTCCTTCAGCCAAAGGAAGGATGGAAATCAGGCTGGTAGATGAACAGGACAGTCCTGGCCCTGTGTCCAACCAGCACGACATGACCAGGCATGTCACCAACAACCATTCCCAGGAATTCCAGGCAGGAGACATACCATGTCCGTCTCATCTTGATTTTTGATATTTTTCCACCCTAAACACTTGGCTAGGTGATTGTTGTTTGGCTTTTAAAATTTTTCTGCATGGTAACTGAAGATGTATACTACCAGGCAGGAGTTTTGTTTCCTTAAGAGCGGCAGCCTCAGCTCCTGGAAGCAGGCAGCTTCAGTGGCTGGACTGGACATCTACTGACCTCAGGCTTTATTCTTTCACCTGTCTTGTCACTGACCTGTATCTGCTGGTGCTGAGGGATTGAATATATGGCACCAACAGCCTCTGGGGGATGTATATCCCCTGCAGTAGCCAGGGTCACTGTAAGTGCTTTCCCTGCCCTGCCCAGAATGATGTGAAATGGGAATGTCAGGGGGAGCCTGTGCTTCAGCTGTGCTTGGTTCTGGGCCATGCAACGAGGACTCGTTATTGGAAACAGGAGGTATATGCCCGATGTTATCACTGTTATTACAAAACAAAGGGCTGCTCTGGTACAGTGATCTATGTTGACGAAAGCTAGGAAATGCCATCCTGTCCCGCTCTGTAGTACATCCTTCAGAAGATGTGCATGGGGGAATGCATAGGAGGTTCTCATCACTGTGTATGTCAGTAGTGAAGTTTCCTGGGAATAAATGAGGAGTCTAGAAGCTCAAGGTGTTTGTCTTATGAGCTGTTTTGTACCCATGGGTTGATCCTTGGAAAGCTGCTGTAGCATACCAGGAGGAAGCACTTAAGTCATTCCTGAGAGGAGCTTTGCATATCCCAGCCCAAGAGGAGAATGAGAGGATATCATCACAGCATTTTCTGCTGTTTCCTGGCTTTTCTGAGCTGAACAGATCTGTGTCAGCTGAGGAAAGTGATGCTTTCCTTGCACGTGGCCAGTGCTGTAACACCATAATTAAACATTAATTCTTTAAATAGGTGCACTAGAGGGTATTCTCTCAGTGAGAGCTTACACATCCTGTGCTACTTCTTCCAGGTTGGCTCGTATTTAAATCTGGTTGTTGCAAAAGAGCAAACCTACCCAGCCAGAATGATTATAAGAGGGAGTGAGAAATCAGTTTAGGAAACATGAATTGCTTGAACCTCACAAAGTCCTAAATGGGGAAGATGGGGCCACAGCCAAGCTGGAAGCCCGCTGTCCCCAGGCGCTCTCCATTCCCAGGGAGTTGCGGGCTGTGAGCAGGTGCCCTCTGTCCCCTGGGAGCTCCGGGGCTGTGCCGGGCAGTGCCAGCACAGGTGGGGTTGGTGCTGGTGCAGGTGGGATCAGCTGCTGGACTCAGCAGACACTGACCATGTTTGCCCAAGGATTAAGCAAGGTAAGCCTCTAGGCTTGTCCATCCCCCATTCAGGGGACCCAGTCCCTTTACCTTTCTCTGTCCATAGGGTATTTAAAGGCTGGTATTTAAAAGCCCTGATCCCCTCAGGAGGATACCTCAGGCTGGCGGCACGTGCTGTGGTTGCAAGGCCCCGAGTCACACTCCCCCTGCTGAGCCCCATGCGATGCTGCTTTGGGCAGGCATGGCTGCTGGCGTCTGCTCAGCTTTACTTTGAGGTATTTAAACTTAGCAAAGTGGCTTTTTTTTAGATCCAGATGCATAGATCAGGTGGTCACCTGTGACAATACGTTTATTCACAGATCCTAGCTGCTTTCAGGGACCAGCCTTCTCTAAACATAATTAGGGCTATTTAAGTAGTTGCTCACAATTACTTCTTGGTTCACACAAAACACTGTGAATTCCCTCACTGAGCAAAAACTCCAGGCGGCACGAAGGTGAAAAGCAACAAAGATCTTGCTGTTGAGTGCCTCAAATATTTCTATGATCCCATTGTAAATGGATGTTTACTTCTGAAGAGCTGCCCACCATGTCTACTCTGCCATTATGTCAGTTTTCAGACCAGCAGCTTTACCGGGCACTTTGACAGCTGTTCCCACCTGTCAGCCTCCCTTGCTCTGGCTCATAGTGGTTAGGCTGGAGGTATATGCAGACAAGCCTGATTTGGGGCCAGATGTGAACAGACGGTCTTCAGCTTTTGTCCTCTTGCCTGCCCTAAAAAATTTAATTTCTGGGATTCCAACAAGGCCATCACGCTTGAATGTGTCTCTGTGAGTGTTGGTGAGCAGAGCTTGGCCCCACACCCGGCCCCAGCAGGTGCTGAACTATCGGGTCATCTGGAACATGAGTCTCATTTTCAGCACCGCACAATTTTCTCCACAGTGATGTTATCTTTGCCATCGGCTACTGGCACGCACCAGCTCACATATGCCATTAGCAGGTGGCAGAAGACATAAATGGAATTTTCTCTCAGAACATTTCTTCCATTCTTCCTCCCAGACTGGAGAAGTGCAAGTTCAAGCTAAAGGCATGTAGCGACTACAGCCTGTTCCCAAACAGGGCCATGGAGAGTTAAAAGCAGGCTCCGGGAGAAACTCACATCGTTCAGTCTCTCTGCCAGGGTTAGCTCCTTAGCACACCGCCCCTGGAACATGGGGAGTGCGGTTCTGTGCGGCTGCACTCCTGATGCCCTCCTGGCAGCTCCTCAGCTCCTTCGGGATCAGCAGCAACAAGCAGGAAGGCAGAGACGTGGGCGCAGTCTCAGTGGGAAGCTGAGGCACCTGTCCATGGTCTCAGCAAGCTGCTGGCAGCTTGGCAGAGCTTTGGGCACTGGCGTAGACCAAGATGAACACAGAAATTTAAGAAGCAGGCAAACAAATTGCCAGAAGAGGCATGAATTCAGGAACATGATGTGCACATTGTGTGGCCTCCAAAAGGAGGAGGCAGAAGCCTGAGGAGCTCTGCATCATCCCACATTTATGCTGCTGTGAGCTCGAGTTGACCTTCCTTCCAGCAGAGCCCCGGTCAGAGGAGCCTGCGAGCTGCTGCTGGAACTGTGTGCCTAAGTGCACTCCTGACTCACCATTCACTTTTGGATCTGGATGTCTTATATAGGAAAATAAATGGCTTTTTGAAAAATCTTATTCAGGGTTCTTCTTTTGTTTTTAATATGATTTTTTTTTTCTGTCTCACTCAACTGCAGCAAATCCTGCTCAAAGTTGCTCCTGAACTTGATGGAAAAGAAACACATTAAAGACCATGGCTCAGGACCCCCTTGGTCTCCAGACCTGACATGAGCATTTATTTTTCATCTGTTTTGTTTTGTCCCCAAGGAACAATTTCATTCCAGGTTCATGAGTTCATACTGAAAAACAATAGAACATTTCCAAAGTCACAAAATTCTGTGGAATCACAAGTCTAATGCTTTGGATCCAAAGTTAAACCTTTGGGGTTTTTTCCCCACAAAGATACCTAGATACCTGATCAAGTGAAAAGTGCTTCAGTGCTACAACTGCCACATTGAGGCTCTTGTCTGACCTGTCTCAGAGACTTTGTTTGTTTTGTCAGAGAATGCAGATGGGGAAGGGGATTGTCACTTGCTTTTGTTCATGAAAGTCTTTAAGTTCCAAGGTTATTGAAAATAATTTTCTTCCATACAAATGTAGTTTCTATTGCACAATATGCTCTCTCATCATATGTGGAAATCCCATTCCCCGGTTTCAAAAAGTCTTTGGGCTTTTGAATGCATTTCCCACATGGGGGGTGGTCTCTGCCCCCGCTTCCCCCCGCGTTGCTGGGGGGGTCAGAGCAGGGGGGCAGTGAAGAGAACGCTGAACTATTGAAGCCAGACTGCTGTGTGCACCTGGGCACAGCTGCCACTGGAAAGGTGCACAGTAGAGGCACTTTTGTGCCAACCAGAGAAATCATTTCCTTAGAAAAGTATTTTGCCTAAAGCCCACTAGAGATTGCAGGCCCAGATAACTCGCTTACTTTGGTCCAGGGTCAGAGCTGAACCTCTGCAGAGGGGGCATGGCCAGCCCCCGGCATGAGCACTGGTGGCCACACAGGCAAGGGATCTCCTGTACCAGACAACCCAGGGCAGAGGGAAAGAAAAGGCAGTAAGGAAAACGGGGACTGTAATAATTTTGCTGTACTGGGGGAAAAAAGAATTTATCATCTGGCTAAGAAAGCAAATTCTGCTGGATCCTAAATTTCCTACCTATCTCCATGGAACAGCTTCTGTCGAGTGTTTTCAATACCTCAGAGTTCTCCCATGTTCCTTTCTTTTAAAGTTCAAAGTCAAAAGGCTACTTCGAGGTGACTGCATCTATTTGCCTTTTTCTTCCCCTGAAGCAAACAACCAGTAAAATTCCCTGGCGTGTTTCTCTCCTTTCTGAAGTTTCTTTCCTCCATTTCCCTCCTCCATAAAATCAGACTGCTATTCACACATGGGTGAACCTAGAAAATCATTTAGAATGGGAAGCACGTGAACCACTTCAGTGAACATCAGGTAATTGTATATTAGAGGCCTTTTGAAAGGTCAACTACTTCTGGCTAATTTTTCCAGCTACTTTCTTTGTGAACTGAAGCCCACTGGCACCAAGTGAAGACCAAGGTGGCTTTGTAAAAGTCTCCAACTCCCTGGCCCTGTGAATTGCCCACCCCAGATCACTGTGTGATTCCTTTGATGTTTTCTTTCCAAGATGCCCATCTCCACATGTCACCTGCTTGTGCCAGGTTTGTATCACTCACCTGTGTCCTGGGAACAGCTGAGGTTTTCAGACACACTGCTCATTAGATTCTACACTTTTCTAAAAAGAGGCTGACTTTTCAGTTGCATCAGGATACAAAGAGCAACCTGAAAATCATGAGACACACAAATACACACACAGACAAACAGACCACTGGAGTGCTAGTGAACCTGCCCATCCATGGTTGGTCCTGATGCATTTCTCCTATGCCAAGAATTCCAGGTGGGCTCATGCTGCAGCTTTTCCTTCTCAGCATCACAAATTTGGGCATTACTTCTAACAAACCAATAAATGTTGCTATAATAAATAAGAAACTAAAATATTAATTTAAATGAACTGACAAATGTTACAGCCACAAGATAGTCACATAATCCCAACTTCCATTCAAAACCAGACAAAGACCATCTAACAACATTAAAGAAACTTTATCTTCTTTAGTAATGCAATTTCAACTACAAAAGTAAATAAATTTGGTTTATACTAAGAATGGAAGCACAGAGGGACTTCTCTAGATAAAATTTCTATTTTAGGAGAGATTTAAATTTCCTAAACTGGTCTTGTTTTCTGAAAAACAACCCAGAATGCAGAAGAGAACAATGACACTTAGGCTGTACATTCATTAAAGCAAAGGCTTTTCAAAACTGCAAACCTGGCAATCAAGGCCCTGATTTGTCCTCTTGGGAATGCAAGACCAGTCAATAACAGTGTGGTCAGCTTCCAATCCCAGATTCCTAACTGCTGCTCCAGACACTGCCCAGGTTCTGCCAAATTTGCCTGCGCAGGGTTTCGTTCCTGAGGCTGCATTCCTGGGTTCTGACAACAGCCACCACACAGCTCCATGGTCAGACGTGTGCAGGGAGGCATGTGAAGAGGCAGGAATAGCTGAAATTTTAATTAAGGAAAATGTAAGTGACATATCTGTTTGAGAAAGTGATGGCTGTGCAATGCAAGTGCACCAGTGCCAATCTCCAGAGCTGCACCCAGCAGTGCCTTTGCTGCAGGAGAGCGGGAGCCCAGCTCTGCCCCCAGTGCCAGCACCCGTCCCCGCTGCGCGCCGGGGCCCAGCTGGGCACAAGTCCCTGCAGACTCCATCCCTGTGGGGGCTCTGGGGGACACGGGACTGTCCCGCTCATCCTCCCACCACTCCTCCAGCGAGGTGGCACGGAAGCCTTGCACTGGCCCGCTGTGCTGCCTCGGCGGTCCATGGCCCATAGGGAGGAAAGCCTGGCCCCACATAGCCCCACTCCCTGCTTCAAGCTTGCTGTTCCCAGCACTTTGCAGACCACAGAGGAACAGAAACAATAATGACACTTTCTGATCTGTTGCACCTTTCTGCATGGTTAAAGACCCACGGTCTGACGTACTGTACTTGCCTCCCTTTCTGCCTGCTTTGATTATCTGATACAAGTCAAGATCCACTCACTGCATTTATCTTGTGTTCTGTATTAAATACTTCACAACCTGCAAACAGATCTATTTTGAGTAAATATAAAATTCTATATTTAGAAAAAAATGCAGACCTAAACTATTCCAGTATTCTCAGACTACAAACCATTACAAACCATTTTTGTCCCCATTAATTGCAGTCTAAGACTATAAAACATAGGTTTTGACAACATTTGTAGAACATGTACATAGCATTTGTTAATGAGAGTGTCCTTTAAAGTCAGCTACATGTCATAACTTCTAGCTACTGTGTATAGTTGTAAACTGTAGGAAATCACACGATTTGAAAAATGCTGGGAGTAAGACAATGTCTAGATCAGCACTGTCCAAAGAGCGTAGTCTTGAAACACCAGATCTCAGGCCACATCATTCCCTTCCACAGCATTTTTTCTGTCAGTAGCACTTTCAATTCTATTTACTAGTTATTGCAGTTACTGCTTGGAATGCACCTCACTTTGGAAACAGCAAAGGCCTATGGACATTTTACATGAAAGAAACATTTACGTGACTCTGTTAAAGAGAACAAAAGGCATTTTGTGGATTTTTGGATTTGCCCAAGTCTTGTATATTTATATTTCTTGATACTACTGCAGAGTATAGGAGATGTTAACAGCTGTGCCTTGGCACCAGCACTGGCCCTGGCAGTCTGTGCCAAGGTCATGGCCAGTAGCCCCAGACTGCCCATCAGCACCTCCCTGACCCTGCACTGAACCGCACGCTCACCGCCACACAACATTAACTCTGACTTATCCAAGAAAATGAACAATTTTCCAAAGGCAGAATGGACTCAAACTGGTGATCTTGGCAGGCTTCAACCAGGTGAAAGTTGACGCCGTTACAGTCTTGTGCGCACAAAGGAACGCATCAGCCGTTCTCCTGACGTGTAACGGGGCCATAACGCGGCTCTGACCCCATGGCACTGCCAGAAAATCCCTACACTAACATGTCTTGAAGCAGTCTAGGCTGAGCTCGTCATAAGTCTCAGATCTCTGCATGTTACTCATTCCAACGCAGACTCTAGGGCTAACCACAGTAAAGAGAAAAAATAGCTGAGGACACAAAACACCAGAATAATTTTAAGCATTCACTACTAAAATACTGTATATATTAAAAATGCTGTCAGCATTTACACTAAAATCAAAAGAATCCCTGGTTTTAGGCTTTGTTTTACATTTCATGCTGAGTTCAACAATAAATATTCAATCACAAGAACTTAGTTTGAAAGTTCAGCAATTTTTAAGACCCCTCAAAGAGAGTTTAAAATGACTCCCCAAAGCAAGGGGCCTTTCCCAGCAGCCAGAGCATGCAGAGGGGCTGGAGCATGGACTGGCAGCGTCACCACAGAACCTGCCTGCAACAAGGGGGTTATGGGAGGATGAATCGATGAATAAGCTGAGGTCGAGGTTTGCTGTGCTGGCTGTTCCCACCCACTGAGGGCCAGCCCGGCATGGTTCAGCCACAGCTCCTGTGGCTCTGGCAGAACCTCCCCGTCAGCCACGCACAGGGCAAGACTCACCCAGAGGCTTCATGTGCCAACATCCAGTGGGACTGGAGACTGTCCGGTTGCAGGGATGGCTGCTCTGCTGCTGAGGCACTTCCCAAACCCCCTGTACAGAGGCTGCAATCCCACCCCCCATACACCGTGGATGGGGGAGATGTCTGAGCTCAGCAGGTCTTGAAGCACTTCATCATCAGATTTGCTTATTAGTGCTCCCCAGCCCCAGGAAGCAGCAGCACTTCACTTCCAGGTGAGCACACACCACATTCAGTGATTGTACAGACCTTCAGGACCAGAAGTTCTCCTCCAGAATACCAAAGAGTCAATCCCCACACTTTCCTGCAGTAGTTAAATCTTTTCTTTATTTATCAGAGCAATATCCTTCAGAAATCAAAAGCCCAGGTCCTTCCTCCCCCACTGCAGAGTTCATGTAATACCAGCAACACCCAGAACCAGTGACTCCTCTGCATCACTCACCCCACACCATGGCCATGCTCCTGGGGCTGGTGAAGCAGGCTCCAAGGGCTGGAGAGTGAGTCTTTGGGAAGTGTCCTTGGAAGAAGGGTGAGTGTATCTGTTTTACACATTTGCTGACCCCCTGAAAAGAGAGAAGAAATGAACCTCATTAAACTATTCAAAGTGAGGACTAAAATAAAATTACTCCAATGAGGAATACTTGCATTTTAAAAAAATGATATGGGTATTACCAGCTAAAGAGGCTGCTGCTGACAAGACCTTAACATGTCGGCTGGTATCGCCACTAACACCTGAGACAGCAAACAAGAGCTAATCCTTACACTGTTCTTCTGCTAATGACTGCAGGAGATAACTGGTGTCCCTGGCAAGTGTCCCATTTAATTCAATTAACTCCAGCCAGGCCCTGGTGATTGCACTGGCAGTGAAAGCCAGAAGCCAGTTCTGGCGTCAGATGGTAAAACCAAGCCAGTCTCCACCATCCCTGTGTGGCCCAGTCCCAGCAGCCAATTTCATGGGTAGCAACCGACCTGGCATCCACAGCAGCTTCTACAAAAGGGTGTGGAAAACCATCATTTTTTTTCCCAAAAATGCTCATCTTTTTTTCTGAGAAAATGCAGGCAACTTATTTCATTATATATTTTGCTTACTTTTTCTGAAATGCTGGGTTACATGTTGGGTTAAGCTGCAGTTTCGTAGTGCTCCCACCCCCATCCGTGGGTCCAAGCCAGCGGGAAGATCATGTTTCTCCTAACACAATGCAGATATCTGCCAGCTGATCTGGGGGCACACAGAGCTGTTGGCCCTCCAGAGGACCCTGACCCTTGCAGAGATTGAGGTGTCTGAGGTATGAACTGAAACATTCTGATGAACATGAAAAATAAACTAACCATGAAAAATTAAGCTGCAGGAGCAATTGGTATAACCCCTCAGTTGATACAATTTCCGGGTCTGTTTGATAGTAAAAAAATAGTTTCCAAATATTTTCTTTTCCTTTTGAACATTCTTCAGCTGTGAGCTTCAACAGGCAGCGATGTACCCGCCAACTCACATTATTCAGTTAAGTTTTGAAATAGAAAGAGATATGCAGAGAAGTTTCCTTGGTGGCACTTTTGAAGTATTAGTCTGGGATAGTAGGTAAAATCCTGAGAAGTCTGTACACTGCCAACATAAATAGAAAGTGTATTTAAAGACGGGAGATTATCCATTCCTTGACAGGGCTGTCATACCTACTCTGTTGTCAGTTCCTAGCAACAGTTTTATTTGAAGGTCAGTCCAGCACAAATAATACCCAGAAAAGCTCTTCTGCTGGAAGATAAAGCCTTCAGACCTTCAAAAGGAGCTGTAAGGACTCATATGTGACCATCAGCTTGGACATGTCTCAGAAGCAGCATGAGTCAGTGGAGATTTCTGAAGCTTCACTGAGTTTTTTTGTGGAAAACTTGTTACAGCATTCCAGTCATCCTCCAGCCTTTGTGTATCCTCCAGAATGGCTGAGAGCACAACAGGGAAGCCCAAACAGTTAACATGTCACTGTGTTGCACCTGCAAATCCACTGGAGAACAACAATTGTGTGCAAATAAAGCTCAGTTCCTCTATGTCAGTAACTGGCTTCCAAGTCAGAAAGCCTGTGCTGTGGGTCCACTCATTAACATTAAATACATGTTTAAATAAACTTCTGCATCCTGTGGACATTCTTCCCATCCTGTGGCTCCAATGGATAAAAGTGCTGAGCTCCTGGCATGGATGTTGGCACTCATCTCCCATTTGTTCCCATCTATGTGTTTGGTATTTTTCAGAAAGAACCAACCTCCCCTCTGTGCTCCAAACCCAACTGTGCCCAGGTGTTTCCAGACAGCCCAGGATACTCTATCAGGCACCACTTTTACACCAGTTCAAGATCCATGAGGGATAACATGGGGAGACCAGAGCTGTGCAGAAATACCTGCAAGCAGAAGAATGCCACAAAGTGCAGTCACAGTTGGAATTCCCACCCTTGACACTGCCGATGAATCCTGGGTAGGCTGACCTCGGTGCTGCTGCAGCTGCACTGCAACCCAGAGCAGGGGTGCACGGAGCACAGCACACATGTCCAGGAGAGCACCTGGCTGCACTCAGACCGTACCAGCAGCAGTGGGACAGAGCTGACCATCCTTCCTAGTGTGCCCCAGAGAGCTGCAGGTGGCCACTGCTTGAAGAACACTGCAGTCCTTCCTTGCTGCTCACAGGTACAGGGCCAGAGTGGTGCATGTCTATCGCATCCTGCAGTTAGCGGCCTCCCCCCTTCAGATCTGTGAGTGAGTGAGCCCCGGCAGGACTGTGTTGAGCCTTATCTTTTGCCAGGTGGGGTGTCAGCCAAGGGAAAATTGTGCCTGATGAAGGCTGGTGCCTGTGTGAGCCATGTGCGTGTGGCAGCAGGGGAACAGCAATAAAAAAATTGTATAAAAACCCCAGGGCCTTTCAAAGCATTTCCAAATATTGCCCCAATTTCCCTGTTGGGTGTGAGGTTCTAGGAACCAGCCACCCGCACAAAGCAGCTGTGGAGCCACATCTAAAACTGCCTCACCTGCTGTACAGAAAGAGCTGACAATGGCATTAGCATGAAACTAAAATTAGAGGCTAATTGGGTTCTGCAGTCACTGAAATTGATGACAGCTCAGCAATTAACATCCCTGAATTTTCTTGACTAAAATAACCCTAAAATCTGTTCCCATTCATACTTCTCCCTGCTCCATGAGCAAGCGCTGTGGTAGCCTGGCACGCTTTGCACACAGGGGAGTTCTGGCACCTCTGCCAGGGCTTGTGCTGTTCCCAGCAGTTACTGTGGCAGGCATAGGTCTGGGAAGAGATTGTGTATCTGCAAATCAGCATCATTTCACAAAAATGGGATGTGATATTCAATGCCAGGGCATGGGAACCATCACTAACCGTCACTAGTGCATGAACACATACAAGACACAGTCCAACAGAAACCGTGAGGGGCAATGGCACGGTGTGCCCTGGTCCTTCGTGCAGGGATGTCTGGCAGTGATGCCAGACCAGTGCTGCTGCTGCTCCAAGCAAAGGAGGGAGATACCAACACTAAAAAGTGAGGGAGTAAAAGCATCTCCTGCTCAGGGTGTCAACACCAGCTCAGGGTGTCGGACTGGGACACAGGCCCAGCCTCTATCAGCACATCTTGTAAGTGAATCAGAACATCTTCTGTTAAGGTGGGCAACAACACCTACCGAAAGGCACGTGAACCTTTCACTTGACCTCCCTGGGCCGCATCGCACATTTGGGGCAGAGAAAAACACACCCTATTTAACTGTAAATGTTATTTACAAGTTGAGGGGGCTCTTCTCCAAGATCCAGAGGGAGAGACCAAATGCACTGCCATTACAGCTGCAAGCAGCAATTGCTCTGCGTCTGCCTCAGACAATGTGCTGCAGACTTGCTGTGCAGGATATGGCCACGTGCAGCCTCTTTCAGGCTTTTAGTGCATGTGTGGTGTGTGTGCCCATCTGCCTGTGGTGTGCTCACCTGCAATTTCTGCAAGATGCCTATGGTTTCCTTTTTAGTTCATTGTTCTGTACAACATTTGGAGTTTCTGATCCATAAAAGCATCTTATGGTGGTACATTTGAAAAAGCCACGGTATGCTTCTCCCTCTACTCACAACTGAAGTCTCTGACTGCTGACAGAGCTGAACTTCCAAAGCCAGCCCCTCTTCTGTCCCTTCCTTCAGCACCTGGCTTGATTTTGCTCTGGCTGGCAATTTTATCTGTACTCTCTGGCCCAGATGTTGCCTGTGGCTCTTCATGAGAATCTCCCAGTTCTGCTGTGACCCATGAGGCAAGGAAGGGGCATGGTATGAGGCCTGTTCCTCACCTCAGCTGTGATGAAGACTAGGTCATGGCCGGGCCCCCCTGCTGCTCCTGCTCGCAGACATGTAACTCATTGCCATCACCAAACAGCTCATTGCAGTCGCTTGCTCCACTCTCCTCCTCCCTTCTTCCTACACTTGCTGCAGGCACGAAATGTTCCCAGGCTCCCACAGCCATGCCTGGGGCATGCCAAGTCCATATGCTGCTGTCCCTTTCACACACATTTCCAAAGGGCAAAAAAATTCACTCCTTGGAGTACACTTCTCTGTGCACAGTCCATCAAGCAGAAAGAACAAACCTGGCCAAGATGGCCAGAAAAACGTGTCATTGTTTAGCAAGGTTTCACTTGACACCCAAAGATAACAAGCATATTATTTTGGGGTAAAGTAATATAACCAGTTCTATTTCCAATGCAACGTGCCTAACTTTTTCTTAAGTAAATCACTTTTGTACTCATTTGGTTTAAAACTCTTGGTGTGCCAGGAAGAAAAATGTCTGCATGTGTATTCTGTACATTATACTACAGATATTATATACCTCTGCATTATACTACAGACATCCATTCCTTCCACCATTTATATCAGTATTTCAGGCTACAATCAGAGCACTCTTGGCTTTATTCTAAAACTCACCCCCATACATTACGAGTTTCTGCATTAGAAGTCCACGGCTCACGGCTGTCCTTGGCTGTCCCAGGCAGCTAACCCGTCTGCTGCTGGAGACATCTGCTCCGTGCTGGCATTTGGAGGGGACCATGATGTTCTGCTGTCGCTGGCAGTGGGCAGATGCACGCAGGGGGCCTGGAACTCCCCTCTGTGGGCTGCACAGGTCCATCGGCCTCCACACCCAACTCTGCGGATGCCATCGGGCTCCATCCCCAAGAGCATCGTCACAGGAACTGAGGCTTCACTCACAGCTGGCTGCAAAATATAAACCGTGAACAGCATGGAGTTTAAGTGCCAGATTTTTTCTTGACTGATTGTCCCAGCTGGTGGTAAGTTCATATTTCAAGATAACATCACATTTATCAGTGTCACAAACAATTGCTGCCTTAAGAACCAATAAAGCCCTTCCCTTCATTAAGTCTCACCTGAAGAGTCCTCACACGCAGGAATATGCCTGACAGCTCTCTGGCATGCCAAGGCATAAGTAGCATAAAGACCCATGTGCCGGGTGAAAGCTCAGACCTGGGGCTGGAAATGTCTTCCACAGCAGCAGTAATTGCAGCTCACGTCACAACATTCCGGATAACAACAGCTGAAGATCCCTATTTCAAAGCGACTGAATGTTACAGTGCGAAGCTGAACTCTTGTACTCATCACTGCAGCAGCCTCATGGGGCTCATTCCCTTCCCTGCCCCCTAATATATGTGAATTATCCTCCCAAATAGCTATTTTTCTACCAACAATATGCACATCTTTTCAAAGGCAAAGTGGAAATCCCTGCAAGTATTTCCGGTGCTGCTTCCAGTCAGAAATAGCAGTAATCTGATCCACAAGAGAATTGCATTTCTGTTGCTGAATTCCTTTGTACAAGTATCTTTGCTTTGAAAGAGTTTGGCAGCAGTGAGGCACAGGCTAATTTTACTTATAAGGTGTGAATCAAAGAAGATTTGCAACTTTCTGAGTCACAGAAAGGAAGCGTCTGTGGCCTTTCACCACTTCTGTCAAGAGAAAATGTCACGGTTCAGTTATTTTAGATGCAACTTCAGACCGCTCACTGTGCCCCGCAGATCCCCATCTCCCACCACCCTCACGCTCTCCCCAGGCACAGCAACCGGGACAATTCCCGGCTGTCCTCTCTTGGGACCTGGGGAATTTCCAGCCTTACTCAAACCTGCTGTTGTTAGTGGGATGCATCACCACGGGCTGCAGTGTGAAAGAGTTGAATAAATTATTAATTTGGCAGAATTCAGCAGACACTTTGTGAGAAAAAGGGGTGACCAGGGAAAGGGAGAGCTACTCCCCACATCACACAGCATTGAAAGCCCTGGGAAGCTGAGGGCCTAAGCTACAAACACTGCTGCAGCAGCAGCAGCAAACTTCCAGGGACTGCACTGTGCCTACAGCCTAACTCTGCTACCACATAAACAAGGGAATATAATCAACCAACTCCTTCTGTGCTCCTATGCTGCCATGAGAGCTCCCACCCGAGGCCAGGTTGTCCTGAGTGTGGGGACAGCTCTGCTGCACTGGCTGTGGTAGCTCCAAGGAGCACATACAGGTGTTCAGCTCCACTTCCTCCAGTCCCAAAGATTTCATGGCCTCTGAGATGCTGTTGAGGCCACGTTTAGCCAGCAGCTCAACCACTGGGGTCACTGGCTAAACCCCAAACATGGGAGTTCTTTCTGCTCAAGAGATGAGGGGGGGCAGCCTGTGCCCACAGTACCTGGCAGCATGGCCTCCTCGCATGGCTCCCAGGGTGATGTGTGCAAGTGCTCCCCTCACTTTTTATCTCTTTATCCACTGCTCATGACAGAGCTGATCTCCTCCAGGCCTACAAGGATATATGCCAAGGACTGGCACGTTACAACATGTCATTCCACTGTCACCACGTGCTGCTCTCCAACCTCAACCATTTTGCTGCCCTGTCCCAGACTGGGGGTGATAACACCATCTTCTGCCTTAAAACAGGTCCTCAGGGTTTACAGACGACAGGCATGGTATAAAAACTGCACAGCAGTATCAGCAGGAGTGGAGGGTCCTCCACGTTCCAGCAGTCTGTGGGATCTGCCCATCGAATACATGGGTGAATTCTCCCATAAAAGTCAGTATTGGGCATGCTTATCTGGCTTAATTATTTCCATTCACTGCCACATTCAGCCTGATCCAGCACAGCTCCATGGCTCCACAGCCATTGTCAAACCAAATTCTTCCCTGATAGTCTGTGGACATGTGTATTTGTCATCTGGAATCTATTCCTTGGTTTCTGGCATGTATTTCCACTGCTTTCTCTTGAAAGCTGTTTCAGATTTCCCTGGGCTTCTCCCTGATCTCTGTGAGCGAAGCCTCACACAGTTTAATTGTTGACAGCTGTGTCAGGAGCAGTATTTTATGTTCCTCTTGCTGCAGCACATGAGCTACTACACAAAGGGTAGCCTGGCTGTGTAGTGCACCAAAATGTGGAAAGCAGACCATGTCTTCTGAGGAGGAGGTTTTGGGGGGCTTAACTGTTTGTGATGTTTTTCAGAGATAAATGCAGTTCCACACATGAAAATGCTGACAAGTAAAATGCAGCTGAGCAAACAGGTGAAAAGGTTTAAGTACATGGTTGGATAAAAGTGAGTCTCTCCTCCTTTCCAGGAGTTTGCATTTCAGTTTCATGGTAAAGAAAAATCCAGTTAAAAAGAGAAAAAGAAACTCACTTCTGATTTTTTTTTCCCAGGCAAAAGATGGGAAACGCTGGGGACTAGATTGTTCTCCCTTTTCTGCCAGGCTGAACTCAAATCTGAAACATCTGCTCACATAACTTGAGACAATCTCTCCCAGTGTAAGCTCAAACTCTTCCTGCCATCAGTGAAGAACTATCAGTTAAGCTTTTTGTGGAAGCCTAAGAATCCAGACACTTCTCATGTTCCCTGCAAGCACTGAATAACAATGGGTTCTCACTACCAGCAAATCCCTTGCAAAGAAAAATTAGCATCTTTTCCAAGTATTCTAAATCCTAAAATCTGTTTTTTCTAGAATGACACTGTACACATTATCCTTCAGGAGTTATTCAAATTGGGCAGTACCAGCTATATAAAACAGTATCTCACCCAGCACAGCGGGGTTAATTCAGGTGATTGCAAAGATAAAGGGCAGGGGAAAACATTCAGTTTTCAATATGAAATCGCAGAATGGTTTGTGTTGGAAGAGACCTTTAAAAAACATTTTGTCCACCAACCCTGCCATCAGCAGGGTCACCTTTCACCAGACCAGGTTGCCCAACCTGGACTTGAACACTTCCAGGGATGGGCAGCCACAACTGCCCTGGACAACCTGGTCCGCTATTAAGGTACAATCTGCAAGGCAGAGAGTAGGATTTTAGCTGAAAGTATTGAGGACCGAATTTGCTTTCAGAACTTGCATACAGCCCTGGGTTCAGGGCTCACACCCCTCGCTGCATCCCCAAGCTCGGCAGAAGAGGACCTATGGCTCGTGCAGAGCTCGGTTCTCATATAAATGCCTTTGTATATGTACATATAGAAGGAACACATCTCTGGCTGTACAAGTACAGGAAGTTCAGAAACAGAGCAGTGGCAAATCAAACAAAATGCTGCAGACCTGTGCACCATCCTGACCCTGTCCCTGCTCCTGCAGCCCTCCAAGAACTCTCTGTATTCAACATGTTTTGAAGCATGAATCCATCCTGTCAGAGAAACAGAGTGGAAATCAGGGTTCCTTTCTGATTCTGCTTCCAGTTCTCTGTGTCTGTGTACAAGTCACTTTGTTTCCCTGCTGTTTTTTCCAGACTCACATGACATGATGTACAAGTGGGGACTGTCCCCCGCTACAGACCTGCACAATGTCCCAATCAGCAAACTGGATTGGAAGTGAAGGGCTCTGGAAGCCGCAAGGGAAAGGAAAAAACAAGAAAAAAGAGAAAAGAAAAAAGAAAAAAA
>VXAD01004805.1:48167-81459 GCA_013399195.1 Dicrurus megarhynchus | reverse complement strand
AAAAAAAAAAAAAAAGAAAAAAAAAGTGCACGTACTTCACCGTATCCAGTAGCTTTCCCATGTGGAGAAATGCCATCCTGGTTATTTTTGCCTTCTCCCCACACAGCGGTAGATGGAGCCCTGCTTCCCTGCTCTTGCCAGCCCGGGGATACAGCAATACCAGAGATCCCAGCTGTAGGACCTGCCAGCACTGCTGCAGGGGACAAACCTGAGGGGTTACACAGGAGGGACCTCGGGCTCACAGCTCCTGCCTGACTCATGAAATTTGCTGAAACTTGTGAATAACAAAAGTATTCGACTAACCACAGTATTGCCTAGGCATTGGATAATGTTTCTTTCTTTTGTAAACTGTCACCAGGATTACATGGAATTCACCAGTTTTATTTCTTTTGCAAAATAAGGAACTACAAGTTTTGCTTGCCATACTTAGAAAGAACATATGTAATAGTTGTATCATGGCCGTGAGCACTGGAGACTACATTATCCAGAGGATTTTACAGGAACTAAAGGTCAAGGGATCCGTGGCCAATTTCTCAACCACTGCTCGCAGCTCTAATGCCTGCAGCCTGTGTGTGACAGCAGGACAGAGAAGGGGTGAGGAAACACTGGCAGCCATTTGCATCTCTGCAAGCTGGGAAAAATGATAAATGTGGATGTTGATTTTCTCTCCCTCCCCACCTCCAAGTGCTCCTGCAAGTGACACTGGTACAGCCTGCATGGATACAGGCAGCCTCTGGAGTCATGCACCACTTGGCCAGAACTACTACTGCAGTTCCCTCAAGACATGTCAGCCAGGTCTTCTACAGCAACAGCTGACAAATGGAATATTTCAGAGCAGTGAGAGCAAAATCCACAGAATCACAGAATTTGCTGAGTTGGAAGGGACCCACAAGGATCATCGAATCCAACTCCTGGTCTTGCAGAGTCACACCACGTTCCTGAAGGTATTGTTCAAATGCTCCTTGAACTCTGTCAGGCTTGATGCTATGACCACTTCTCTGGGAAGCCTGTTCCAGTTCCTGACCACACTCTGGATGAAGAACCTTCTTCTAATATCTAACCTAAACCTCCTCTGACAGCTTCAGGCCATTCCTTCAGGTCCTGTCACTGGTCACCATGGAGGAGAGATCACTGTCTGCCCCTCCTCCTCAAGAGAAAGCTGTAGACTGTGATAAGGTCTTCCTTCAGTCTCCTCTTCTCCAGGCTGAACCCTCAGCTGTTCCTCATATGTCTTCCCCTCAAGGCCCTTCACCATCTTTGTTGCCCTCCTTTTGACACTCTCATAGCTTAATGCCTTTCTTATATTGTGGTGGCCAAGACTGTTCCCAGGACTCCAGGTGAGGCCACCCCAGCGCAGAGCAGAGCAGAACAATCCCCTCCCTTGCCCAGCTGGCAATGCTGGGCCTGATGCCCCCCAGACACAGTTGGCCCTCCTGACTTCCAGGCTCTGCTGACTCATATTCAACTTTCTGTCAATCAGGATCCCCAGGTCCCTTTCCAGGTGCTGCTTTCCAGCATCTCATTCCCCAGTCAGTCTGTAGATCCAGGGTTGCCCCATCCCAGGTGCAGAATCTGGCACTTTCCCTTATTGAACTTTATACGGTTGGTGATTGCCCAGTCCTCTAATTTGTCAAAGTGTCTCCGCAGGGCCTTCCTGCCTTCGAGGGAGTCAACAGCTCCTCTCAGTTTTGCATCATCTGTGAACTTGCTCAGTATCCCTTCCAGTCCTGCATCCAAGTAATTTATGAAGATGTTGAAGAGCACAGGGCCAAGGGTGGAGCCCTGCAGAACCCCACTAAGGGACCGGTGCCAGTCTCATGCCACCCAGTCACTGTCACCCTTCACACCCGACCCGTGAGCCAGCTGCTCACCCATTGCATGACATGTTTATCCAGCTGTGAGATGGACAGTTTGTCCAGAAGGATTTTACGAGAGACAGTATCGAAACCTGTACTGAAATCTTGAAAGATTACATCAACTGCCTCCCCTTGATCAGCTAGGTGGGTCACTTTGTCATAAAAGGAAATCAGGTTTGACAAGCAGGACTTTCCTCTCATAAAGCTGTGCTGGCTTAGACCACTTTCTCTTTTTGCCAAATTTTTGAGGGGTTGGATTTTGTTTTGGTTGGTTGGTTTAAAAATGCACCATGCACATCCTGCTTCTTTCTGCTGCACGTCCAAGTGCAGGCTTGACTGTAAGTAAGAGCAATCCATGCTGCCAGGGAAGGCTACCCTCAAAGCCAGTGTGCAACCTATTGCTCTCTGGAAACATGTACTGCTAGACAAGCAATATATAAAACCACATTTTGTCTTGTTTTAGATTCTTTGAAGAAGACCACGTTATGCAGGTAAGAAAACTGAGATCATTGCAGAGTTATATGAGATGCTGGAGATGATATTTGCCAGCAAAGTAACTCAATATACATCTATTCTGCCACTCAATAATTAAAGAGAGGCCCCCAGCAGTGAATTGCAGGATGATTTGCTCAGAGCAGCAGCTCTCCACACCAGAGAGGGGCCAGAACCTGCACTCAGGCGCTCACAACCGCACACCTCATCTGCACAGTCCAGCTTCAAAATGTGAGTGGGCAGTGTTTTTAGCAGTAGTGATTTTTCATTTCTCCAAATAGAAATTAACAGCAGAAGGGAGATTAGACACCCATCCCTGAAGATGGAGGTTTTCTACTGATTAGCCTAGAAGTGACTGACTTTCTGAATTCAAGACCTTATGCTGCCTCTGATCCTGCCCCCGATCCTGACCAGATATAATGGTCTGTTCAGACAGGATCCATGCCCCAGCCCTAACTGAGTAAAAATCTAGGTAAGGACTTCGGCATTTGATCTTTACAAAGCAGAAGCTAGCAGCTGACAAATTAAATACTTCAGAGTAGTGAAAATTAAACAGTCCTGCAGTCACGAGTGTTGGCATATGGAAAGCTGCCACTAAGCTAATAATGGAATTGTCTACCACAGCACAGAGGGAGGTCCCGGCATCTCAGAGCAGCTACACATCTGGAGACTGGGAACACAGCCATTAGCAACCTATGTTTAAGTAGCACATTCTTGCTACCTTCCTGCCAGCTGCTCATCTTCTCTCACCACAGGCCAAGGGCAGAGGCCCACAAGCAGTAATGTGGCACTGGGGACAAACTGGAGCAGCCACATGCACAAAGGAGGGTCCCTCCGTAGAACCCTGCCTGTCTGCTTTATTCAATTCACAAAAAAATGGGCAACTGGTTCATCTGTCACACACCTGTATTTGCATATTCTGGACACCAGCCACTTTCACTGGTTCCTTCAGGTATCTGTGAGGAGATGGTATCTGCTGGGGGATGACTGTTCCTGGCTCACTCCAGCCTGACCCCGGCACAATTTTCTTGTGCGCAGCAGAGCCACACTGCTTAGGAATGGGAGGAGAATCAGAGCCAGGAAGTGGAAGATGAACCAAACATGCAGATATCACTCACAACCAGAGACAGAGAATGATTTCCAGACAGGTGGGTATGGAGCTTGCACAAGGTGTTCACCCATTAATGAATGACAGAGGAAACTAAATCAGGACAGTGGATGCAGCCAGACAGCAGACAGGCTACTCACCATCAGCTGCCTGCAAAAGAGAACCCAGGCAGGGATGGGAAGACCAAAGCATGGAATGTGCTGCAGGAGCCAGCAGCAAGAGCATAGATGTATGATACAGCTGTGGGAGGAGAAGGACACTCACATGAAACATCCATCACCACATGCACAGCGCTCCTGGACATGCCAGATGAGGGTGATTCGCAGCACTCCCCTCAAACAGTGTCCTCCTCTCTGTAGCACAGAGAGCTGACAAGAGACAACGGGCACTAAAGAGCAGAAGGGAGAAAAAGCACTAAAGAGAAGAGGGACATAAAATGCTGGAGAGGAGACGTGCATGAGTGCCCAAACACACACAACAAGTAACAAGCTCAAGTATAAAGAATGGGCAGCTTTAGCACTGAATCACTACTTTTCTTCCCAAACTACCTGCCCCATGTACTTGAAAAGACTTTCAAGGTACCAAGCTGTATAAAGCTGTATCACTGCTGAGCAAGCTGGATAGCACAGGGCAAACCAAGCGGAGACAGAGCAACCGTGCTTGTTAAGGATGCACCAGTCTATAGAGGAGCAGTTCATGCTGGCTAAGGGTGGCTGGGAGAAGATCCTGCTCCCAAGGAAGCAAAAGGAAAGGAAATTCCAAGAAGTTTCTTGGCAGTCTGGTTCTGTACCCACTGACATCCACTGCAAGGGGTATTTGTTGGCTCAAGAGCTGTACCATCGGTGTTGACAATGACTACAGCATGGTTAATTAGGCTATCTTCCCTCTTTGACAATAAAAGAGACCCAAGTGTCTCAGATTCACCAAAGTGGATTTCTGTCCAACTGCCCCTTTCAGAACACCTGTGAAAAAAAGTCTTATTATCAATCAGTATCTTGTTCTCCAAGTTCGTGCATAAAACACCTGGTGCATCCACACAAGCTACTGTTCAGTCAACCCTGATACTGATTGCTCATAGCAAAGGCAAATGGACACAGGGCTCTCCACTGTAGGTGTACGCTCCAGAAAAATCTAGTCCTCTTTGCCTGCAATTGTAACAAGAAAATAAAACTGCAGAAAGAATCTGCAGGTTCTTCTATTTAATGTTTCAGTGCTTCCTGGTCAGAGGGATGGTCCTGCACCTATTAGTTTTCCCAGCAAATATAGCTGCTGTCTTCCATGTGTGCAAGGCTTCCAGAAGTAGAATTTAGATGACAATTTCATCCCTATAGAGACTTCACTTATTGGTACTGCATCGTCTGCCTGTAGAATGAGGCTTTTACATCACGTCTGATTGGGAACATGAGCTTCCAAAAGCCCAGAGCTGCATCAGGTGAGCTTGTTGTTGGTCTTTTGATAACATTCCTTTGAGCTTGACAGAGCAGGAGTTTGAATCCTGAAGCACTGACTACAGGGGATACATCTGGGATGGATTTCTTCAGGACTGGCCAGGTTCCTCCACCTGTCAGAAGGAAGGGATGGCTTTTTCCTTGCTCAAGCTATGGATTATGGTGGCCCAGCATAACACGGAACACTTCTGGAGGCCTGCTCTTTCCTCAGCACAGGGTGCTAACCATGGCCAAAATAAAGATTTTTGGCACCATGGATGGCATCCTGGCCTTCTCTACCTGTGGCTCGTGCATTTCCTCTCTCTTTGGTCCCTTTATTCTCTCCTCTTCTGCTGCCACTCTTCTGTGCTCTCCTGCCCCTGCTTTATCTCAAGCAGTTCACAACACAGCAAATTGTGAGGGGCAGGAGACAGAAGGAGGAAGCACTGGGAGGCTCATGCCCTCTTATTCCCTTCATCCATTTCTGGGAAGGTGACGCTGGACCACGCATAGTGATGGCGTTAATACCACATAGGGCAGCAGCTCATGAATTGAAATAGCAGGAACACTGACAGTAGTCACAAGTCTCAAAAAAGAAAGGTGATGTGGAACTGGCTTGTTCATCTTTTCCATGACAGGAAACATTTCAACCCCTGTCATCAGCACAAACATTGTCTGCACCTATCACGCTTTGCAACTCGCCGTACTCCATGTTGGGATGACATGAATAAAGAATGCCAGAGTGTTACTTTTGCCTTCCACAGAACAAGCTCAAAATGCAACAAAACTCAACCCTCTGTTGCTTTTTGCAGGCTCCAAAGCATTCAGCTGCTCAGTTTATCGTGTCACAGCCCATGGATGTATCAGCCTTCTAAGTAAAGGAAGCTGGTCACCCAGAGCCGGCTGCTGCAAGGACCACAGGACAAGTAGCCCCGCCAGGGCCAGGGGCCCTTGGGCCAGTGGTGGCCACCAGCTGTCAGCCAGGCTGCCTCAGCCAGACAAAAATCCTCCATTTTTGATCCAAATACATTAACAACTGAGTAAAGAGGCAAGGAAGAAAAAGGGCAACCAGCTCTCACAAGTACATACACAGCACTGTCTTCAGCTCCCATTTTTCAATTACTTTTCTGCTTTATGGCCCTTAACACAAGAGGAAAAATGGAGGTGAGCTGCAGAAAGCAATCAGTGTCTCTTTCAGCTTCTCATGCATTCACACCAAAGCAGAGCTTGGATCAGGGACACCTCCAGGAAGTGCTGGAAAACACATTCAAAGCTTTGTGAAGAATTGCTTTTACAGGAGACACGTTGTTTTGGAAATCACAAGCAAAGGGCACTGAAGTATAACAAGTTTTTGAAAGGTCAGCAGAAAATTGCTATGGCATTTCAGACACAATAAAACCTTATGACTTCATAATGTTCATCAGAAATACCATAAAGAAGCCTTACTGGGAATCACAAATGAAACTTAAGGACTTTGATCTAAGCTGGAATCTGGCTGCTTCAGATCTTGCTGCAGAAAGGTTCATAACCCTGAAATCAACAGAAAGGACACATCAATAAAGTACATGTAAGAATAAGACCCATTGGGTCTTATTGGCCCTAAATCTGATTTAGTAAAACCAGGATAAGATAGGATGTTAGCCTTGGCTTCAATGGTTCTGAGCTGTCCCTCAGATAAAATCTGTAGCAGAGGAGCTGAACTCTAAAATTAGACAATGAATTAGCTAGATTTTTTAAGGATCAAATTTTTTGTATACTTTTCACTAAAAGCTGACTCAAACAGCCTTCTCTTTAGTGACTGCACAGTTAGATTTTGGGGCATCATGTACTTGCATTGGGCCAAATTGCTACAATTTGCCTCTTTACTTCAAGTGAAGGTTTTCCGGGGAAATAGCTGTTGCAGTAACGAGCCATCCCTGGGGCCCCAAGGGCACAAACCGTTGTTCACTCTAACATACCAGCTACTCCAGATTCCCTTCTAACCTACCTTATACACAGGTGGAGGTTTCATCAGCTGTAATTTCACTTCATGCAGAAGGTGATTGTCTCTCATGCACGCAGCATAAGCCTGCACAATGGCTCAGCAGCCCCAGGGCTCTGGCTTTCAAGGCTGAGAGAGGGCTCCGGTACCAGGGTGTCATAGGTATCAGATATTTGTGTGTATGGATGAGGTACACAGTTGCCCCAAATCTGGTATTTGTAAGTGCAGCTTGGAAATATAAAATGAAAAGGCAGATATTTTACAAAATCTTGGCCATCAAAACAGGAAAGCAAGAGAATATATGGGCAAAAATCTAATTTCAAATAATCACATGATGCATGTTTGTTTTATGGATATCAATTATCTACATAGGCCTTGAAAAACACTCAGAATAAAGCTGGGATGTCCCATGGTTTTCCTTTTCACTCAAAGACAGCCTAAAGCAGCAGCTTTGGTGATTTGCTTTCCAGAGTTTCTCAGGTTATGATGTAAGGAGACAAAAGACATCTATGACTGATCCCTGCCTCTCCGCCTCTCTGTACTTCATCCCTCTCTCCACTAAGTGCTTTTTTTACCTTTTCTCATAACTGACTGACTACCTGCTATGCCAGTCCTGGTTTTCCTCCCAGATGACAAACATCCATCTCCTGGCTGCACTTGCAGGAAGCAGCAAACCTGCTGCCTCACTCCCCACAGCACTGAAACAAGTGACATGAGACTAAACTTCACTGTAACCACAAATGCACGTAATCCACTGAAAAGTGTGGGGCCAAGCTTGCATGACACTCTGCTTGCAGAAGTCTCAGCCTTGGGGGTAAAACAGAGCACCAGTTTTAGGTGTATGTTATGTGGTAGATGGAGGCCGCTCATTCCACTGTTAGAGGCACGTGAACACAGAAAAACAGTGTTAGACCCAGCATTAGCAGCTGATCATTGCCATGATGGGAGAGATTTATCCTGTAGCACCAGATATTAAAGCCTTTACATAGTATGCAACCTGCTCCCTAAATCCAAGATCAGGAGATGCAGACACCTGTAGAAATGATAAATAAAGCCCAATAAAAAGACAGAGTTACAAAGACATCTTTAATTTCCATCATGAGACCTAGACCCAGGATGGAGGCTCTGTTCTATGTGCCCCACAGTCATCATTACCCTCTTCGTTTAAAGGGATTCTCACCTCAGCAACCCAGCACGCTCTGGAGCGAGAGTTGTGAGTTCTCTCGTCAGGCCACAGCAAAGACCAGCAGAGAGCACCAAGCCTAAACCTACGAGTCTGAAGTTATTTGAAGACAAAAGCACACACAGAAAAACCTCCCATTTAAAACATGGGTTATAAAAGCCAAACAGTTGTGTGCAATACTGTGATCGAATGCCATCTTTATTCCACCACAGCTTGAAATAGATTGGGTAACAGGCAAACAACTGTAAAAATCCCAAGCTGCTGCCAATGAACACGCAGCAGGCAGCGGCACCGTGCTGGCTTGCTTCACTTCCAGCACTGTGGCGTTTGTCCAAGGAAAGCCTCCATTATGCTTCAGGAACACACTGACTGTCAATACATCCAGAGGACCCTTGCTGGTAAACTTTACATTGCAAAGGCTCCACAGGCCCCAGCACTACAGGCTGAGCATGCCCAGACCTCAAGAGCACTCTCAACTAACAGGACATAGGCAAAAATGCCCTTATTCCATTTACCTAGTCCATAAGACAAAAGCTAGGCACATGATTCATGGTCTTCCCAGATCTTCTGAACCCCTCTGTCAAGCCTAGATAGTTCTCCAATTTTAGCTGCTGCCTGCACAAGCTTTGTTAGTGCTGGAGGTTGAGGCTTTGTACCAAGCCCCAGGAGTTCAGTACATTCTGTTCAGAGTGCCAAAGGCACTGAATAACCACTTACATTTGCATTTGCCTAAACACAGCCTAAATATATTGCAAACAAATAGCAGGAGTAAGTTTAGCACTTGAGGCACAATTAAAAGCTAAAAACACCCATCAATAATTTGGTCCTTTTCCAAGAAGACCAGAAAAAGCCAATAAGAATAAGAATAACTGAAATGGTATTTTTGTACTGCAGCAAAAAAACAAAGAATAAAAAGGTCGAGATGTTTGCCAAGAACTTTAAAACCTATTTTTAACCAGTCAGTACATTTTATGAGCTTATCTGTAGATAAGATAAGCTGCTAAATACCATTTCTGGGGTTTAGACTTTTTGCTACAGGCATGTGCAATCTCTGTCGCTGCCTGAGCCTGGCTGCTTTCCTCTGTAGCCGCAGCAGGATCGCAGCGGTAGCCAGCCTCACAGCAGACCTGCTGCATTATGAATCAGATCATGCTCACCAAGGAGAGGAGGCTGGAGTGTTGAGGGTGGGCTTGAGAGAGCCAAGAGACTCGGGGTGCTATTCTTGGCGGCACCAGCGATTCACTGCGTGACCTTGTGAGAGTGACTTAATCACTGCGTGGATCAGCTTCCCAGCCTCTCTGTGTCAAACCGCAGTGCTGCAAACACCCTGGAGGCTGCTCGCTTTAGGGAAGGGAGAAACAGAATGAGACGATACGAAAAAGTAAGGAAATAATGAAGTGCATGAGGATGCAGTCACATTGCTGATTTCAAAGGCAGCTTGGACTGTGTTTGGAACAAAGGCTCTAACCCATGTAATATAAGAGAAATAAAGTGTTAAAAAAAGGAGCAGTATCCCCATCCCCTTAGTTATTTTATCCCTCTGGGCATTGGATGAGGCAGATATTACTGTAATCAAACACCTGTGAGGTGTCTGGATGCTGCTATGCCTGATGAGATTCATCCTCCCAATGTCCCTGCATGAGGGGAGGAGGAGGCCGAGCCCTATTTGGTCTGGAGCTGGTGTACAGAAGAACACTCCCACAGTTAAAGACAGCCCCTGTCGCAGTATGTGTGATGTGCACCAGTGATGTTTTACTGCAGCTCTGCCTGGTAACAGCACGGGATACAGCCCACCAGTGGTGAGAGAAATCCCCACTCATAACTGCTGTGAGCTCACCCTGGGCAGCGGCTCAGGGAGCGCTGCGGTGCCGACAATCCCTGCCCAGGGCCCTCCAGCCAGCCCAAGGCACGGCGGGGTGTCAGCTTGGCTGCCTAGTCAGCAGGAGTTTCACTGAAACCATCTCAGCCGTGCCAGACAGCAAGTCACTCGATCCGGCACACCCTGTATCGCCTGCAATCATCTCTGCCAAAGGCATGCAACAGTCTCTGGAAGGAAGCACCCCATGGATGCTGGAACCCGACAGGTTCTTGGTCCATGCAGTATTCAGAGGGTAAGGGCGGCCGAGGGTTCCTTCGCTCTACTGACAGAGCAGAGGGGCCTGCTACAACGGCCAGTCCCGCTCCATCCCGATCTAACAACAGGCACCTACAGTCCCACTCACTCTCAGTTTCTGTCTGGTTGCACAGGATTGCTTCGGCTGCTGCCCAAAGCCAAGATCCAGGTCTAGGTGACTTCAGGAAGCCATTAGCTCTGCTGCTGTACCGCAGCAGGATTTCATTCCTCTGTAACAGAAGGCTCCAACTTGGACATCTTACCCCCACGTGCTCACTTCAGGATCACAACACACCGCAGATCACACCTGGAAACTGCCTATTTAATCCTACAGGTCTTTTCCAACCTGAACAATTCTATGGGTCTGTAAGACTGCTCCGTAAGAAAGCCCCAGCTTCCGCTGCAATAAATGGGAGTTTCCGCGGAGGACAAACCAGTCACCACCTGCTGTGTTGTGGGGCGGGGATTGGTTGTTTCGTATCTACATTCACAAAATCATTGTCATCAGTTATGTATGTCTGTGTCAAAGCTGTTTTCCAAAATACTGCTAGCCACAGCAGCAGAGAACGCAACTGCCATCTGATTACCACATCCAGTTTCAAAGCCCAGGCAGATCCTAGATTGCATCCTGCAGCCCGGATTCACAGCTCCACCTCAACATGCCACCACATGCTTTACTGGAATGAGCTGCCTCCTCTTCCTGTGCACCACATAATCTCACACTTGCTGTTTTCACTCCTTTACTTCTAGGTTAGCTGTACCTTTGCTGAGCAGAAATACCGCAATTCCAAGGAAAGCAACAGTGACAAGTCACTTCAAACAGTGACAGTAGCCATGACTGCTAACACATGGCACAGCAAGGCTGCTGAGCAGGGACTGTCATTACCATTTTAAAGATAGGAGAATAAGCCCTTTCTAAAGGCAAGGATGCAAAGTGGCACTTTCCAAGTGACCACATTAGCTGCTTTTGAATGCCAATAATCACTTGTGTTTGCTCTCCATTTACCACGTTAATCCCACACGAGCATGTGTCAGTGACTCGCTCTCCCTTCTGCCCCTGAACAGCCACAGATCTTCTCATCTCACCCTCATCTCAGTCACCAAACACCATGTTATTGGACAACCTCTCTGGCAAATCAGTTACATGATTAACTCAATTTGAAAAAACTCTGTACCTCACCCAGACAGAAGTCCACCCCTGCTTCTCCAGAGGGTTTTGTGTGCCTCACAAAGGCCCATTGGTTCCATCACTGCAGTCTCTCTTCATTGCCAAAAAAACTGTTTACAAAGCCCCAAAGCCGCACACATTACACAAAACCTAATGTACACAAAATCATGTGTGCCACTGGACTGCCATGCCTGACACAGGTCAGGGACTCGGTGTGGGTCTTGGAACCAGCCTGCCTTGAAGCAGCCAGCAAAGTCAGCTACAGCGTGAACCTACAGCACAGAAATTCTCTGCACTGCTGTCCTTGTCACTGGGTGCAAGGCAGTTCTCCCCACTGCCAGACACTCTCCACCCTAAGACTTAATTTCAGGGAACTCCTGGTGAAGATCAATGAGCAAGGGAGAGGCTGAGACAGTGGCTCAAACCCTTCTGTGTTGGAGTCCAGAATGCAGAGAATATCGCTCTGCCTGTTTTTAAGTATAAAAACCCCCCTGTACATCAGCATTTCTGACCTTTGTCCATGGAGAAGTCTATATACTCTCAGGGAAGAATTAAAATTTACACTGGTGTGAACTAGGTGATGGGATATTATGTAGGATTGTCACAGGGTGAAAAATCTAGACTTTTTAGGGTTGTTAATATAGTAAATAGATAAAGGCAAAAAACTTAAAAATGGAGGATTGTTGTTGTTCTCCAGACCTTCTTCTTCTTCTAATACTCCATATTCTGCAGTAGAGGTAGTTTGGGATGATTGGATGGAGAGTTCCGCAGTTCCCTTTTGACACGACAAGGTGAATTATTGAGCATTGGTAGAAAAAAGAAAATATCTTTCGTTTTAAATTTTAATTAGATAATTTACCTTTAAAAGAGTGTGTTATCAAGATAAAGAGGCCATTCTTGGCATTCCCTGCTCTGTGCTATGTCTAATGCCCGGCTATGGGCTACATCTCTCTGATAAAACTTAATAAACAGCTATCTGCAAACTAAGAAGACGGAAGGTCTTATTTTTTTTACGGTGCCTAGCAAAAGATATTAAAATTCCCTCATCAGGGAAATAATAATTGAGGCACAAAACCTGACACTTCTGGTTCATAGGACCCAGTTCTGGCCACCACACACAAACCCAGATTTAGTTTTGCTACCTCTCCCATTTAGAGCAGCCTCCATGACAAGCACGTGCTGTGATTCCTGCAATTCCACAGTAACCTTACCTGTTAGTTCTCGGTCTACCCATGGATTCCAACCTCTTCACCACAGCCAGAAGCAGGATTTTTTTCCTAGGATTTACTAAATCTTTTAATCTTCTACCTCTGAAATCTGTAATTCTACTTTTTAAAGTCCATATTCATGAAGGGAGATTGAAGTGACCAAACTGCTGGTACCAGGGACAGAAGAAATCCTATTTTTAATTCTTCAGCTGCACTTTATGGCATCTCATTTTACCATTGCCAGCCAGGGAAAGACTTACACAAGAGTTAATGCAGAGATTGAAGTGACTTACAGAGCATTTCACTAACAGAAGAACACCCTGCAGAAACTGGGAAGGAACAGGATTTGTGTACAGTGCTCTGCTGGGGAACAGGACAGCAGTCGGGATCGGTGTGATCTCAAGATTTGGCAATACTAAACATCACTAAATACCAGAGAGACTTGGACATGCTGGAGCGTGTAATGAAGAGGCATGAGGATGATGAAGGTGTAGAAACACCTGACATACAGGGAGAGGCTGAGAGAGCTGGGAGAATGCTTTGAAGAGAAGAGCTGGACTAAATGATCCCTGTAGATCCCAGCCTCAGCTGTCCTTCAGTTCTGTGAGAAATAGAGAGAATGTGATTTGTTTAGTCTAGAAGGAGAAAGCTGAGTGGGCATAACAGATCCTTTGGCAAACAGAGATCTACATGTCTTCTTTCCAGTACAGATCAAGAAGGAACAGGCTAGTTTTGGGGAATGAAGACGTAGGCTAAATTTCTACAGGTAGTGCTGGAGCAGACAATGGAATGTCATCAGCAGCCAATTCAAAGAAGAAAAAAGGTTAAGAGCCATCAGGATAGCCAAGGTATCCCGCCTCAGAGGGGACCTGACTTAGTACCACATTTCACTGATTTAAAAGAGAGCTACCCCCTGCCCCCCCAATCTCCTGCTCCCCCACAACCCCAAACTGCCGCGCTCCAACTTTTTTTGTATCTGTAGCATGTGAAAGGCACTGAAATGGCTTTGTAAAGGCTCAGAAGAACAATGCATCTTTTTAGAAATACTGTTCCAGTTGCAGTGGTAGTTTTCATTATTTCAGAGCTAGAAAACCTGATTAAAAAAAACCATTGAAAGTCAAAACCTTCCAAAAGCTGGAAACTCACATTTTCCCAATCTATACTCTATGTTCAAAGAAGACACAAGTTAATCTAGTCTATGAATTCCTCAAAATTCCTGCTTGAAGGTTTCAAGATTTATTTTTCAGTTCATTTAGGTAAAGCTAAAATCAACAGAAGTATTACATGGTGTTCAAATACCTTTGGTTCATTACAACCGTGGCTAAGCTGTGGCCACCTAAACCCACCTCTGAGCCTCTCTCCCGTGAGCACTGAGGCCAGCATCTTCCTGTCTGATTCTGCTCTCTCATCCTTTAATTTGAGATGCCAAACACTAATGTTCTGATTCCAAAGATTTGGGTCTTGGGCTCAGTTTCACATGGTAAGAGAAGTGAAAGTGATACTACCAAAAACCTTAAGTACCAGCAATTTCTTTATTGAAGCAAGAGGTTGGGCCCCATTCTCTGCTGCACTAGACACTGGAAGAGACTGGTAAGAAAAGAAATCTGGTCTCAGGACTCTGATGAATTTAACTTGTTAGCAACTTGTTAGAAATGTGCATACTGCACATCTAAGCAGCAATCAAATACCCTAAAAACACCCTAAATCAGCCTGAGAACAGAAAATGGTTGCCTAACCGAATATTACCTTCATTCCAACCAATGCCTGCATTTTTTAGTTACATTGCAAATGGTGAATTTGCTTTCAAAAGCTTACAGCTTTCAAACTCTAAAGTACACTAGCAAAAAAATAGTCAGTTTAATTACCTAGAAGCCAAATTTGGGTAAGTAGTGCACAAATGGAACACCTACTTGGAGCCCTGCTCTGACATACACTATTCACTGAATCCACCTTTGCTTGGTTTTTGATATTTTTAAGTGTTCCTTTATTTTAGTCTGCATTTTTCTTAACAAATTTATCTTCAATATAGGAAGAGGTTCTTCTACTAAGACCATTTCTACTTCTGTGCTGAAGTCATGGAGGAAATCAGGTGAATATATCGTCTTACATATATTCCACTCAGCCCCACCTTGCCCTTTAGAAGCACCTGATAAGTGACATTAGTCAGCGCTGCTCTGTGCTCCATCACCATCCGTTCGCAAGAGCTGGAATGCTCCGTGCAATAGGGGATGCAATAGGGCAGCAGTCACTAGGACAGGAGACCAATGGACACAGACACTCGTGTCTGCCTAGCTGGGTGGGGATCCACTTGTACACATTTTTTTTAAAACAGTGGATTAAGTCTATGGCTACAGATACAAAACCAGCTTTTCAGGTGGCAGCTTTTAGGGAGCTGGCAATGAAACACAGCCTGTTTTGGTAGCCAACACCTGCTTGTTGATGACGGAAAGGCACAACCAGATGATGCAGCTGCTGCAGGACAAGTCTGATCAGCGCAGCCTTGCACTCAGTGAACAAACCACCCATGCACAGACATCTCCTGTTGCCCACATGCCTGCTATGCATTTGTCCAGTGCTCAGTCCCACAGGGCTGATCTCTGGGGAGATTCCACAGCCTCTGGAAGCACAAATAATCACCACAGATCACTGCTGTTGGTCCTGCTGATGTCAAGCGGAGCATCAGGGCAAAGAGCTGACTGAAAGGTGCTTTACTTTGACCTAGCAGACCGGTAAACTGGGGTTGAAACTACTCAAAGGTAGAAAATAGATAGGCAAAGCCAACTAAAACCAAGTTATCTTTTCTTATGTAAAAGATCAGTTGTTCCTGCTAACATGGCCGACAACTGCTGGCCTGTCTCCATAAGCAGGGGCTATTGCCGAGTCTCTCCAGCACTAGCCTGGTAAAATGGAGGCGTTGTGCAAACTGATTCACACTTGAGAGCGAGCAGAGATCTGTCCTGCCTTTTTGATAGTGGAAATAAAGCAAATCTTCACAAGGAAGGATGTTATGGGCCACAATCCACACATAACATTAGCAGGTGGAACATGTGCCAGCCTGGGAGGAACATTCCCATTGCACAGTGGAGACCCAGGGCTCCTCTCACCGCTTCCAACGCTCTGTCTCTGTCAGCATGGCCCCATGGCAGGGCAAGATGGTTTTGTGGCAGGGCAGGACGGCTCCGCTTCCAGGTGGAATGGCAGGACTGGGACTTTCTCCATACTGAGAGGTGAACCAACTCTACATCAGTTGGTGTAATGCATTTCTATACACTTCTATTACAGCCTGTACTGTCCAAAGACCCAAGTTGTTGCCAAGATGCAGATTCAAATTAACTTAGAGTAAAAATAAATATCAGCCACTATTTTACAATTCAAATTCATGTGAAGAAGCCAAACTCTGAATGCAAAATTAGATCAACCCAGATTCACAACCAGATCTTGTACATAAACAGACCAAGTTTGCTCAATCTTGGATTTGTGCCGTGTTAAGTGTTTTTTTAGTCCTGCCATGCTCATCCTAAGCCATGGACCCAGGGGTGCAATATATCTGATGTGCTACAATCACACGCATACCGTGGTGTTTCCCTTGTATTTCTGCTCTCTCTCCCCACGTATACAAAAGTGTTGCAGAAACAGTGTTTGGAATAGCCCTGCTTCAGGGCTTCACCTCACAGCTGTCTCCATGGTTTATAGCACTGCCAGGCTACAACTATTCCACCTGTATTTGTCATGCCAAGAGTCCATCTCAAATGGAAGTATTTGGACTTGTGAAAAACAAATCAGGTAGTTTTAAGAACAGGGAATAAGATAGGGCTTTTATTAGACAAACATTAACCACTGCAGCCTCAGCAGAGGGTTTGGCAGATGAGGAACCAGCAAGCCACAGAGGAACAAAACCCAGAGAGAAGTCCTGTGGAATGACTGTACTGCACACACAATGCAAATTCTGCCTTGAGGAATTATGTCAGAACAAGGTTAAATATTTCACTGAGACTAATACATCCCATTTAATTTATTTTTATAAATCAATTTGCATAATGTATGCTGGCATCCTTTATGTTTCAATTTTGCTTACAGTAATAAAACTAACTCTGCAAATCATCCTTGGCTGTATGTTATTTTTACATCCAAGAGCACCGAGTGATAGAAGCTTGGCAGGACAGATCTGACTAAGAGAGAGAATAAGCATTGTACTTCCCAAACATAGCAGAACAAGCTTGGTTTTAAAGCGGTAGGATGAAAATGATTCAGCCTACAGTTAAAATTAGAGGTATGGTGAGATTGAGACTGCAAGAGAAGTACTGAATTAAATGCATTTTTACTTGACTCAAACAAGTTTTTTCTATTAGACCCTGGTAAATTAAATACTAGCAACTTTAAAAGTCTGTGAAACAGTCAAATCCACAAGGTGTTTCATGGAGCAAGTGCCACCTACCATCATCACCACTGCAGGAAAGCCAGCGGGGACAGAGCATGGGAGCCACATGGGGCAGATGCCATGGGTCTGGCTCCCCATGACGCTCCGGTCAGTCATTCCCTGCCTCTAGTGCTGGCATGGGACGACAAGGCAAGGCCGGGATAAAAAGAGAAGTGGCAGCACCGTGCCACACACGTGCCTGCCGGCAGCGGCACCTGGGGCTCCTGTCAAAAGCCTTTGCAGCTGCCTTTGCCTGCTCCAGCCCGTTTACTGGAATGGTCACGGTGGTTTCCCCAAGGCCCCCTCTCCCTTCCAGCCACCAGGGAGCGGCTGCAGCCCCAGCACCCGCTCCCAGCTTAGTGGGGAGAGGCCGTGGGCAGCCACGGCCCCATCTCCTGCTCCTGGCAGCAGCCACCACGGCGCGGCACCGGCTCTCAACAACCAAAGCCTTGCTCAAGTCAAACACTGACACTGCTTGCACAGCCAAGAGGCACCTGGCTTAGAACCACCCTGACACCGTTTTCTGTATCTTCTGTTGCTCCATTGTGCTCAAGAGACAGACACACAGTAGATCTGGAGCCTCTTATAATGAATAATTACTGAACCTCACCCCAAATATATGTATATGTATATGTATATGTATATGTATATGTATATGTGTATGTACATATTTTTAATAGACATAAAGAAATACAAAACCCACAAACATTTTAAATGCTAGATGAAAAAAAGCATTAGCTGGAAGAGTTCACTAAACCAAATAACCAAATCAAGATATTCCCATTCCCCTCTTCCCAGATGCACTATTTACAGCCATCAGGAATGTGTCACTGCTCAGCATTCCAACCCACTGCCTCCGTAGGCTTTTCCTTTCTCCAGCAGGAAATCCTCCAGCTGGCCCTATTTGTTCTGTAGCACATTTTAAATTCAGCTTCTTTGCATCGATTGAATGTAGGTGCATGTAGGCATTTGGTACCTGCACGTGGGTGTTCCTCCTGGTGAGAATTCCTTACTTTCAATCTCCTTACAAGCAAATTAAAAGAAAAAAAAAAAAGAAAAGAGTAATTCCTTCAGTGATTTTTCTGCCCTTCTGCAATATATACACACACACAATTCTTAAAGAAATGTAGAAAACAACAGCCACTGAAGGACTCTGCATCTCCCAACTTGGATTGACTAAGTCCTGCCTAAGTTTGCGTTGAAGGGTTTGCTCAAATAAGTGTTGCAGATTTCTCCTTAACAGGAAAATTTATTTCCCCGAGCTTTAATGCTTAAAAGCAGAATTATTTGTAAGTTGGTGTCATATAACATCATGGGCCAAATGTTACCCTGGACATCGATTCCGTGGAAAGTTAAGCAAATGCATATTGTGTCTCTCAAGCTTTCTTGGGGAAGCACCATGCCTGCGATGGGCACTGGGCTTTCAGGGGTAAGGGGCTTGATTCCGAGGGCAGGGCGCCTCAGGTTCTGTTCCAGGGACAGAAAGGAGGCACAGATTATGGGTGAGCAGGAAAACTAAACCCTCAGTTTGGCTGTGGGTAGAGCTCGAGGGTGTGAATCACTCCTGTTTCAGAAGCAGTACCCTTAGCCTGGGGCTAAAAGAAGCAAAATAGGGAGTAAGGTAAGACACTTGCTAGGCAGAGTATCCTTGGTTGGGTTTGGTTTGGTTTGTTTGTTGTGGGTTTTTTGATGCTTGACAGCTATTACCACAAAAGAGCAGAACCTGTGACAATACCAAGAATATATTTGCTTTGCCCTAAGACCACGAGCAGCATTTTCACCAAACAAGAATGGACGTGTTGGGTTGTTTTAATTCCTGGTATAGTTGGGTACATCTTATCTCTGGCTCAAAAAAATGGAAAGGCATAATTGTCTTGGGGTGACTGAACCCGCTACAATAATGAAGGCAGCCAGTTGTCTTGTAGGTAACTGAACACAATTCCCACCACAGGATAGGATTGTTGGCAAGATGTGGTATCAGTACAGGGAAACTCAGTACTGCCAGCTGAATAGATCTGTCAAATTTCTTTCTGCAAAATGTTATGTCTACAACTACTAGAAATAGCACAGCTGAGTGATAAAACTTTAAAAAAGTGTGAAAAAATATTTGCTTTATTTTCAAGTCTGTTTGCCTTGTGAACCTGCCAGCATTTTGTTTTCTCAAAGCCATGTATCATGTGCACAAGGACATGAAACTTTTCACTTTACAGCACTTTTTCACCCCCTACACCTGTGTTCTCATTAACAGCAGCAGTGCTTAAATAGATTCTGCAGCAGCTTGTACAGGACTGAGAAGGCAGGCTTGTTGAACACTTTCATCTAAAAAGAAATAGGAATAAAATAACCTTATATAAGAATATTGCCCTTAAAACACTGAAATGCTCTTTAATGTCTGCTGGATGAGGCCTGGCCCTACAAAGACTGGAAGAATTTCACATTGCCAGAACCTTCCTTCCATGAATAGGCACTGATTTCATGTACTACTTTAGGATCAGGTCATAGACAACACTATTTTTAACTATATGAAGAACAAGCATGTCTAAAACACCTTAACCCTCCAGCTGAGGCTACATATACTTTAAAGCCATTCTAATATATGCATAAGTAATGCGTATATTACTCAGCAAATGGTAAACAGCGAGTGTTGCAGTAACCCTCATGTCACTAATTGTATTACAGTACCAAAATATGCTACTGTAAATTAACTAGTACATTCTGGAGTGTCATAAATAATTAAAACTCAAACTATAACTGGCAAAATGAATGAAGCAGGAACATTCTGTAACCCAGTGTTCTTCCTACCTGACTTCATAATTTTCTAATTTGAGTAAAACACTAAATCTGATTCTGTCTGAGCACAAAAAGGAATTTGTTCATATAATTTACTGATTTGAAAAATTGGTTCTTGGTTGGAAAGAAATTGAAACATGCTAAAACCTCCACATAAGCCATTCTATGATAGAACATCTATCTACATGCCACACAACACAAACTGCTCCTTTGTCATCCTTCCCAGGTCCCGAGGTAAAGCCAAAAGGGAGCACACCACAGCAAGTCAGAACCACCCAGGACAAAGCTCTGCTGCCAATGGTGGGACATCAAGCCCTAAGAAGGAACGCATCCTACCTGGTCTCAGAGGATTGGAAAAGGGATGGGCTTCTCCAGTCACCCCAGCTGACACAACTTGATGCTTGAGGAGGTGAGCAGGGACTCTCTGTCTTCCAGCAGCCAGGCTCTCCCACAGCAACACCTGCTGTACAGCACCATGGGCAAGGATGACTGCTGCGTGCAGGGCAGAGGCAGGAGAAATAGGTTCTGCTTTGGCACATGAAGTTAGAGCACCTCAGCTTTTGATATCTAGAGGTGAGAAGAGACAGGTGAATAGCACAGGAGTGACATCACTGTATCTTTTACAGGGATTTTTAAAGCAGACCAAAGGTGCTTTTATGCAAGTTGGTAGAACTTGCTGCTCCATTACTTCAATCAATAGGAAGTATCAAATTGTTTTCGCAGAAGTTTTCTACTGTTCAGTATTGTTTTGCTTTTTAATTTTCATTTTCTGGTTTCACTGCAATAACAGGTCCCTTTTTTTAGACAGACATAAAAGAGGCTGACAGACAACATCTGCTGCTTCATTGTCTCTAGGTAGATTCCATATTCTGCTCCTTCACTCCTCTCAGCTTCCTTCTCTGTCTTCTCTGAAGTACCATGGAGCCTTCCACCTGCCTATTTTTTAAAATTTTTAATTTGTTGGTGTTTATTTACTGGACAAAAAGCTATTATCTGTTTATGCTGCCTGAGCTCGCCCTAACCTTCATTGGAACAGAGCACCATCCCTACCAACATGCCGGAGCCAGACCTTGCGTGGCATCCTGACCACGCAGCCCCATACCCCTCCAGAGCACTGGGAAGAATGCTGAGGGATGGTGGCCCCAGGATGAACTCTCAGGGAGAAATCCCTATGGGGATAGAGCTCTGACCTTGTTTCTGTAGCCTCCAAGAAAGGGGTTCCCACATCTCTGGAGCCCACCACGGCACAGAAGGATCCTTAGTGGCAGTGGCTTGGGTGGGTCCATGGGCAACCCTGGGCTGCTGGCTGGCTGGTGGGCTGCACCCATTGCCCCACCAGTGAGAAAGGGGAGAGGCAGAAGGGAAAAGCTTCATCTCTCTGCATAAGCTTGACTTGTGCAGTTACACTGCAGCAGATGGAAATCTTTGGGGACAACAATCCCCCTGCTCCACATGGTAAGGCAGCTCCCCCCGGCATGGCAGGGGTGGGCACAGCACTGAGAACAGCCCGGGGGAGAAGCTTATTTAGAACTGCCCTCTGACAGTGGCAAAAAGGATCCTCCCCCCATCTGTCCTGCCCACGCTGGCTATGGCACCCTCCCTGGGAGACCGGGCAGGGGACCCACAGTTTGTTCCTAGTACAGACAGCCCCCAGGCCACCCCAGGGAGTCTCAGGACCATGTGAGGAGCTTTGTCAGGCACTGGGAGATGCTGGATAGAGAATGGGATGCTCCTGCAGAGATGCACTTCCCTAGGAGATCTTGAGTTCTGGACAAAACCATGTAGCTGAGATTGTAATACCACCCTGCTGTGGAAGAGGACACCAGGGGGTTGCACTGGGTATAAGCAAGGACAGTTTCTAGTTCTCACTTTTTTGTAATAATGATGGATTAATCCTGTTCTTGCTAATCTGCCAGGACAGAACAGCTGACATAAGACTCCTCCAAGCTGCAACGGGTGTTCCCAGCTGCAGGAGCCAGCAGTTGTTAAGCACACAGTTAACTCCCACAGACCAACTATTTCCTTCTTTTTTTTTTATAACCGTTTCTTTAGGCAAGTGTCTCCCGGTATTTTAAAAATTCATTTAAATCAATTTAATAACAAACCAGCAAAATCCTTAGGGTCTGAAAGCTCCAATCTCTGCCACTCTGGAAGTGATGAGTCAGCCACAGCGTGGTGGCCATGGAGTGGCTGAGGGCCGCCCATGAGAGCTGCATGCGCTGAATTAGGTCACTTGGTTTGCTGTTCACGAAGCGGTGGCTGTCCCTGCCATTCTGAGGAGAGCTGCTGCACTCCAAGGGTACTGCCACAGCACTTCGCTGCTGCTGCTGCTGTGGCTCTGTCCTGTGTACTTACCAGGTGGGAGCACCATGACGGAGCCTCTTCATGAGGAGGGAGAGGACAGTGGCTGCAGGACACAGCACACACAGAGTCCTGTCCTGCTCCCACAGTGCTGCATGGTGTCTCCTCAGATTCCTGCCCTGGTCACTAACCCATGCTCTGCTTGGGCCAGGACCAGGAGCCAGCAGTGCCCAGAGCCAGACTTCTGGCTTCAGCCCCTATCCAAACCATGGCTCACACCCAGGCCCAGCACCACTCACTTCCCAAGGGAACACATGCTCCCTGGGTACTGGAGCAGACCCACTGTGCTCCCTAACTAATCACCTGCGTCTAATAGTGATGCCATGGTCCCAGCAGGCAGCTCCTATGGCAGCTCCACAGGGGGATTAAACCTGAGCTGCTGCTTTGTACACTGATGCGGCACATGAAGAATAGCAGTTCCCACCTCGTGTGCCCCCAGCATGTGAGTCATGTCAGTGGGTTACCTGTGTGTCTGCAGGTCACCATGGTGCTGGGATGCCAGCACCCAGCAGGGCCAGCCTGGGCAGCAGTGGGAGGCTGCGTCTGTGGCTTGTGGGCAGAAAGAAATACATTGCTCCAATCCTCGCACCTAGTGGCATGGGATGAGACAGGCTGAGGAGTCCTTAGAATGCTCTTGTGGAATGGAAGTTCCTGGTCTGCTGCAGGGGAGCAGGAGCAGGACCATTGGAAGGACAGAAGCTCCTGTAGTCCACAACATCCATGAGCTCAGTCTTCTGCTTGCTGACAAGGTTTGGGCTCCCCAGCAGACCCCTTCCTCGGTGCCCCGAGGAAGGGCACCAGGACCCCTGGTGCCAAGGGCTGTCATGAAAGGCACATGGTGTGACTACTGCTCTTCTGGCTGGGAGGAACAGACAGAAAGGCTGTGTGCAGCTCTCCTGGGCACAGCCAGGCTCTGCTGGAAACAGGAAGGCTGCTCATCAGCTGGCAGCTACCCTGAAACACACGTCTGGATTGCCAACAGCCTATGGCACTTACTTGAATACATGTGACAGCCAGCACCACCTCTGCCTCCCTGTCCAGCTCTGTTCTGGTGTGGGAAGAAATGGCCAGGCAGGAAATCAAGGACATCAGCAGCTTGGACCCTTGCCCCGGCAGCTGCCCAAATGCTCTGCTAGCGCTGCTCAATTTCGTTCCTGGGTGTGGTTTGCCTGATGCCAGTTATTCCTCCCCGGTGCTGCGACAGACTCGGACACAGAGAGGGTGTCCCCTCGGTGACAGGGGAACAGGCAGGTCTTGGCTGGGCTGTCCGGCGGGGGCAGAACATGGAGAACTGCTTGCGCTCTCCCAGAACTTGTTCAACTAACAAGATGCTCTTTGGCTAGAGCTTGTAAAAGGAGCTTATCCGTATTAAAAAAAAGAAAGAAAGATCTTCTGTCTAAAACTTGTTCTTTACTAACAAGAGGTTTGGACTGAATCCATTTGAGAGAAAATTTTACAAGGGCCTTATGCTGAAATTATTCAGTAGAAAGAACTGAAAAGAGCCCAGGGCATTTGTGAGGGGCTTACCCCAAAAAGCAAGTGGTTGGTTTGTTTGTTTTTTAAGAAAATCAAACACTCTTTCTTTTGGCATGGACATAACAGAGCAGTAAAGATTTATCAGTAGCACTGCATTAGCCTCCTCTAAACATACTGAACAACTGCTCCCTTAGCTAGATCAGTTGCTGGAGCAATTGTTAGAGCCACCACTATCAGATCTGAAAGCAGAAACGAATTCCTCACTAATGCCCGGAAGGACAAAGGATCTTCTCTGTGACAAGGGCCTGTACATGTACAGTGCCAGGTGCTTGGACTGTAGTCCCAGTGTGCTGACACAGGTGTCCACACAGACAGCCTGTTGCTCCTTCGGGACAGGTAACACTTCGGTGGCAATAATGTTACTCTATGAATCACTATTTTTTCACTTGCAACAAGTAAAACAGCCCATGCCCTACCGTCAAGGTAATCACAGCAACATGGAGCTCTTCTTGGCAGAAACACAACAGCTGCTCAGCATCAGCATCATTATGTAGGACTCAGATGCTCTGCTGTATTTGGAATATATTGCAACAGCAGACAATTCTGCTGTGTGGTCTGTGAAAAATGGCATGGAAAGCAATATAGGGAAAATGTTGTAATTATTAAAATGGGTTTGTTTTGATACCAGCAGAACAAAAGCCTGCCCGAGTAAACCAGTTTTTAGCTTGTTATTTTTACAAATGGCCCTTAAGGAATAAAATTGCTCCTGCTCTCCTGTGCCTCTGCCCTGAATTTGTCAATATTCGCGTGGGAGCAGACAAAACCAGCCAGAGGCACCAGGACCCTCGGGAGGCCAGTGGAGACAGAATTCACCAGCTCCTGTCCCACACTACTCAGCCAAGAAAACCCGAAGGGGACCCCCCCAGCAAGTGTCTGAAGCCTGATAGGATGATTGCTACAACTCTGCCAGTCAGTATATGGCCAAACACACCTCATTTGGCCAGGAAAACAGGAAAAGCAGCCACGTTCTTCTGCTAAGGAGAGGAAGCTCTGATCCAGTGACCTTCACCAACTGAGAGCTGGCTCCCTGCAAAAGGCTGGGTTGGAAGTTACCCTCAGCACAGGCTTTCCATGCTCCTGGCAGGTTTTCTCATGCCAGTCATGCTGGAACTAGCTCAAGCACAAGTGTTTTATGACCTGGGAAGACAAAGAGAAGAGCCATCAGAGGCTGCAGGACCAAGCTCACTTGAGTCCAATTCCTGCTCTGGCAAATGTCCTCTTCCTCACAACAGCCTTCAGAAGGGTCCGGTCACTTCAAGGACTTGGAGCTCAGGTATTCCTGTTTACCAGGTGCCTGAACTCCCAAATGCCCGTGTTTCTGCAACTACAGTCTCCAGAGATCCAGAAAAAGATCTTCTGAACACCCTGGGAAGCACATCTGTCCTGTTGCTACAGGGCAGTCCAGTGCCCATGTCCTGCCTAAGCCTCTCGTATTCAAGGAATGGTTTTGTCTCTGCCAGAGGGGTGCAGTGTGACAAAATGCTTGCTCACCTATTAATATAGGTGATAGGGATAGCTGTGATAGAGACAAAAGATTTTGGCTCGCACCCTCATTTGCTTACTGAAGAGAAATCAAAATGGTTGAACATTTTGTAAACTAATAAATATTGATGCTCCACTTCCCTGGAAGGCTACAGAGTGACAGACCTAGTGCAGTGGCAAATGATAGAATAGGTCTGTAAAGTTTAGGTGTGAGATTTCGAAAGACCTTCCTCTAATGTCCCAGACCATGCATAACAGGCATTCCTGAGGCAAATAACAGATTTATTTAAAAAAACAAGCAAAGCTTTCTTTATCTATCAAAAAGCAGGTAAGAGAATACAATGACAATTTCTGTGCAATCTTGCAGGTCATGTCTAAGGGCACCCCACAAATGGTCCCTGCCCTGCTGAGGCCTTTGGGGCACCCCACCTGTCCCTATCCTCCTTCTGGTCAGCACAAAGCCTCTGAAGAAGACTGAAATTCAAAGTCAGATTTTGTAGTGAAGCAACAAAACAATATTCAGTGCTTTAATAACAAAATCTGAGTGTCACCATTTTGCTTCCCAACTTCAGTTTCTTTTATGACTACTTCAGTGCTTGGACAAGAGTTTTGACTAAACCAGTCTCTTGCTAATAAGACCACAGGCACCCAAGAACAAAACTAAATCTACTTCCGGTTACTTCTGTGGAAGGAAAAGATGGTCTTAAATTTCTGATATGTGTGTGTGGCCTGTGAGACATGGTGCTTGCTAAATGAAAAGTATGAATACTACATTTTCAAAGCTCATTTTTATTTGTTTCTATTTGTTCAATATTTTCAAGAGTAACACATGGAGGAAAAAGGAAGTGACTTATAACAGATGATTCTGAAATGTTAGCTTTGGTAGCACAAAGTGAAAATACAAATGTATTCTTGCATGACCACAACAAACAGACAGGGTGGTCATCTCCGCCGCACCCTGAAATATAACCAGGTACTTTGTTCAGAAAAGGCATTACCTTTATTCAGCTCAGCCTAGGTGTTAGCTTAAATCTGCAGCACATTTCCAGTATATTTAACTTACACAACTTCCACCATGAACCTGAGAGTACATTAAAGGGTGCTAGTGATTATAATGCATGTACTAGATCAAGGAGATTCTGCTGCAATATTTCAATTTTCATTTAGATTAAATTTAAATTCTAATTTACACCACTCTGCTAAAAAACAGGGAAAGAGGTGCTATAAGTGTAGCAGCAGGCATGCATATCTTCATATATTCTTCTCTATTTTTAACTTCTGGTTAAACTTAACAGACTTCCAAGTGCAAGTAGATTGAAGCTCCATCTAGTGCCAGGGGCCGGGAAGTTACTGAGAGATTTTCACTCCAAAACCAGCAAACATACTCAGAAAACTATGGAGGAGCAGCAGCCAGCCTGGCATCCCAGAGCTGTTGCACACAGGTGACAACACTGGAATTGCTCTTATAAAGGCTTCATTTTAAAGCTGCAGTACCTTAGGCCAAGCAGAGACCACAGCACTGCCTGGACAGGGACACAGCACCCGAAACATGTGCCCACCACGGTGAGAGGGGTCCCTGTGCCCGGCACCTCACTCCCCACTGTACTCCATCACCATCACCAACACGTTCTGCACGGCTCCTCTCTTTGGATCCAGGGAACCGGGATGCTCCTGGTGCATCCCAATTCACCCTGCTAACCTCTATCCAAAACCAAGCCATCAGTGGTTCTGAAATGCCCTCACTGTTTAATACATGGCTTGAGCACTTGCTAGCAAGTCACCACTATCTCCTCCACAAACACCTACTAATGGTAACACAGAAAATGGGTGTCTATTACCAACACACAAAATTGTCTAGCTGGTACTAATGTTCCCTTCCTCTCTTTTTCTGTGGTTTTTTTTTTGCAATGCCAAGTGCTAGAACTACACCTGTTTCTAGCTCTGTAACAAAGCCATGCTGCATGTCCCAACTCCTGTAAGCACACACTATTCTAACCCAGAACAAGGAGGAGGTTTGTGTAGCAGAGGACAGTAGTTCAGATTGTTCAATCAAAGTAGTAACATGTTGGAAGTTTTTTTTACATTCAGAAGTCATATTTTTTCATTTAAGAAAAGTGGTCCTCATTGTGCATTTTAGACTTGAGTTTCAAAGAAAACTGAAATGGGAGGAATCCTTTCACTGTCCTAGTTAAATGTAACCCACCTGAGTCACAAAGCTTTAAAAAGCACTATGCCAACTGGACACAGAGTACAGACAAACTGTGTTAGATGCATCTGTCCCACGTTTGTCTTCACATTACCTGAGCACCTACTGGGAACTCCACCATTCAAAACACATGGGACCAAACCGCACGTGTGAGCAGCTGTAGGCACTCGAGGTACCAACTGGTGACACGGTGCAAGCGCCACTGATGCATGAGGATGTCAGCAGTACAGACAGGTGAGGATGGAGAGTTACACAGCAGATGACTGGACTCTTCTTCTTCATAGTACCACCACCATGACTCTGCTCCCAGTTGCATAAAGGCTGATAGCAAAAACTCAGTGTCTGCTCTGAAACAGCACCCTGCCTGAGATCTGACACTTCCTCCACAGGCACTTATTGTGTGGTCACAGCAGTGGTGCTGGGGGACAGCCCATTCATGGCATGGGTACAAGCAAGACCACGACCTCTTCAAGCACCACCAGGTCTCTGGGGATGCCACGTGAGTGCGGTGCTGAAGGAGCCGCCCTGGCTCCACCGGCCTTGGTAGTGACTCTGCTCATCAAGCCTGCCGCATGCTCACCTTCCACAATGAACAGTTTGGTTGAGAGACAGAATGATTTATTGTCTTTAGAGAGGTACTTTGAAAGAAGAGAAAACATTCTAAATGAAACCACGTAATTTCTAGGCTACTTTCCCCTGTACTCATTTCTGCTCTTCCCCATTCCTCCCATTATTATATTCTTAATGTTTCCTTTCACTTGTACCAGAGTGGCTGCTCTACAGTTGCATAGTATTAGACTTTCAGAATGAATACACCTCTTCTAGGATTACATAGACAACTCTGAGCAGAACAATTTTCATATACTTTGTTCCTCAAAAATGTGATATTTATTTGAGTGGATGCAATTGAGAGAAAAGCACTACACCTATGGCAGAAATAATTCTCTCCATAATGAAACTAAGTAGTACTTCAACTACCAAAAATTCACACCAAAATATTCTAAATATTAAATATACACTAGCTCTTCTTTGACAAGATAACAGCAGGCAAGTTGATTACTGCTTATAGCTAGTCAAGTTTTTTGCGGCTAAGGAAAAAATTGGTATATTATAAGGTAAGAACTGTATCATTTTGCTGGGAAAATATGGCTTCTTAGGCTTCATAATTATTATTAAATTCTTTTCCAGACAGTGAATGTTTTGGGTAGAAATTGTGTATCACAGATAAATTTATGTATCTGTGATCCAAAAATCTGTTGGAAAACAAGTAACAAACATTAACAGCAAAATCATTTGTGATCAGAGGTGGCAACAGCACCCAGACAAACATATTTACAGATCCTACCAGTGAAAGCAAGTTGAACGAAGAAAATAACACTCTGAACAAAGCTCCAGAGCTCCCCAGCTGCACCATGGGGGTGACTGAACGTGCAGCAGAAAGCGATGCAGAAACAATCACCTACAGAAACTGTGAGCTAGAAAAACAGAACCGTCTGTCAGGCCTGTCGCCAAGACACAGCCGGGAGAATGCTGCTGCCCGGGATGGTGTCCCATGGGAGAGGGTCTCCATGTTCCTGCCATGCACCAGAACGCAACACAACAGTAGGAAAAGTCTGCGTTTTTTTCTTAATGCATGCTAGCACTAGTGAAAAAATGCAGATCAGCTATTAAAAAGCTAAATTTGTTCTACCAGTCAACTGTGACAGAGAAAAAACCAAGCAGATGAAGCCTGCGAAAAGTTAAATGTTCTCTTTCATCTCCTATCATTTCTCCTTGCGGTCAGTGAAGTGTGCACAGGGATCACAGGTTCAGACTTTACACCACAGTAAGATTGTTAACTGTCTCTGTTAAACCACACTGCACAAATATCCATTAAAAAAATGACTGTGCCAAGAGCCTGTGCTTGCTGTGCTTCATTTTCCACTTTTCTGCTTTCTCTCCCTCTAACTTTGTGCTTCTCCAACCCTCTTATTGCATTTCTTAGCCATAGTTTTGGCTTTTAAGATTAACTTCCACACAACCTTTCACCCACTGCAACAGCCAGTTGCCAAAGGCATGTGATGAGTCACCATGAGTTTGGGCAAAATAACATAAAGACCTTAGATTGAGTATGTTTCCACCTTCCCTACACTGTGCCAAGCTATCTACAAACTTAATGAATTTCACAGTTTCATACCCTTTTTTCATAACTGAAAAGTTAACAGTTACCTATTTGGGTTCTGTTTGCTTGACTTAAAGCAAAACAAAATACTGCAGGATCTAAGCACACCCAGGAGTCCGACTGCTTGGTAACTGTGAGGCATAGAAAGCTGTGTTATAAAGGCCTAACTCTGTACTTGTTACTCCTATAGAGACTCTCATCAAAGACACCATTATGAACCAGAGACTACCTCTCCAAGTAAGAATTTACATACAATGTACTTTAATTTCTAGGATTAAGGTTTATTTTCTGTTGGCCATCAGTGAGATCAAGAATTCACCTTAAAAATCCTAAAGCTGAGCAAAGTTCCATTACTTTAGACATCTTTTTTAGTGCTCTGGCTAGTCTGTAAATCACATCCACAAAGAACTGTCCTTCCTCCTATTTTAAGTGCTTCTGGAAGCCATCGAAATGGAAGCAATTTCATACTCTTATCTGACATAGCCATATCCCTACACTTGCATGTGATTTTCACAGTTACATTTTAGGTTTGTTCTGTTTGAACTTGATGGTTAAATAAAGAATAAGCAAGGGAAACCCTTCAGAACTGCTTACATAACTGATCATTAGGAAGACAAAGGTTTTGCTGAGCTGTCTTACTAGTAAAATCATACCAGGCCAAAATCCTCTAAGGAGATGAAACTTTCATCATGGAGAGTTAACATGGAGTTAAATCATTGTTCCAAACAATGCAAGATACACCAGAAAAGCACCTTTTTTCAGAACTTTCTGGATTGTTTAAGTGCCATTGTACAAGGCTCTCTGCAGTGCAGTCACAGCTATGCTGGCATGGGACAGGACGTTCTTCAAGCACAGGTGTAGTAGCTGTGCAATAAAACTCTGCACTGTGGTGTTAATGATTGCTGCATTTTTAAAATGGTTTTTAAAATCTAGTTTCAAGTTTTCCACACATTAATATGTAATTTTCATAATTTGTTTCTAGCTAACACTCATCCCAGTCCCTGGTAGCTTCCTGGGGTTTCAGCCAAGTCCCTTGGGTAGCTGTGGAAGGACCCTGCCCAGCCCGACCCTCGCCAGGCCGACACAGACTGCTCCCGGCTATCACCAGAAGGAGCGAATCTGCTGACTTGCAGCACTTGTAAAGTGGTGTTTGCCTCTGCACTTCTGAAAGCACTTGTGGTAAAGAGTCAGACCGCCACAGGAACCCAGCAGGAACCCAGTATGGTCAGCAGGGGAAGTCACCAGACCAGCGCCCACATGGGCACCGGCTACCAGAGCCGAGCACCGCAGCCCACGAGCCCTGGCTCTTTGAAGTTTATCTCCACAAAGAAGCCCAGCTACATTCTGCTGGTGGTTGACTGCCCTCCTGTCTGTACATAAGTGCTGGTTACAGTAATCTCCAAATGGTGAAAACCACCAATTTGGTGAAAACCAGTTAGAACCTGTGACATCATAATGGTTGGACTAAATGATCTCAGAGATCTTTCCCAACCTAAACAATCCTATTGTAAGAAGTCCTGCCTTTGGCTGCCTCATCATTCCAAGCACAGCAGCAGTTCTAGTAGCCACAAGGCCTGATAGAAAAACCCAAGTTACATTACTCACAAAACATAACCCTCCTTCAAGTCTTTGGCCAATTTCAATTTTTCTGTTAATATAAAAGCAGTCAAATTTCTCACAAATCTGTAAATAGTGAGTACACTCTGGTTAAGCGCAGCCGGTACTTTAAAATTCTTCCGAATGATCCCTTCCGGCAAGAGGGGCATAGCCTTTGGCTAAAGTCCTGGAAGCCCACAGGTTCTTGTGTGAGATACCTGCGTGCTTGTACCAAGCAGCCTGCTGTCCAAGAGCAGCCCACCTCTCATTAATCAAAGGATAATGATGCTAGCATAGCAAATAAGCAGCTCCAAAATCCTCAAGGCCTGCCCCTGGGTCACGAGATGTCTGTCTCTGTACCCATAAAATCCACTTATTAAAGTAACACAATTTGGAATCCTTATTACAACTTGAAGACAATCAATAAAAAATCAAACACATTTTGGTTGAACTCTAAAACTAATGGGCCCATCAGCCTCCCATTCATTTCAGATGGATGCATTCCATTTTGTGCCAGTAAGAATGTTTAACTGGGATCTCCTACAGGCCAGCATTAAATAGAGAAGTGACCCTCAATGGCACTTTGAGACAGAAAAGAACCTTTTCTCCTTCCCATGGAAGGAATCTCTGGAAGCAGGATAATGAAGGCAAGCCAAACTTCACAAAAAGCTTTAGCTATTTTAAAAGCTGAAAGCAACTTCAAAGACTAACTCATTGATAGATACAGTGACATGAGAATATATCTGGGATACATGGATGATGCTGTCCAAATTCAGAGGGCTAAAGGCACTGTGAAAATAAAATAAAAAATAAAAACCTTTATGGAATTAAAGTAAAAGACGCAAATGAGCTCTTTTCCAAGTACCTAGTAATCCAAGCAATTAGTACTGAACAACACTCAATCCCATGATGGAATGGAACTAGGTTGTTAAAGGACTAAGAAACCCTGAAGTGTGCTGAAGTGTATTATAAATACCTGGGGACTTAAGGTAAGGGAAAAGAAGGGTGAAGGGAAAGGTAAAAGAAAGGTCAGGAAAAGGCAGATTCATTTATTGTATACTATGCCTTGGCATATTCAGGTATGAGATCTAACTTCTTGAATTATAGCCACAAAGCTATTGACACAGACAGCCATGCCACATCCCACCAGTCTCCATTGTCCCAAGAATCACAACAGTCACCCAGTAAAGCAAACCCACCCTGCTCAAAAGCAAGATGATCCCCCCACCAATTTCAATGTTAAAGAAAACAGAGCAATTGCCTTGAAACGTGCCCTTAAAAATGATGTGAGCACTCCTGCAACCCAGGACAGCCTTGGAGCAGCCAAGCCATCCTGCCCAGGGTCCAGTAGCAGTGCAGCAAACCAGTGGCACCAGTCTCGGGTGTTGTAAAGGCATGTGGAACTAAATTATTGCAATAGAGACTTGGTGGAACCTGGAACAATAAACCCCAAAATCGCCAGTTACAACTCGTCGCAGAAATAAAATGTAACAGATGCTGGTGTGTGAGACAGGGACGCACCGGTGAGGTCCGGGAGGATGGAGGGCAGGGGCGAGGCAGGCAGGGGGTCAACCACTCTCCGAGGGGCGCAAAGGCAGACGCGAGATTATAGAAACAACACAAATGCAGCGACTGCACCGGGGCCGTAACAGCACAGCGGAGCCGGGGCACGGGAAGGATGGGGCGCCGGACCCTCTGTGCATTTCCAGGAGCGGGCACCGCTCTGCCCCAGCAGCACAGCCGTGATCCCTCTGGGTTCCCCCGGGGACCGCCCTCCGTGTAGGCAGCGCAGCGCCGTTCCCTGAGCCCCGGGAGCCGCGTCCGGCCAGCCCGGGTCGCGCCGGGCAGGAAGGCACCACCGCCGGTCCTCACCGATCCCGGCCGCTCCCGGCCTCCGGTGGGGGCATCGGGGCGGCCGCACGGATGTCCGGCCCCGCCGCGCCTCTGCCCCGTGCGGTCCGAGCAGGACGCGGGGAGGGTCCCGCAGCGCCCGCTCCGCAATTCCACCGGGCCGAGCCGGGCTGGGCCGGCCCCCCGCAACAGTCCCGGGACTGGCCGTACCGACCTCCAACGGCCGAGCGGCCGCGGCCCTGGCCCCGGGCATCGAGAACCGGGCACTGGTCCCGGTCCTGGTCCCGGTCCCGGTCCCAGCTCCGCCCCGGTCCCGCTCCCCCCGGCCGCGGAGGCGGTGCCGGCCGCGCCCCTCC
>VXAD01004805.1:0-47718 GCA_013399195.1 Dicrurus megarhynchus | reverse complement strand
AGCCTCCGGGCCCGGGGCCCTTCCCGAGGGGGAGGTGGAGGGGCCGCGGCGGCGGGAGCAGCCTGGGCCCCGCGGGCGGGCCAGAGCCGGGCTGATGCCGCGGGTGCGGGCAGGCCCCGGGCTGATCTCCCGGGACAGGTGCAGACAGAGTCCGCGCCAGCCCGGGGTCAGTCTCCGACAAATGCCCTGCGCCGTTTAACGGGCTCGGGCCCGGAATCGCCGAGGCAGAGGCTCCCCCGCGCGCAGCGACCGCGGAGCAGCGCAGACTGCGCCTAACAAAGCCCTGTGTTCTGGAGCACTTCCTGCGGGGAGCGAGGGGAAATCACGGCCTCGGCCTCTCCACACGAGACAGGACCGGTTCTAAATAGAAATTACAGCAATGAAACCCTGCCGTGCTAACTCTGAGCTCTTTCCTTTGGCAGCCAGGAGAAATAGATATGATTGTAGGAAAAGACCGAGAGGGTTTCTTCACCAATGGTCTGACCCTTGGTGCAAAGAAGTGCTCTGTGATCAGAGATAGCCTGTATGTCGATGGTGACTGCACAATGGACATCAGGACAAAGAGTCAAGGTGGTGAGCCGACATATAATGTTGCTGTAGGCAGAGCTGGACGAGGTAAGCACCCTTTTCTCTATCTTCAGATCGCTAAATTAGGAATGTGACCCTAAGCATAGACGTCAGCTATTAAGAAAACCGAATTCCTGTATTTAATGGCTAATTTTGGGAAGTGATGTAAGAGGATGGATGGCAGTGCTCTAGCTGAGTTCTGACTGGGAATTACACTCATCCCCATTCCCACCTGCATCCCAGCCCGGCACCAGGCTGTGCAATGGATAACAAGTCTCTGACAAGCAGGAAAAAGCAGGCTGCAGCTCCAAGTAGGCTTAGCTGGTATTCCCTCAATTGATACCTGAAGCTCAGGAGGGGTCTGTTAATGATAGGCAGTGACTGCAGCTTTCTTACTGTAAATTGCTTGATGGGAAGTTTATTCTGCAAAGATGTGACTCTCATGTATGTGTTGCTCCTACTTAAAGAGTTCTACACTAACTCTTCTTGCATTTCCTATTGAGCCTGCTGAAGTCTGTCCAGGCAAAAAAAGCCCATCCAGTTTGGTACCAGTGAGAAATGTGCTTCATGCTCACACACCTGCTCCTTGTACTCTTCATTTAACTTCCAGTAAAACCTATTATGGGGCAGCTACTCATCTGGGATATAAAATACTGGCTGGGAGTGGTGTGCCTTATGTTGGGAACGCCTGGGCTAGCATTTTTGGGCTGGCTGTGGAACAGGTTCATGAGTGACAAGACTTTTGCTAATAGATGTAAAACCAAAGGCAGAGCAGGTGTCTTTAGGCTAAAGCCCAGGGCAGGGATGCAGGAAGAGGGTTGGCAGCACTGAAATGCAACAAGTAGAGTTCTGACTTGTGAAATATCAGTGAGAACTGTCTTAAGCTTTTATTAGCAAATTGCTATGGAAATAGAATCATAGAGTCATTAAGGTTGGAAAAGCCCTCCAAGATCATAGAGTCCAACCATTCTCCCAGTGCTGCCAAGGCTACCACTGACCCATGTCAAGTGCCACAACCACAAGGCTTTTAAATCCCTCCAGGGATTGGGGACTCAACCACTGATCAGGGTAGCCTGTGCCAGGGCTGGACAACCCTTTTGGTGAAGAAATTTTCATGATATCCAACCTAAACCTTCCCTGGTGCAACTTGAGGCCCCGATGTATGATCACATGTAGATAGACTGGCTGCAGCATCCCCAGCTTGGTGAACAGTCCCTGGCCCGTGGCAGCCCAGTGCTCATTGTGTCCCACTCCCTGCTGGGGGACATCTGATGGCAGCTCACAGTGGCAGCTGCTGGTGAGGAGCCTCCAGTATCCTTTTACCAGACAATCTGGGACACCTTGCTGGAACTGGGGGAGTGGGGAGACCCTCAGCATGACAGTTGTCCCTGCGTTTTGTCTTATGTAAAAAGTGTGGTTTGTAGTTGTGTTATTGCATGGAAGGTTTCAGCCCAACTCACCCTTTGGGGTTTTTTGCCAGCATCAGGGCAGTTACTCTGGTTCCTATACCAGCAGTGACTGCTGCAGCACAGATCATGGGAATTTCCTTTTGCCACTCTCCAGTCACACTTGTGCACACACTGCACCCCTGCCCCGACAGGTGTTTAAACTGCAGCAAGGATTTCCTTGCTGGGTGATGACTGATGGTGAGAGATATGTAATGCTTTTTTGATAGCTGGTGCTATTTTTCTTAGTAGTGAACTCTTAAAACTTCCATAGTTGGATAAAATCCCTGAGGATAGCTTGTAGCCCTGTCTACATCCATGTTTTGTTAACAAAACTGTTAAACAAGATTAATACCCAAATACTAAATCTTGAATATGAGGGTGTTTGTTGCACTGCCTAAAACTTGCATTATTTCCATGTCTAACACACTTTTAAAAACTTTTTTCTTTTCTCTTTCAGTCTTGGTCTTTGTAATGGGCAAAGAAGGGGTCCATGGAGGCGGATTGAATAAGAAGGCATACTCAATGGCAAAATACTTGAGAGACTCTGGGTTCTAGTTGTTAGGCAGACTGTTAAGTATTAGGGGAAGATTGCTATTAAACTTTCCTGGCGGTGAGCTTTAAACCTTACATTCTGGAAACTTTACTAGCAATGCAGGGTGATGGGGTATGAACCTGTGTCTCCTTTGTATCCCTTTGTTGGTGGGGAAAGGTGTTCTTTTTTTTTTTTTTCCCCTTTAATTCTTTTCATTTCTGTTTTGTTTCCTTGTGTACTCCAGCATTGGTTATAGTCATGGGAAAGGAAGGTGTCCATGGAGGGACACTCAACAAGAAAGTATATGAACTGGCTTTATACCTGAGGAGGTCTGATGTCTGAGCAGCCTCTCCCCATCCACCTAGCAGCTGTCTGCACCACCACTCGCTTGTGCTCAGTGCTACCAGACCGTAGATGGTAGTTTGTGGTTTTTTTATTTACCCATTTCCTACTGTCATAACTCCAGTTCCCCCTTGTTCATCTCTGTAACCACTGTAGGTAACCGAGCCCATCTGGCACCACCACGATGATGATATGCATGATAACTTGAAACTTGGGAGGGGAACATGCCAAGTGTAGGCTCTGCTTTGTCTTAGCAATTAGTGTGATATTGACAACTAAACGAAGATACTAAACAAGGTGCCGATTGTACAATCTAATTTGATCAAGGCCTCTTCAGCACTTTGAGCAAGTCACAGCTCACTAGTCTTCCTTTCACAGAGCATGGTTGGGAGGAAAAAAGTGCGTGCATATCTTCACTTCTGTCCCTCTCTTTGTTTCTGTTTTTTAAACCCATGTGTTTGCTTACACCCATTTTTATAGTGCCTGGTTTGTTTAACCAATTTGCCACTCAAAAGCTATTAATGTCACCTTAGTTTTGTCATTGCACTTCACTGTAGGCTTAAGTCTCTTACGTTTTCTTGATGATGTCTGAAGGTTGTACTGCTTAACAAGTGCAATCACAAAACTATGAAAGGGTACAGATGCACTTCCTCCCATGACCTTAAGCCACCATCCTAGGGACTCCCCAGACATTCCATCATTACAATAGCTCAGGCACTTTTTTTTTTTTTGCCAGCTCCTGTTCTGTAGTTGACTTGTGCAAGGCTGCCACTGTGGCCACTAGCTAGCCTGGCATAACCAGCTGGAGTGTGTCTGGTTTCAGTTTCTCATAGGACCAATTTTAATTTGCAGCTTGGGGGTCAGGGGGTGGGGGGGTGTTGTTTTTGTTTTTTAATATGAAACTGCAATGTCATTGTGGAAAACTGCCACCTTCAGCTACTCTGGGAGCTCTGACTGGCTTCAGTCTTTCTGCCAGATCAGTCAGTGGTGCAGAGTTTGGCTGCTCTGAAGCCACTGTTTGGATGAAGGTCGGTAGTTTGTAAGCTAAACTGTCAAAATACCATTTCAAATTTAAAAATCTTCATCTGGCCTGCCACACCCTTGCTGCAGAAATGATGGAGTGAGCTGCCTTGTGCACGAGTCATCTGAAATGTCTGTAACCAAACTCAGTTCAGGCACGGTTCTGACCTGTATGTCCATTGCAAGAACTGCAGAACTCTGTATACTAAAGAATAAATGGGAGATGGTAGTGGTTGGAATAACTGACTTGGCTGTCTTGTGATGAATTTTTTAATATGTATTCTGTGCCATACTATTGTTAAAAAAAAAAAAAAAAAGAACTGTTGCTATTGTGAGATGGATTTTAACTGACTCTGAGGGTTTCTTTTGACTGGCACTACCTTAGGGACATTCTAGTATTTGCTTCTATTGTTGGGCCTTGTGGATAATGTACAGATTTAAACAAATTCTTGTTGCTGATTTGTCCATTTCTTTCCCTGCACTTTGTTACATCTGGGATACAGTCTAACTCATCTGATTTAATATGCATTTCAAAAAATGCCATAACTATTAAAAACACCTTGTTTACAGACAGATGAAATAAATTTATTCCAACCAAACAAAACCAGGCTGTTGGTAATTTTTCCCCCCCACACCCAGAAATCCTCTGAGGCTCTTCAATGCACGGCTGACCACACTAACAGGAAGTCTTAAGTGCAGTTTTAAGTTTTGCAGGACAGCAGTAGTACGGTAGTATGATAAGCAGAGTGCTAATATGACTTCAGTCAAAAGCCAGGCAGTCTTTGGGGTAGATCTTAAATTAGGAGATGATTTCTCTTTAATTCCACATTTATCCAGCTCTCTGGTACAGCTTTCCCATGCCCTCTGAATGCCCAATATACCATTCCTGAAACAAGCTGAAAGAGACTTCGTGTAGGACCTGGCAAAGGAGTCTGTGGTGGCCTGCCCAGGTCAGTACACCCAGGGTGGGACTGTGCTCCCCTCACCCAGAGAAGGGGCAGATTTAAAGTCTCCATTACTTTAAAGGATTGCACCTGTATTTGCTACTTCTGCTGAGAACTCCTAAAAACACAGGCCCAATGGAATGTGATGGTGAACCCGGGAGCTTGTGGGAGGACAGTCAAGCCCAGATCATGGGACGTGAATCTGTAGAAAGGCTCTGCCTTCTTAGGCCCTCAAACTACTCAGGTGCTTCTGGATAGGACCTGAAAATGCCTTTGTTCTCCCCTCCTTCCCTCACACCTTCATCATCAGTGTCAGCTGCACCTGCTCCTCTGCTTGGCACGAGATCTGGGTCTAACTAAAATCTTCCTATATATAGAGTTCATATTCTCCCGCTGCCAAGTGGCTCTGTGTCTGAACTGGATCTCCCAGTGCCAAAGTTAGACCAACACAGCCAGAGCACAGAGCAAATTCCTGTTCAGCAGTAACTGGTACAGAGGATGCTAATCTGCTTCCCCCATAAAACACGTATGAAGCCATGCTCAGTGTCTGAACACAAAGTTGCACTCACCTTTCGACTGCAGAACTTTGTTTCTCCCTGGTTAGGAGGGTGAGAGTAGCACATTCCCAAAGCTGCTTCTGTGGTAAGGCCAGAGTGGATGGAATTGACTGTAACAGCACCTCAGAGGCAGAGCAGCTGCTGGCAGCACACACCAGGTACTTGTCATCACATTCCTTAGTGTGACATTTTTCCTTTCTGACCAATTCCCCTCTCTTGAGTGGGTGTATGTCACCTGTACACTTCTGCTTGGATAAGAATTAGGTGGTTGTTCAAATTACTTTTTCAAATGCATTTGTTGGTGAATTTTCCTAGCATAAATTATTGCAGGCACTAGAATTACATAAGAGCGTATTACAAAGCTTAGGTCAGTTCATGGTTCTGGAACTCCAGATCTTGGGGTGCCTGGATTACAATAATGAATAAATATACACACAGGAACAGCAGGGACCTAGTTTAAGAAACATCTTTCAGCTTAGTAATTACATTTTCAGAAACCATTTTCCCATTTGGACTCACCTAGACATATGCATGATGAAGGGGAATTTTGCCTAGTGAAAATACACCACTACACTGACTGTCATTACCCCATGGCTGGTGGCAGCAGTGGTTTGGAGATGAATCATCCTTTCATTACGATCCTTTTACTGTGCCTCATTGTGCAAAATAAACTTTCCCTGCTCTCAGCCAGGCCCAGAAAACAGATCTGCACTGCAGGGTGTGTGGCTGCATGGAGTGTTAGGTCAGAAGTCACATCTGGGACCACCTCACCTGCCATCGCCTGTCCAGGGTTCCAGCACTGGGGCTGTGGCTCTGCAGGTGCTGCCAGCTGGGTAGGAATTGTTCAGAGCACCCTGTTCAGAGCCTGGTCCTCCTTCACGCTCACCCAGGCAAACTCCATGTACAGACTCTGGCCAGTCCAAACTCCTCCTCAAGCTAGAAGTGAACAAAAAATGAAGGTTTTCTGCATAACCCAGCCCCCCTGCACCCAGCACGGGTCAGTGCAACTCCTTGTACTGTGATTCACAGTATGACACAGGAAACATCTGCTCAGAGATCCCAACAGTTCCATGTTCTTCATCTTCAAAAGCACTTCAACCTCAGTAATGTAGGTGAGTACTCAAGGTCTCGAGTGATGCAAAAGTTCAGTAAACTGCTTTTGATATTTAAAGTGGAAAACATGTTTATTAACATTCTTTCAAGCTTTCCTTAGTCAAGGCCATATAAAAAAAATCTCCATTTGAGTATATGCATGGTTTTACTTTCTACATAGTTACAGAGGTATTATATAGAATCTACCTTTTTTGTGATACACTGGTAAGTACTGAGTTCTGTGAGACAGGTGTAAGCACTTGTTTTCAAATTAGGTATTTGAAAAGAACAATTTTTAATATACAATTTAGCAGACTAATGCAGCATAAAATGCTCTTAGTAAGAGGTATATGAGCCAAGGATCAATATAATACTTACCTAAACTTTTTTTTCTATATGGAACAAAACCTCTGTCTCAGTTGTCTCCCAACCCCCACCTCCTCACTGGAAACCAGACAATGAAGCAGTAGCAAGGAGGGACAATTAATGTGCTTATGGTGGACCTGACCTTGTGAATTGCTCAAAACTGAACATATATTCTAAGCTTCCTCATTCTGGGAATTGCTCAACGGAACTGCTTAAACTCAGCTACCGTGGCAAACTCCAAAGGATTATTTGGAATCACTGCTTTGAGATAAAAGTGGAATTTCTTCTGCTTTGTTTTGATATACCAGCACACAGAATATTGATCTGTTCTACATTTTCCTTTCAGCAGTGGTGACAATTTTTAGGAAAACTATACAAACATGCAAATACAGTTTTTGTTGGGCCTAAGGGGTAACACATATCTACATGTAATAAATATTGCTGTCAGGACGACCCAGTTGTAGCTACAAAATAGAAATAAAAGTACTTCAAGAGAAATCCCATTTCAACAAGAGACATTTAGAGTCTCTGCGATATTTCTATTGATATAAACTATTAACATTATTTGTTAGCATTGTGAAGTCCAGTTTAACTGTTGGTTTTGAGAAGACAGAATGTGTGACTGAATACCTGAATCAAAAATAAATCTACCTGTAATGATTTAACCAGAGTACCTACTACATGAACTGCTGCTCCTATCAAAGAAACCAAATGGATTACAGATTAAAGAGATTCCCTATGCAAAGGTTTGTAAATAGCCTTAAGAACCCTTTTGTTCATACACCTATAGGTCATTAGTAGTCTCAGACAGTGTTTGCCACTCTGTACTCCCTGTCCTCACTGGGCTGCAGCTGAACCACTACACTTTCTTCATTCATCCCATTTTCCACATCACTGCTATCAACATTGTCATTGTCATCCTCCTCATACTCCGAGGACTCGGTCATGTTCTGATGGGAATGGGACTCTGACAGAGCCCCGAAGGACTGTGTGCTGACCGAGGCCAAAGGTCTGAGCAGAGGAGTGTTCTCAGACACTTCATTCTCCTCTTGGCTGCTGTCTGTCTCCGAATCAGAGTCCCCCTGGGAAGGGACCACTTTCTGCTTACACACAGGACAGGTTTTTTTTGTTTTTGTCAGCCACGGGTCCACACACTTGCAGTGATATGCTAGAAAACAGAATAAAAGGACATCATTACCACAGTGAAAAGGACAGGGAAACCTGCTAAACCGTGTTTCTCTTCAGTGACATGGGAGAATTTTAGAATTGAAGTCACATGAGAATTTTAGTCCCAAGTTTGTTGGCATACAACCTGTACAAAACACCTGATGGATTAGGATCTCAGTCACGTGGGTATATGCAATGAATACCTGTGCTCTCTACTGAGTGAATGAGAGCAGTAGTACAACAGGCCACATTTGACAACAAGCTTTAAAGCTTTTTGAGCCATTCCATCCCTTTGCAGCAGGCATGCCCACCATCATCATCCTCACATTGCCTCTCACCTCCACACCAACACGTATCAAAGCACCTCATTATTAAATGACATTACTGCATGATTTTGTGGATCTGAAATTAGGTCTGCAATTGGCACTGCAACTAGACTGGCCATGTATTAAAAAAAAGTATTTAAGTGTCTTACTTATCGTATTAAAAACTCAGCTCTTGTTCGTAAGAGAGACTTCTACTTGGCAAAGAGCTCATATTTACACAGGCTAGCAATGTCACGTTTAGTACCTGGTCAAGCACACTGGCAACATGTTCTCCACACGAACTGATGGTGGTGGTTGGTGGTGTTCAAGTTAAGTTACCTCTGCAGTCCCCCACTGGGAGAGATGCCATGGACCTGTTCTTTCTCTTCTGAGAATTCCTTGTTTGTCAGCCTAGTTTGAAATTGGTTTTATGACTGAGGTTCTAAAAAGCTCTGCCTGTCACCTGCTGTGCTGGCTGTGTATAGAAGGCTGTAACATCTCTGCAGTGGGCTGGACTTGAGAAAGACTGACACAGGGAAAATATTTCACTAACTGACTTCCAAGTGCAGTCAGGCAGTGGTGTGCATGGCTGCAGATTCCAGGACAGACCCATCCCTTCAGCTGCACCTCCAGGTCACCAAGAGCTCAGTTTTGTGGTTTACTTGTTTTGGGGAAAGTGAAAGCCTATTTTTTTAAATGGACAAAGTATCACAATGAGTATGGCTATTTAGGGGACAGCATCAAGCCCAGATTTTCTTTCATGTGTACATCCAAGGAAAAATGCAAAGTGGGAATGCTAGCATTTTAGCTTTTAAAAAGAGAAAAAGCAAGCTTTCACTTTTCCCATTTTGTACATTCATTTTTGAATATTAACAAAAAAAAATTTTATAAATCACTCACTAAACATATTACCTGTGGGTTTTGGACAGTGTTTTGGAAAGCTGTTTTAATCTAAATTCAAACCTAAAACACAGTTGCTTACCATGAGAGCATGGAAGGATCCTGAGCTTGTCTCCATCCTCATATTCATCCAGACAGATGGCACACACATCGTATTCATCTCCTACAGCACATAATTGAGAATTAGTTTGTCTTTAAAGGACTGGCAGCAGACCCTCCCGACATGCACATGGGCTCTTCCAGCTTGTTCCTGAGGCTGAAGGAACCACCACTTCCTCCTGTCCCATGCAGGGCAGTTCCTGCCAGCTGCAGAGCTACTGCTGAACTTTTCACATCTCTGGGACCAGAGCTCATCCACTTAAGGTTAATAAAAATATTTTAAACTGTGTGAAGTGCTAGCTCTACAGTATTTTTTCATGCTTATTGAAAGTAAGATAAAAGGATTTAAAATATAGCATTCACTTTACTATACAGGTTTTAACACATTATTGACAAAACTTAAGGTGGAAAAATAGCAACAAAGAAAACTGGATAAAAAATAAGAATAATAATCAAGAATGACAGTCTGGCTGCACGAGTAAGTTCAGTGTTTTGTAACTCAAACTTCACAAACAGGATACACAGCACCAACAGTACTGACACAGTGTATGTTGGTGTGGTATGTTATATGACCAAAGGAGAGACACTTTCTAGAGGTTAATGCATTCCCATTTCATTTTTTTGGTCAAGGGTTTTACAACAGGCTCCTTCCATCAGTCCCCATGGCTCTTTTCCTGAAGACAATGGCCTCCAAAGCTGCTCCAGTCCTGCAGTGGCTTCAGCCCAGCCACTTCCTCCCCCCAAAGGACAGAAAAAAGGGAGAAGTGAGAAAAGGGAGAAAACTTTTGAGAAAAAGACAGTTCAGTGGGTAAAGCAAAAGCTGCACACAAGCAGAGAAAAATAATGAATTCATTCACTGCTTCCTATCAAAGTTTTGAGACCAAACAGCACCAAGCAGAACACAGTGAGAGAACAAATAAAATTCCACGCTTTGGTTCTTAAACCCTCTTCCTCAACACACGTGGATTGTCTCTCTCCAGGCAATGACAGAAAGTCCTTCCTTACCTCTCTGCACCCAGAATTCTCTTCTGGGAAGTACATATGAGCTCTGTGGAAAGGGACAAGAGTGCCCTTTCCGGAGCAGCCCATGACACAGGTTAGGCACTTCATGAGTGCCCTTTATAAGATACATAAATAATGAGAAAACAGGATCAAACCTAGCAGGGTCACAAGGAAGGTAGGCAGTTTCCAGAATTAAAATAATATGGCACATCTTCTCTCCTTGGACATTGCCACAATAGCCAGGAAAGTTCTGTATGTGAAATGACTGCTCCTGGTCAGTAAAAGCAGCGAGGATTAGTAGAGAGAGCTGGTAAGTGGAAGCTGCTCCTGGTGGTGTTGGAAGAAGCTCATTAGGCTGGAGAAAACTTACTGGTACTGTCTTGTTACAAAATTGCTTTGGAGCAGTATTGATACACACCCAAGGAGTATATCAATTACAGATATACAACACACGATTAAGTAGGCATTATCCAGAGGGCACCTGGGATAGCAGAGAGAAATCTGTAAATCTGGAATAATGGCACATGAATTAAATTTAGTACTATAAGATGCAAGTTACATTCTTTGGAATTTTTAGCTGAGATTTCATCAGTTATAAACATTTGAGAAGAAACAGGGTGCAGTGATTGATCGCTAGTATTCCTAATGTGATACAAACGGGAAAAAGAAAACTGCTACAGTAGGACACATTCAGAGCAGTCCTCCCAGAGGCATAAGTACTGTTCAGTCCTCAACATGGCCCTCCACATCCCTCAAAGATTAATTTAAACAGAAACAAAGAAAGATTATGATCACATAGCAGAGAAACTACTATGCAATGAAAATAATTTTTAAGAGCCTGATAATTTAAACCTAGCAATCTGAGGGCTGAAAGAGGATTCAGCCTTCTCTATAAACACCACAGAGAAAGAATCCCATGGACAGAGAAGAGAGAAGCTGCGGGCGGGGGGGATAGGAAGACTATCATCTGATCAGGAATCATCAGGTTGGAGGTGAAAATAAAACCTGACTGCTGGAACAGCGATACTCTGAACCAGCCTTTCAGGACACTCAGTCAGCAATTCCAGTAATGGGACAAACCTCCCCCTTTCCCTAAATCTAGTTTTACGTCAAGGCTTTAGATGTGTGACACAAATTCCTAAGAGAACAGCATCTGGAAGGAGATGGAAATGGGCTCCCAGAGTTGCATCGGAATGGTCAGTCAGGAAAGTTTCCTTGACATCTGCAAAAGTTGGCGAACTCTTCTTTCTTGCATGCACCTCTTGGATTCAGACCCATCCGGTGCTGCTACTTTCTATCTCCTGATGGTACTTCTCCCATTACACCATGAGCATTGTATTCACGCAGCTGAACCTGATTGTCCCATCACTGTCGAGCACTGCACCGTCTCCCCTGAGGCAGCCACTTGGTCCTGCTGCGTGCTCCCCTGACCACGAAGTGTTCTTCAGATGCGCAAACCCCAAAAACAACCAGCTTGGCCCAGCCTGTCTGTACCCATCACATGGTCGTAAGCACATGTGGCAGCAGCTTTCCCATCACATTACAGACATGTCTGGTTGAAGGACTGGACATTTACAGGTTAAAGTGCTCCTCTTCATGTTAGTCCATCTGATCACATGGGCAGTTATCTGCCCAACATGTGGTGCTGGGTGCCTATGCCCTGGTTACACACTGTGCAGCAAGGGAAGGCACCAAGGACAGTGCCTCAGGGAAAAAAGGGGATGTGGCCCACCTTGCCTAAGGTTGGACACCCTAGATACATCCTGCAGTACTCTGGGGGGTTACAAAGAACAGTGCTGGAAAGTGACAGCTATTGTCAAGCAGGCTCATCTCCCCAGGGCATCCCCTGGCCAAGAACAGCAGCACCTTCAAAAGAAAATGACACAGACACAGCAGTGGAACTTCACACTCATGTCTATGACAGGTAGGTACAGGTAAAGTTTCTTGCCACCACAGGTATTTCTCCTACTCCTGCCACCACAGGTATTTCTCCCACTCCTGTCAACACCGCAGCCCAGGCCCTCACCATAAAGAAAAGTGCAACAAACGCTTGTCCCTGTTGATCCAGCAGCAGCCACAGTGTCCATCCGCTGCAGTCCACTTACTCCCCACCTCCCACAGATCATCACACCTGCAATTAACCAGTGCTATTCCCAGGTGCCTTCTCTCCCTGTGGCTTGGGGAAGGGAGGCAGATCCACACAGCAGCCAAGATCAGGGACATGGGCCCTCACTGGCACCCAGGCACACAGGATTTCTTTCTCCTGGACTAGCTCCCAAGCTGTTCCAGCTCCATGACCACATGCCCCTCGAGATCTAATTTAATTTCTAGATGGGACACTTTTCTGATATCTTTTTCTCAAATTCCCATTACTCTAATTTAGAAGCTAACTCAGAACCACCAAAAGAATCATGAAAAAATGAAGTAAGGACATAGCAGCAAAATAAAGTATCTTGCCTAAATAAACTGTGTATGGAGAGTATTTAGTAAGCAAAATTACCTTCTAACTACTTGGCACATATAAATAAGAAAGAATATTTTCAGAAATACAGAATTACCTATCCACACGTGTATGTGTGCTTTGAGCAATGCAGAATGCAAAACTGCAGCTGAGACTTTGGCAGAGTTTCTGTTGTTTTTTCTCTATTAGACCATAACGAACTGTGCAGTCACGCAGATGGGTCAGTAATGAACAGTAATTAGACCATTTATAACCCCATTTTCAGGGGGAAAAAAATCAGGAATTAGGAATACATAATAAACTGCAGAACTCCACTTACTGTGACAGAGCTCTTTAAAAGTCATTGAGACACACCCATCACCCACTATTGCTCAATCACATGTATCTGCATATATGTACACAAAAAGTCAACACACATGATACTTGAAAATATGCATTTACGTAAAATGACATGCCCTCTTGCAGCCTACTATTTGTCACATGTTTGGGCTTTTTACCCATGTGTACACTAAGTAGTTCAAAGACAACTGTATGAAGTTAAGCTCCTCTTTCACACTGACACCTAACAAAACTACTGTCATTTTTTAAATCTTGTGGTTATAACAACACCGAAATTCTGGATTCTTTATCAGATACCTCACCACTCATTACAATTGTAACTTTTGACACTCAATGTAGAAAAAACTCCTCCACTTATTTTTAGTTTCTTGATTACATCTCTCCCACAGCATTCTATTTTCCCTAAATTTACAACATTTTCTTTTCTACAGGAGTGAAAGGCTGCACTCCTTAATTTCATTGCATTTCAGATTTAAAAATCATTCTAGTCTTGGCCTACATTCCATTTTAGGTGAAAGTTAAGATAGCTTGGAAATAATATATATATATATTTATGAGGATAAACTCTGTAATACCAGCTCATATCTGAGCTGTTTTTTTCAGAACATTCAGATTTGCTACCGAACATATTACAGAGGCGCAGTAAACAGCTCTTTTCTGCTGTGTTCACTTTTGTTATAAAGACATCATATATGAGATCTCAACTCCCACTGACTTTTGTGTGACCAAAACATAAACCACTTTGTAAAGAACCACAACACAGCAACTGCCTCAAAATTCTTTTAGTGGAGAAAACAGATTTTGATACAGCCTATGTTGCATTCTGTGGAATTATTCAAAATGAGGCCTGCTGATTAGAACTTTGCAGAAAGCCAACTGCACATATTTTGTTACTGCATTCCCTACTCACCACAGAGATGTTCACAACAGCAAGTATCTTGCTATTAAATTTGAATTGCTCTTGCCCTCACCAAAGTATTGTGATTGACTGAAAGGATCTCTCCTCTAGGAAGGTAAAGAAATTACACCCTCAAGATAGTTTTGCTTCTATACTCTACAATATCAGGCAACTTATATGTCACTAATATTTACCAGTTTCCAGACTAATAATTATAGAGTCATTAAACAGACTGAGTTGGAACATCATCTGTTTCACTACCCTGCAGTGAGCAGAGACACCTTTTGCTAGATTATGTTGCTCCGAGCCTCATCCAGCCTGGCCTTGGAATGTTTCAGTGATAGGGCAGCCATAAGCTCTCTGGGCAACCTGTGCCAGTGTGTCACCACCCCCACTGTAAAAAATTTCTTCCTTTTATCTAGTCTGAATCCACCCTCTTTCAGTTTAAAACCATCACCCCCTTGTCTTACTGCAACAAGCCCAGTTAAAAGGTCTGTCTCCACCTTTCTTATCAGACAGATCTTTTCAGGCACTGGAAGGGGTCTAAGGACTCCCTGGAGCCTTCTCCTCTCCATGTGAACACCCACAGCTCTCCCAGCCTGGCTCCAGAGCAGAGAGGTTCCAGCTTTCAGAGCGTTTTCGTGGCTTTCTCTGGATCCCCTCCAGCAGATCCACATCTGTCCTGTGCTGATGATTCCAGAGCTGGATGCAGCACTGGAGGTGACAGTTCCAAATAAAGGAAATACTGCAACACAGGGGCTGCTGTGGTCACTGGTAATGAGAGTACAACAAGGAACTTTAATGCAATTTCTGCACTGATTTTTTTTTTAAGCAATGTTTTAACGCTCAGCCACAGTCTGCTCTGCTCCTATTAAAGAAGTATTAGAACTCCTCTATTTCAGCAAGAACAGGATCAAGCCAAACATTTTGTATGCTTTCATTCCAAACTCTACTATCCATTTCAAGTGTACTCAAAATTGCCTCTGAAACTTAGTATGCCTTTGATTTAGAGGGTCTTTGGTGTTAAAAACAATAGGGTCCAATTAGTTAGACAAAGAATGATCCACTTGCCTTTCTTAAACTTATGTACGGGAAGTTTCTTAAGTTGATCCTTCCTAAGCCGATTCCTTCTTGCTCTGTGTCTGTCCTGAACGAATTTTGTTATCGATTCCAGAGATAACATGACACAAGATAACATGAACAGTATGTTAAACCAATAATAAAACAATAGAAGTTTTGATTTATGAAGCTATGCAGTAAGTTGGTCAAAAGGGAACCCCAGCTAACACAGAAAGAATAACCTCTTCCGTTGCCTGAACATAAGGATGAAGCCAAACAAGCCTGAAGGATGTTCTCCACAAACATGGCACTTGGAACTCAGAATACACAAGGCTTTTTTTGGGAGGAAAGAGAAAGAAAAAGGTATGTCCATACTACATAAAATAATGGCCATTGCTGCAATCCTCTACTGAGGCCTGTGAAAAGCAGGAAGCATATTGCATAGCAAAACACTATTCAGTAAGTTTGAATAGTTTTCCTTACAGATGTAGATAATTACAGCTGTTTTAGAGGATTATTCCCATATTCATCAGAACTGTTTTCATATTATCTAAAATAGTAGGTCGGAGAGGAGTAAAGGATTTACTTTGAGTCATTGTTACATGTTATACTATCCCATATCAAGATAACTAAATAAGTAAAATAACTAAATAACTAGTAATACCAAGCTCTCTAAATAACTATAACAAAGATTCTATTTCCATTTTCTTAGTAGTCCCTAGTAGTCCCTAATGCTATTTCTGTTCAATTTCTAAATCTAGCGCCTGTGATACGACATTCTTTTTTAAATATGGTGACAAGCAAACAAACAAAGGATATTTGAATCTAAGCTGTTCGTTCAGGCTCTTTCACTACAGTTGAACAATAAGCTGTATGCACAAACTGCAGTTTTTCTGCTCTAATCCAGATCCTTAGTAACAATCAGAGTCTCAGGTGAATCTCCTAGTTAAAAACAAGGTTGTCTCAAAGAAGCGGGGACAGAATCAGTAACAAATGAGGACCAAATCCAACCTGGAACCCCCCTGGGATGAATTTCACTGCACCAATTTAATTGTCCAGTGCTCTAGTCTATTGAGATGTCTCTGTGAAGGCCTCTCTATATGCCAGGGAATCAGCATCTCCTAGATTAGTATCCTTGGCAAATTTACGGAGTGTGTACTCAACTCCTCTATCCAGGTTGCCGACAGCAACACTGCAGAGAACTCGCCGTAAAGCTGAACCCCGATGAGCACCGCTGATGCCCAACCACCAGCCAGGTGTTACCTCCTTCTCTGCAGCTCCCTGAGCCTGACCCTTTCGACAGCTCACCCAACATTCTGTGTACACAATTAGCTTTAATGGGGTGGTTTTGTCCAGAAGAACACTGTAAAAGACAGTAGCAAAAGCTTTGCTAAAAAGAAATTCATCTCTAGGTGATCATTCTGCTTTGTTTTCAGAGAGCTGCTGCAACTGCAATTGTCCCAAACACGCCCAGGATTGTCAGTGAAATACGTAACTTGCAGTGCAAAAAATACTAATGCAGAAAAATACTTTAAGAAAGTGTTTACAGAACAGTTGATGCATTATTTTCTTTTTACTAAAAGGTAAAATAATAAATTGGGCACAGATTACAAAAAATGGGATGCTAAATATCCTGAAATAATATGTAGCTATGCTATCTTACCATTTCAAGAAAAGATGTCCCAACTGAGAACCTCTACAGGCAATGCATGTGCTGAGATTTATGCTCTGTGCTGTGAGGCTCTGTGCTCACACACATGTAACTACACCTGCCATACAAAACAGTGAGCCCTGCACTGTGGAACAGTAGGACTAATGATTATTATGTTTGGTAAATTGGGATATGCTCTCAGTGTACAAGAGCACAAGGACAGGTCACTCTGTATGGGGCCAGAAAGCAAGCACTTGTGGAGTGTAAGACTGGCAGTGAGGACAATTCCTATAAGCCGTTACGTGCTAGGGAGAACATCCAAAAGGCTCCTGATATCCCTTCGACAAAATTCTGCACCTGTTTGTTTTATTGAGAAACTAAATGATTACAGGTAAGCATGGTACAGGTATGTGCAGTACACACAGCTTCACTCTTCCTTTACTGTATACTTTCCTTCAACTTCAGTGTGTGACAGTTCCCTGACAATTTGAAAGAAAAAAATATTTTTGAAAGAAGAAATTTACCATAAATATGACGATGAGGATAAGACAGATCCCTACTATTATCAGGAAAGGGATTAAGTAGTACTCCAAAGGAAGACTGAACTCTGGGATTAACACAACATGGCCACTGTGGAGAGAAAGAGATAACACTTTCTAAATTAATGAGAATTTAATGAACAAGTTGAAGAACAAATACAATAAAAAAACCCCAAAAATCAAAAGATTGTCACTAGACACACTATAGGAATCCTACCTGTGCACAACAACATAGAAAATTCAGTCCACACCCACACAATATAAAGCCAATTAAATAAAAGGATAAAACACTGGTTTTTGAGTTAAAACTATTAACTAACCTCAATCAAATCTAGAGAAACTAGGAAAGCCACCTCATGGCTGCTTTGACAGCAGAATGAAAAAAAATATAACATGACTATCAAAAGATACAGTGAAATCATTCTTATTTACTAAAGCATTGCAGGTTGCTCTCAGGCACAAGATTTCACCTGGAACACCTATAACCTCTGCCATCATAACATCCAATTTTAAGGCCATAAATATTCAAAAGAGACAATGATCTAATGCAAAGAGTAACAGCTGTATGTGAGTTAACCTACCCTTTTTCATAAGTAAACTCCTCTTTAAGAGAATTAGCTGACGTCTCACCAATAAAGACAGAAGGAATGTCAATCTTCTTTAAAACCTCAACTGTATAAAAAAAAGCAGGAAAACAAACCTATTATTATGTGGACAATCTATGGGTACTCAAGATACACGACCTGAACATGACGAGACTATCACAACAGGAAGACATATAACATAGTCACATACAGACCAACGCTCATGCATGTTACAGCCTTACTTCATATAAGTACTATTATTTTTCCTACACAATTTCTAGGGAATTTATTGCAGGTAGAAAAAACAAAATTCCTAACGGAATAGTTAAAGGGAGCATAAACCCAACATACGTTGACAAAAGAGGATCATAATTTTAACCAGAACACCATTCTTTACTCAGATTCAAGCAAGTCACACAGTTCCATTGATTTCCAGAATTTCTGGAAACTTACAGGATTTTGTGATCTGGTTCTATAAATTTTAATTCATCTGTCTTCCCTCCTTTTCACCCCAAACATAAATAAACATACTGGAAACAACTGTGGCTAGATTAGGTCAAAAAGAAGAAAGAAGAAAATTAACAAATCCCACATCTTTATTTCAGTCCCAAGAAACTGGATGAACTGTTGTCTTCTCTGCTTACCAGTGAAGGCCATAATAAATGAAAACCTATTGAAAGATAAATCCCATATTCTAGAAAACCTTCTCCTCAGCTTCATTTTATATTTATTTTTCCCCTAATACTTCACATTTAAGGCTCAAAGTAACCTGAGTTTAGTCCATCTCAAAGCAGTCAGATTCCCCAAGGCAAAAGCACACGTGGCTGAACATCACCTCACACTGTGAGGTCTGTGTTTGTTGTGGACTTGTTCTATGTTTTGGTTACTCAGTGAAACCTGAAAATAAGATTCACATGGGTTGAGAATTCATTAAACCCACTTTCACGTAACTGCCTGGGCTACTCAGCTCCCATTTAGTTTGTCAAAGTTCATTCCTAGTTTACTCAATGGCATTTCCACTGGAAAAGAACTTATTTTCCTCTTATTTATTTTCCTATTCCATATTGAACAAGTTGAAAAACTGGACAAAACAAAGAAATGCCACAAAGAAAGCAGTAACAGCACTAGAAACACTAAGCTCATACCACAGAACAAACCCAACATTCTGACTAGATTTCAAGATGTTCTGAACATATTCACTCCATGAAAGTTAAAATTGGCACAGCTAACACAAGAACAAAATAATAAATGGTCCACTAGTCTCTAAATATTCCTTTTCCAACTGAAAAACTAAAAGTAAGTGCATGTGATATGTTAGAATCCATTTGTCCAGAGAACAGGAAGATGTACCCAACAGTGCAACAACAAACTGGAATGACTATCACAGATGAACTTCATGATCTTAAAAGTCTTTTCCAACCTAAACGGTTCTATGATTCTAAATACTAAAATGTCATATTATAAAGTTTGATTTCCTTCCAAATGCAAGTTTTCTGCTTTTCCTATATTTCTGCTTAATTAACAACACATCAGCTATTTTCCACATCAGTAATATAAATCTAGCCCAGAACACCTGAACTAAAATTTGAAGGAAAACCAAAAGAAACATTCAGAAAAGGCACAAGTCAATGTATTTGTTCTTATGGAAGTATCTCCTGTTACTAAATCTTAAAAGCAGGAGGATTTCTCTGGATTTTTTGTTTAGTTTGGTTTTTGTTTTGGTGGTGGTTTTGTTGTTGAGGTTTTGAGGTGTTTTTGGTGGTACTGCTGTTTCCAGTGGGTGAAATGATATTCAAACAGGAGAGAAGAAGTGATACCTGTACTTACTGTCGTTGGATCCCATGCTTATGAGGTCATCAGAATCAACATTGTGAACTATAGCTGCCTTGTATCCAGCTCTCTGGGCATTTAAGACCTGTAAGCCACACAAAATACTTACTGGAAAGACTATTGCTTCCACATACAGTAACCTGTCTGTGCTTTCTGAGATAAGGTACACTTTGACAAAGTGATTAATAGGAACATAATTTGCACTTATAAACCAAGTGTCACGTTTCAAAGCAAAATTATATCATTATTCTTATACGCATGTAGTTATGTTATTTTTTTAGAAAGCCATTGTCCGCAGATGGGCTATCTATATATATTAAAAATAGAATTTAAAACTTTCTATGGGTAGTTAAAAACATTTGACTGTAATTGAAAATAACGGCACTAACCTACTTTGGTAATCTAGAAATTACCACTTGATAGTTCATGAAGTCAGATGAGTAGTATCTTTTCTGTGCTTTAGAGATGCGGAATATTTCACCTGAAAGCCCAGGTATAAGAAGCTTTCTCATGGAGAAGTGCAAAATTATAACTATGGGTACAAAACTATTAACATCCTGTGTACCAGTTACATTTCTAATATAGACTCACCTTTTCATCAATACAAGGAAAACCCAAGGTCCATGTAAATGGCATTCACTGCAGTGACTATTACCAATGTAAACTTAGCTAAATTACAACTGTTCATCTAGGATATTGCTTTTACTGCGTCCACCACAGTATAAAAAACTCCTCACACGCTGCAAAAAGCACTTAGAGCACCTTGAGAAACTTTTGGGTTTCATCCCAACAACACCGATTCTCTTCCCATACTGCTAATGACTATATTTCAAACAGCAGAACAACGTTATTGGAAAATACAGAATACAGACACTTGAGAAATCCCAATATTACAAAAAAACTAAAAAAAGGTAAATCCATTTAAGATGTTAACATACATGCACAGTTGGGAGTTTGGCCAATATTGCATCACCACAGAAAATATCCACAGTGCATACATAAAGAAATCAAGAAATAACTATGTACCTGCACTCATAATTTTCAACATAAAACAGAAGGAGAGAGAGAACTTCCAATTTTTGTTAAAATATGCATTCTGTCAGTCAAGTAGTTGACAGGTAATTCAGCTCACATGCCACTTCCTGGCAGAAACTTTAAGGCAAAATGCTGTACTACACATACGATTATATAATGCAATGTGGCAGGAGTATTAACATACTAAAGATGTGGATTCGCTGGGCACAGAGTATGCAGATATCCATGCTTGCCTTGGAAATGCTGATCCACTTGCTACTTTGCTCTTTGTCTAAAAAAAAAATGAGTGGGAACCCCCTTTCTTATCAAAATACGAAATATAAAACGTAACCAAAAATTCTTACATACAGAGCTAATGTGACATAATCCTTAAAGGACTGACTATAGAAATCCCTCAGCGGCAATGCAGAAATCTTCCAAATTCAGACCTGTTCCTTTAACCGTGTCTCCAGAAGCAATACTGTCCCATCAGTGTATGGACAACAATTAGACAGACAAAGAGGACATGAAAAAAAGATAAGTAGCCATTTGCCCCCCTTTCTTTTCTCACTGAGCCGTATGCACACACAGTGGCAGGATCCCCAGGACAGGCTATGTGCCATTCCCAAGTCTGATGTGAAGGCAGATTACATGCAGTGAACCTGCCTCTGCAGGTGCCATCTACAGTCTACGTAGAATTTACATGTTTCAATTACCACATAACTGAACCTACCACACAGTAGCAAAAGCAAATGCAGCTGAATCTCCTTTTAGTTCATGAAAGTCAACAACAAATTGAAGAGCCCTGTTTTCCTTAAGACATACTTAGCTGCCCCATTGTATCAGGTTAATTTTCAAGAAAACCATAGTCAAACACAAATCATTCTAATTTTGCATTTTTAAAATCATAGAATGCTAAGGGTTGGAATGGACCTTAAAGATCAAGTGGCTGGAGCATGTCCAGAGAAGGGAATGGAGCTGGGGAAGGGTCTGAAGCACAAAGAGTGGCTGGGGAGTTTGGGGGCTCAGCCTGGAGAAAAGGAGGCTCACAGGTGACCTTCTCACGCTCTACAACTCCGACAGGAGGGTGTAGCCAAGTAGGGGTAGGGCTCTTGTCCCAGGCAACCATCAGTAAGACAAGGGGACATAGTCTTAAGCTGTGCCAGAGAAGTTCAGGTTGGACATCAGTAAGAATTTCTTCACAGAAAGGGTGATAAAACATTGGAAGGGGCTGCCCAGGGAGGTGGTAGAGTCTCCATCCCTGAAGGTGTTTAATGAAAGACTGGACATGGCACTCGTGCTCTGGTGTAGTTGACATAATGGTGTTTAGTCACAGGTAGGTTCTTGGCTGGACTTGGTGAGCTCTGCTTTATCTGTCTGGAGACAATAAAATTCTCCCTCCCCTTCGTATCAGTATCTATTCCACTGTTAGCTATAGATATTTTTCTGAAGCACCAGTAAGCTCTGAAACAGAGGGTGGGGGGAAATCAAATCTTACCTTGACATCAAAGTTGCACTCCAGCCTTCGGATTAACACAATAAAAGCACCAGAGGAGTTGTCTCTCAGAGGAGGTGGGGCTATAGGCTCACATGCATTCTCTGGTTTGGAATTTATTAGAAATCCCTAGAAAACAGGAGCAGAAACAGAAGCTTCATTTCTCTTTAACAAAAGAGGGTTGATAGTCAAGTATATGGAAAGAAAACTGCACATTTCCATACAATAGTTAAACAAATTCTTATTATCAGCTCAGTCCTATACCATAGCAAGATTGCTGCTACTTCCCTGACTACATATTTTGATTTATCAGAATCTTTATGTCTGTAAAGAATTAGAAAGTTTGAAAGAAAATACAGTTTTTCTAATCCCATCACACTCAGACTTTGCAGTGTAATTCAAGAAAAAAGATGGCATATACTACATTAATATAGTGTGACTATTATCCTAAGACATATGGAGACTAACCAAGAAATCAGAAGCACAATGGCCTAAGAAGCACCAACACAAACTCAGAACTCGCCAATTAACAACAGAACACAAGCAAAGTTCCATGTATGACCCCAGCACTGACCTAGCATACAAAATAGCTGGTTTGCTACGGTGAGCAAAGATCACTCAATAAGCTACAGCTGAAAGCTTCACAGAAGTAGGAAACTCTGGCAATATCAACTTTGAAGCAATCTTTCAGTTGTTTTTAGGTGGCTGAGCTCTCCACCACTGACGATGTCGAAGTAGAAACTCTCCTAACCTCACGCTTTACATCTGCTGAAAACTTCTCCAGCTTCTCTCACAGGAAACACACTCACCTGAATACGGGATGTGCTGGCATGAGTTCCACTCCCCAATGCTGCGACTTCAAGGCTGACTACTCCCTCCAGCCCTCCTCCCCCCCAGTGCCAGTACTACTCCGTACTGCCACACATGACAGTACCAGTAGCACATGAGGCACACTGCACAGCACTGCCTGTCCAAGCTCCGAAGGGAGTGGGCTGGCCCTTTTCCCTTTGGTAGAATGGGCTTGCTTCCTTGGTCAGCTCTCTAGATCACCTGAGAACAAGCTTATTGATTAGCTAGATTAATGTTAGTTAATTAATTATTAGGTTGTTATTAACTAGTCTCCCCTTTGTTAAGTCTCTTCACAACATATTGTGATACCAAACTACAGAAAAACCCAGACTGGTCTCCCAGAGGAAGTTTTGCCTACCCTTCACATGAAATACCTCTCTTCAGAAAATCACCTTCGTGGGTCTTGTGCATGACAAGGTCACAGTGTGACAGAGGCTTTCTAACACTAATGCAACAGAACAGCATTTGACAGAGGAATATTCCTACCAGACTTGCAAATTATCATATATGTAAAGAGAAGTAAATTGCCAAAAAAAAAAGAATGTAAGTAGTGTGTTTTATGCAAATAAAGATCATGAGAACTTGCACTGCTGTGGGCTGAAGAAATTATTGCTACATGTCTAGATATACCCTAAGCTTTCAGTTTTCACTGACAGTTTTAGATAGAGATGTCATCAGCTGTTTAGAAATATATATAATAAATATATAATTACTTATCAATGTACAAGTTAACTGTCAGTTTAAATATATTGAATATGTTTAAGTTTTTATATATAGTTTATATATACAAACATAATACACATACACAAATATATGATAGTCTATATATACACAGCGTATATTTATATGAACCATCAATTTAAATATACTGTTATTTCTTTATATATAATCTTATACTTTAAAAATATGTTATTCATAAAGTTTACTTACAACGTACAGAAGAAATTTTGTTTTGAGGAATTTAGTTTTGCAATAACATCACTTTTGGCAGAGAGGCTGCACCAGCAATCTTGTTCTTTGCCAAGTTTGTGGTGATAGGCACAACACTACAAAGTCTGTAACAATCTAAAGCAATAACCACTGAAAATTTTAAACTGAGTTGCTGACAGCCAAATGTAGTTTGCTAAGGTTCCCCAATTCACACAGCACACACTGCTGTACTCACTGTACATGGCTCCATGCAAAGTCTTTTCTCGGCTTTAACTAGACCGGCCCTTGGGGAACCGCCTGCGTTCTATGGAGAGGTTTTACACGAATCACACAACACTGTGTTACAGATCAAGAAATGCATCTACAGAAGCCAAAGGCCAGCTATGACTGGACCACCTTGTCCTTAATGCTACCATACATTCTTAACTGTCTATAATCGAGGAGCCATTTAATTGAGCAGCACCTATATTTATGCCTTGGTACCAGTTACTATAGAATCTGACAGATTGTGTTTTACAACTTGCATACTAATAAATCTTAATCACAAGCATTGAAAGAGTATACCATTTGCATCCTACTGTAACAAATAGCATTTTTTAAAAGTAATTAAAACCTTAATGCAAAGAAAAAGTTTTAGTATAAAATTCAGGTCTAAAACTCCATCATTTCTACACATGTGATGACATCTACCTTAATTAACACACAGAGCTCTCTAACAGTTAAAAAGGTCAGAATCTAAGCTCCTTACATCTATTTTTGGTGTATTAAATTGGCTCACTACTTGGGTAAATCACTTAATCGCCCTCTGATTCTCAATATAGTCAGTAAACAACTACACAGCTTTAACACACCTTCTCCCCATGATAACACCCCCTGGGCATGGAAACGAAGCCCGCTTGAGGGGAATTGCAGAGAAATTCCTGAGTTACAGGAATTCTTACGGTACTTCATTACCCTTTGGCATTAAAAGGGCAACACGGAATTAAAGAGTGATCCACCCTTTTACCTTAACACCAGCTTCTTTTCTTTTGCATAGTGGTTACTCTCAACACTGCAACATTAACAATGCTGCAGAGGCAGTTTTGGGGCTACACGGGCTACGGACAGAGGTAACACAAAAGCGACTCCCTGCCCTCAGGCTATTCATGGTCTCCATAGGGGTGTATATGATACAAACTCCCCTTCTCCAGAATTTGGAAGGTGGTCTGCCTAAATTTTTGTGTAAGAATTCTAAGCTGTAAAAGCATACACATCTCAGTCATAAACCCTCATATACTGTTCAAAGGGGACAGCAAGACAAATAAATCACTGCCACATGACTGATTCCATGTAGCCACCTCCACAGTAAAAAAAAAAAAAAAAGTAAGGAAGCCTGAACTTCCCACAAGCCCTAAACTGCCTGGATGGCCAGATACAACCGCCTTTCTTGCAGACAAGTGTTTCAATTGCTGGAGTGGAACAGAAAATACATTTTATCCAAAATGAACAAACTTACTAACACTGTACAAATGTGACTCTAAAGGAAACGAATGGTTCCTGTCACTGCAGAGCACCTCAGGTCAGGCAGCCAGAAAGAAGGAGTGTGCCCCTTGGTGCTGAACTCGGCACAGCACACCAAAAAGCATCAGCTGCATAATCTCAGCAACAAACAGCCTCAGAATGTGAAGACTACAACTGAACTGGATATTCATCTAGCTTTTAAGTACTTTTCTAAGCAACAGGACTATGACACCAGTTCATGGTGTTAATATCACCATATGTCGTTTATTTTTAAACAATTTAGTTTCTACCTCCTCTTATACTACAGAAATAAAAGGAATAAAAGCCTTCACACCAGTTACTACTGCCACCAGTATGTCTGGACAGCTACTACCTTAGCAGAAGCCAGAAAGAGCAGAATGTGCCTTATCATTGCTGTCTAAGGAAGATGCATTTATTTAACCTCACACAGTTCCTTCCCATCTCACTTTCAACTTAATCTCTCTCCTGTTAATTTCACTTAGTCCACCTACACATCTTCTTGTGTTCCAAGTGAGTGTACTGACCACATTACAGACATGAAAAGTAATTATCCTGCTGTACAAAACATTCTTGCTGCTGTATTTCAGAAGACATCGGGTCTTCACAATTTCTAATCCAGCGCAAAATAACAATAAAGCCTAACCTGTATTCCTATGGCCATATCCATCTTGGACAGTTCTTGCACATTAATCATTTTGCATGAAGTCAATATAGTTTTTCCCTTTCCAGTTCCATTAACATTTGCAAACCTTTAGATCTTACTTCTGTCTTCTCTAATCCTAGGTGCATGTTACAATTTCATATGGTATAATATTTATATGTTTTTCCCTGTCAATGAAAATAGGATTAAGAAAATTGAAAAAAAAAAATTAAAAGCCACATGTATATTTTTTGCTAATTCAGTAGATGAGCACCAGATGAGCACTTTCTAGTGCCTTCTCTTGACAGTATTATGACCAGTTCTCAAGTCATGGCCCAGCATCCCTAGCCCAACATGATGCTATTTCAAGAAGTAAAGACACTCTAACAGATAAGTAACAAAAACGTGTATGTGTATCTGCATTTTCCCCACTTACTGATACGCAGTAAAATAAAAGAGCACTAGTGCAACCCGTCCTCGAAGGGGCACTGGAAGAATGGGGGGACCTTCTCACCTGCTACGAGGTATGGATTGCAATTTAAATGAAACCATGTAAGGAGAGGGTGCAGGACCAATCACAAACCTTGCCCCTTGCCCCAGTGCTGGGCACAAGGCCCAGGCACCACGGCAGAGCTGCCGCCCCTGACCTTCTCTATTCGCAGCTTGAGAAATGCAACAGAAGTAGCGAACTGAAAACAGTTGTAACTTTCCAAAAAAACTGAGCTACAGTTGCTTTACACGGCACGCTTACTGTGGGCCACACGCAAGGAAATAATCTCGCTTGCCTTGCCACCCTTCACAATGTGAAAGGGCTTGCCAATATACAACTGTATGGAGACAATGAATCTTCCAAATATGTTTTTCAAAAAATTGTATCAGCACAAAATTAAGTCTGGCATCTGCTGATTCTGGTGCAAGGTAACTGACATCATGTATCAGTATTGCCATCAAAACAGAGAAAACAGTAGTCTATCAAATTTATCTTAGATTTCCATTATTTACCTATTTTTAATTAATTTCTTAAAAAATTTCAACAAATTCTCCTTAAGTAGACAAAGATTACCAAAATTCTCTTCTTAGGAGAAGAATCTGCCTATTCACAGGCAACATCAGATCCTTTGCACGTTTGTTTTGTTTGAGCAGTTGATTAATAATTTCTGTCCTTATTTTTCCTTGGACTACATTCCTTTAATTTTTATCTCTTCTAGCTTACAGAGGAAACGTTCAGCAGATACAGTTCTCTCCGTATGTATTCAACATTCAAATTCAGTCTAGCACTTCTTAGTCAAATCTGTCATTATCCCGAACCCTTTGCGCCCCACCACATTGCGTGCCAAAAAGGATTGTGGGGGTTTCACTCCATCCAGCCGTCAAGCCCCGCACAGCCGCTCACTCACTCCCTCACCAGAAGGATCAGGGAGAGAATTGGAAGGGTAGAAGCTAAAGAACTTGTGGGTTGAGATAAAGACAGTTTAATAGGAAAAGCAAAAGCCACACACACAAGCAAAGGAAAACAAAGGATTCATTCACTGCTTCCCACAGGCAGGCAGGTGTTCAGCCACCTCCAGGAGAGCAGGGCCCCATCACACACAACAGTGACTTGGGAAGACAAGCACCATACTCAAAAGCCCCCTCCCTTTCTCTTTCTTCTCCCCACTTTATATACCGAGCACGATGTCATACGGTCTGGAATAGCCCTTTGATCGTTTTGGGTCCTCTGTCCTGGCTGTGTCTTCTCCCAGCCCCCCACGCACTCCCAACTTCCTCACCAGTGTGGCAGGAGGAGGAACAGAAAAGGCCTTGGCTCTGTATAAGCACTGCTCAGCAACAACAAAATCATCTCTATACTATCACCTGTGTCCAGCACAAATCCAAAACATAGCTCCATACCAGACACTGAGAAGAAAATAACCTCTAGCCCAGTTAAAACCTGCACAAGATATACATATATATTTTTTTTTTTTTTTTACCTTCAAGCCTTCTGCTGGCAGTCTGTAGCCAAATCTAGCAGGTAGATCATCAAAAGTCTGGGTTCCATTTTCAAGGTTATACTAAGAGAAATACATTTTTTTAAAAATTAGGTTTCCAACAAGACAGAAATAGTTAACAAGTATAAACAAAACCAAACAACACTGTGTATTTTTTTAGATTAAAATATTTATCACACTTAGGACATCGTGTGACCATGTCAATGAAATCACAAAATTGCTTATTCCACCTGTTTCTACTCACATGGTAACATCATTCTTTTTTTATCTAGCTGTCAAAACAAGAAAGTAAGTAATAGATATTTTGTTGAACTATTTATATGGTAAATCTTTCTTTCTACTGTCTAAAATTCAAATACCATCATATCAGCAGAACAGAAACTACAAACAAACCAAGAGAGCAAAAATCTGAAGAGCTGGGACATTTGGATGTAGACTTTTCATTGGATGGTAGTGGTGGGTGTTTTGCCCTGAATTCGTGTACAGGGAAGAACAGCTTTTAAGAGGTGCTTCACTGTAGACAAAGAATAGCCTCCCTATGCAATCCCTTCTCAACTCCCTGCTATACATTCAGATTACTAGCTGAAAAGTATCTCTACAGTTTTGTTTTATAATAACTATGAGCTTTCATTTTAAAACAGAAGAATACTGTAAAAGACCTTAAATCTGGAAGGTTTGTTTCCCCTTTCTTCGTTCATCTTCTCTGGCTGTATAACATGCCTGACCAACGCAGAACTCATACAGAAAAAAGTGCTAAGTGTATGTATGGTATATTTTTTTCATTAAAAAAAAAAGTGTTTCCTGCAAAAGTTGTGAACTCTACAGTTAACTGACTTGAATGAGCATCAGTTGTTTAATTGAACAGTTTAGTGAGTCAAATGTTTGTCTATTCATCATATCATCCAACTGTCACACAAAACAGACACGTAAGGATCATGTTTGCTTCAGAGGGGTGCTTCCTACAAGCCAGGCTTAGACAGGGGAGCTCAAATTACAGTTCAGAGAAAAACAGTGCCATGATTTATCTGAAGTCTTCCAAAGAAGCAATATTTTGAAGGAGCTTTCTTCCCATAAACTTTAAGGGGAAAGAGGTAGGAATGGAGCCAAATTTCACGGAATCTTCTTTGTTCTGTGTAACCAATGTGCTCCACACAACCTCTCCTCCTGACCTTCCACCACAGAGAGCACCAGTGCACCACCTTCTTCCACCCACCTTCTTCAAAACATCCTGAGCTCGTGCTACCGTCAGTTTCCCTTGAATCACTTGGGAAGCCCCAGCTTAAGCCAGGAGGAGTTCAACAAAAACCTATTTCTTTTTACCCCTTTTTTACAAAATAACCAATCCTGTCTCACATGCACATGACAGCACTTTACACAGTCATGACCCTTTGAGGCTACAACTATACGAGAACACAAATGCACAAAACCACTCCCAAATTAAAAGCGAAAAGAACTTCTTTCCTTGGCAAACCCAAAACTCTGGCCAGAGTTTTGCTAACAAATGGGTAATCATAAAACTGTGGTATCTCTCAAGACTGTAAGTGATCTGTACACCAGCAATTCCATGTGACACAGTGTAAACATTCCCTCTTCTGAGCATCTCTTAAGCATTCCACTGGCTCCTTTGTGTAGAAGTTTAGTTTGTCTCTTCATTTCTTCCTTCAAGATATTCTCACAAAAAATCTGCAACTTCCAAATATCCAAGAATAAAAGACACATTGTTTTTACATGGAATTATTTTAGAATACTACACACAAAAGCTTAAATAGAAAAAAAAAAAAATCAAACTAAACTTCCAAAATGCCCTATTTTTCTTTTTTGAGGTTGGGGTGGGTTGTTTTTTTTGTTTTAAACAACTTTTCTAAGAGAGGAAGAAGCAAGAATAAAAGTTAGGTTTTTATGAAAAGAGGAAGCAGAGGCTTGGTGACAGAGAAAAGGGGGGAAAGGGAAATCGTGTTTACCGTAAAAAGACAGTTTAAAATTTCACAATAAAATGGTGATGTCAGTGCCACAATAAAGCAATTATCTATGTGCATTGTTTCTTTACACTCTTTCTACAAAAAGTATCTATACAATAGTAACAACCTGAGGATCCAAATAACACACTTTAGTTTTCATCAACCCCACTTTACCACAAACCTCTAAGTATTTTTATTTTAACATTTGTCTCCTAGAGTTTGTCACTCTGTTCTCCGAAACTGTTTAGACATTAAAAACTCTTCTTCATATCACTGGAACAAGCAGGAGCCTACAGTAATCAGGTTTAACTATTTCAGTAGCTTAAGCTCTATCCTACAAAGACATTTATAACTTTCTCCTTAAAATGCCACAATATATCGAATTGGTAATAAACAGCACAACAACACCTTCTACCACTGATCTGTGTTCATTATACTGTTTATTAACCTGATCATTTCAAATTCTACACACCCAAAAATTATTTTCCTTAATGATAGCAGATATTTTCAGCTACTTAAAAATTACATCTAGGAGTAATATACACAAAACCCCTTACTGACAAGGCCTCCAGCACACACAAATTATACTAGCCATAGAAGATAATTTAATTTATTTATTTCCAGCAACCCTACCAAATGGCACCCATCACCAAAACTTAAATTGCTGTCTAAACCAAAGCATGGAATTCTTTTAACAGGGTTATAACAGTCTACAAGTCATCTGGCCAGAGTGGAACTTTGTAAATGGGAATTAGGTGCTTTCACTATCATGGTACCTGACATACCATCTGTAAACTCATTTGAAAATGTACAATTTATTGTTTATTGAAGTAAACTGTTAAGGCAATTCCATTCCAAGCAACCTGCTATAGCATTTATTGTATTAAGTGATTCATTAATAGAATAGTTGAAGAGATGATTCAATTTTATAGAGATTACATCCATTTAGAAAAATATTATTATACTTACTGCTAAAATATCTGCCTCCACAGGTAAAAGATTCAGGAAGGCAAATAACTGCACAGTCACAATAGTGTATATCTGAGTGGCAGACAACATCAGCATTGCTATTGACAACAGCATATTTTATTCAATACCTGCAAGAAAAGAATCAGAGTCAAGGCACATAGCAAATACTTTCCTGTGTCATCTTACAGGCCTCTTGGTCACTCAAAACTTTTCTGCTAAAGAAGTATGCAAAATGTTACTCAACATATACCTTTGAGAAACAAATAATCTTAAAGTTATATGATTACTTTAGAAGTTACTTTTGCTAGAAGCCTGTAACCTCCATGGGAGGGACTGCATGCATAAACTACAAAAATTTTAAGAGTAAGACTTCAAAAGGCTTTAGGCACCACAAAAAAATGCAAGGGGTACAAAGGGATGAACATTATATTAATCATCCTCAGACACTTCATTTTAAACTTCCCTTCTTCCAGCATAAATCCAAATCAGCAAAATTCCTGACGTACCTGGAATAATTCCACTAAAAGTATGTATTCCAAATATACACTTGCAAAAGCAATGCGATACCAACTTGTAAGAAAAACCAGTTCTATCAACCTCAGAGAAACTCAGAGATGCTCCAATGTGACACATGCCTTGGGCAGCAGCTCTGATCTCCTGGAAAGCATGTGCATTTTTGAGAACTTTAAAAACAAGTGACACAACTGCTATGCAAAGTTTGCTTAGGTGCACTTCCCAAGCTCATGACTTCAAAAGGAAGTAAATTCTGCTTTGCTAATAAATGTACAACAAAACCAGCAGCAAACCCCAACAGCTTGCGTCTGGAAATGGAGAGGGCTTGTTTTCTAACAGATTAGACTGTGCTTTCAGATTGCTCACTTACCATTCATCAGTTAAAAAAAAAAAAAAAAAAGTGGGGAGAGGGGTTAGGAGAATAAAACCAAACATTTAATACTTTTCCTTTGCCAAAGATTTTTTTAAAATGTATTCAATAAACAAAGGACCTGAATGCCTTCCTTGTATGAGCAATGACATTGCACTCTTAAGTCATTGAGAGTAACGAAATACCCTCAAAACAAAACCCCAAGAAACAACAAAACAAAATACACCAAACACTTGCATGAACAGGACTTTGAACTCCCCCTCAAATTTCATACATGCATTAGCTACAATGGTTAACAGATTTCATTCCATTAGGCTTAGGGTCATAATTGTGTTTGAAACCACAGAATCTGGCCCATTAAATACAACACAAATACTATAAAGACAGAATGAATTCTAAACATTTCTATTCCTTCTTGCACAGAAAAATCTAACACAACATAATACACCCCAGTACTGCTGTTTAGAGACTCAGTGCTCTTAGAAATGAGTTACAGATTACTTTCCGCTCATCTATTCCAAACAATTATTCTTCTGGCTTCAATGAGAGTCCCAATCTAGATCACAAATATGATTCATGGTGAAATGTCATTTATGTGATTGATTAAGTCTGTGAAAGACCAATTTCCTCCACACTTACTATAGGACCTGCAAATCTGTGCTCTCACAATTCACAAACAACACGGTGCAAATTTGCAACATCCGCTCAGTATCATGTTTAATGTAGTAATAAATGGTGGTTCTGCAAAGCTTTCATCTCAAATGCTCAATACCATGTGTCCATAGGCATTTCATCCAATGTGAAGCTTTCAGTTCATAACACAAACACAAGGTAATTTCATAGTCTGCACTTGGAGGTAAAAATTCCACTAGCAAAATTGTAAAGTCAAGCATCCAAAACCAGTCACAGCAATGGGTGAGAAGGTGAGATTTAGACTCCATTTGTGCTCCCCAGAAATGCAATCTGAACTGGAGGAATGGTTAGCTGACAAAGGGATAAAGACTTTCAGAGAGGAAAGACTTGGGAGGTGGGAAAGAATCCTGGCAAGATGCCCAAATTTCCCCTCCATTTCCCATGAGCTTCTATCCTGTTGGATGTTCCCAAAATACAGGATGGATTACTTCCATGCCTCTCTTCCCCTAAAAAAATTAAACTAGTGTTTGTTCTTTCCTACATCTTTACTGACTTTACCCTCTCACTTTCTTTTCCCCAGACGTTATATTCCATCATCTTTATTTCATTAAAGCAGAACTCCCACCAATGCAGTTTCACCAAAATGCCAGTTTAAGATGTTTTGCATCATTTTTTAACAGCCTTTCCATCTACAGCACTCTAGAGACAACAATTACTGTTCATATCTATATCATGCTCCTACAATCTGCCCGTCCTACCCAGTTCAGCTGGACAGATTAAGCAACACAAGCTCAGAGAGAAAAAGACTTGGTGGGATTCTGTACTGTGATCCACCTGGATGAACAACAGCCTTTGTCTGCTGGACACGGTCTTAAAAGAGAATGACAGAGAACTCTTTCACATAGAAAGTTTATTTTATTTAAAGTTTATTATTTAACAGAACTTCTAACTGAGGTAACACATTTTAGTGCTTGAAGTACTAATTTTTTGGTTTTCTTTGACAAGGACTACCTAAACAACAAAACCTCCTTAGGATAATGCTCCATTTCCAGTCCATGCTCTATTGCAGCCTCCCCCAACTAGCCTCTTGCTTACTGCTTTGGCATAGAGTAAGAGAGGTGCATATACCCTAACCACTACTAATTCCTAGAAATTCCCTGCCATCAGGAACAGCCTCATGAGAATGGTGGCAGTCACTGTGAGTGACCACCAGCAGCTAGGAAGAACCTCCAGCTGAGCTCTCACTTCTAAAGGCCACAACCCAGCTCCACAGAGCAGGGCCTCTGCAACCACATGTCACTACTAACCATCCCTGTCTGTACTGCTGCTATGGGCACAATCCAGTCTGGAGACAAACAATGATCAGCAGCCCACAGAGGAACTTCAGATTTCTCTCATGCTGAGCTACAACATGACTGTGGGCAAGCAACCTCTTAAGAATACAGAAAGCACGAAGTATCTTATTCCCTTTATAAAAGCTCACACCTAAACATGATCAAGCTAGAAAATCCAACATTCAGAATTTAAATATACGTGATCAAGTACACCTCATACTCACAGGTACAAAACAAGCACCAATGAAGTGCTACATTCAGCAGGAAATCTAACCGCTTTCACTACTGAATGTAAGAGAATTGTATGGTCCACAGATGGACAACAGTCTCTCTAAAGATTCTTCCTGTCTCAAAGTAAGAAATTACTGGAAATTACATAAAATAATTACAACACAAAACAACAGAAATGGGTCCATTTCTGGTTTCAAGATAGATACAAGAATTAAAATAATTAACAGACAAGTTTTAAAACTGGACAGTATGTGCTTAATAATATAATTATCTGAACTCCTCTAACTTCTTTTACTGGAGTAATTAAAAGTACTTCACAAACAACTTAACTCAATTAGGTCATCCAAAACATTCGTTGAAGCAAATTTTTGTCAAAAACCTCCAAACTGTGGCTTCTTATATAAATAGTTCCATGTGAATTTGTTTTCATGTGATTGTAGATATTTCTGCTGTAAACTGTCTGTTGACTTATCTGGGAAATCATAGCAAACACTACTACTTTCTTTTTCAGAATCAAGAAACAGCTAAGAATTCCTGCCCTTCTGACCTATCCTTCATGGGTTTTTCAAGCAAAAAGCATTGCTGCATGATGTGAGGTTCTCAACATTGAAGCAAATACCAGAGAGATAGATTTGATTAAGCAAACATGAAGATAATTAGAATTCATTATTACTATTTGGAGGAAACAGCTGATACTTTCAAAAACAGTTCTCATGATTCTAACTTGGTCAGAATCACACATACAATGCTTTGTGAAATTTTCATCTGGTTCACAGAAATGAAGTTACACTTATAGGAAAGAAATGGTATTGAGTCACAAAATTAATGAACTTTTATTACTAAATTAAGATTTATCACCTTCTCTCATCAGCCTGCCCTAAAAAAGAGGACATCAGTGAAACTGGAAGAACAAAAGGACCTTTGTTTCAAAAATACAGCCATTTTTACTATGACAGAAGCAACAATACACTTGAAGCTATCAAAGCACTTTAACCAACACAGTCAATTCAGCACAGAGAAAAGCACTTAAAGAGCATTAAGCAAGGTTAGAAAATACCAGAATTAAAGTGGTGCTTGCAAACAACATGCATATACAGTGCAATCTTCCCCATCAAAGTTACATACACACAAATTCTTCTGTACTCAGGATCTGCTGCCTCAAATGCAAGCCAAAAAAGCCTCACAACTCCTGAAATTCCATGGCTCTTTGGAAAGCATGCCCCCTCTCAGGTGAGGGAGGCAGCTCAGAGCACACAGAAATGCAGATGTGTGGAAAAGGACTATTCTGTAAACCACACAAAGTTAAACCTGACTCTGCAGTAACCTTCCGCACTTTACACCTGATTTGCCAGTGTGTAAAGACAAAGTTGTCCTTAACTTTGAGCATTTCTTCCCACTCTCCATGCTAGAACTCACAAACCAAACTGAGCCTGAGGTGCTGCATCCCTCTGTCATGGGACTGAACAGGACAGAAATGAGGAGAAAATATGGGGTGTGCTGGAACCAGCATAGTTATGAGCAGTAAGACACCCCTGAAGTAAACACACCAAGCACGTTTAAGATAGAGGTCACAAAGATGTTATACAGCTCGAGACATAGACAAGAACTTTCACAGCTTTTGGCAAATGTTCACAAATCAGGCTTCACAAACTACACATAAATATTTATTTTTCAGACATTTATATCTCAATCAACTTAAAATGTGTTTCAGAGCAGAATACAACACAAAGCAATTCCATGTTCACATGGTTACGTTCATGTTTCAGCTCTCAATAAAAAAGATTTTCCCTCCCACTTCTGAAAAAAAACAACAACCTGTACACCTGTATGAAACAAACTTAAACCCTATTATTTTAAAGCCAAATAAGATTATAATCCTTACAGCAATCACAAAAAAACATATGAACATACAGAAACTTTGGGACAAATTCCAAATATTTTGGAAGACTGGGCTGCACCTTCCAAAATTTCATAAGCAAAAGAGGAACAAAAACTAGACAGCTAATAACAGTAAGAGTCATTCACATTCTCTAATCCCCCCATATCTGAATTCTTGCATTTTGGTACCATCATATCATTACTGACACAAATCTCCATCTCAGACCTATCACAAAACTGGACACTGACGCACGCGAAGTAAGATCAGCACTCACACCTATTAAGATGCAGGAACAATTCCTCTCCCTTAATTTTACCGTTTTTACTAAGAACTGGGCTTTCAGCCAGTCAGACTCCACGCTGCTCGTTATCCTGCAAACCTAACCAGCACCTCGGAGCACAGCCAGTCTCAAGAATCATACACTCGGCAGAGACGAAACGCGCGAGCAGGTGTCGAACTTTCACCGGGCCAGGAGCGACGCTCGGGGAGCGCCCCAGAGGCCTCCACTCCGCTTTGCTTATCTCCCTCCCGCGGTCCCGGGCAGTGTCGGGACCGCGGCCTCTCCAGCCGGGCTCAGACCTGGCTGGGCCTAAGCCGCCCACGGAACTGGGCCCCGCCTCGCCACTCCAAGGGTGGAGGCGAATAAGCGCTGCGCAATGGAGCGCCGGGCCCGTAAGTACTCAGCCGCCACACAGCCTGAACGCCCAGGGAGCCTAGCGGCCGCGCCCCAGTGCTCACCTCTGGCCCGGGGGACCCACCCCGCGCTCACCTGCGGCCCGCGGCCCGCGGCCCCGCGGTCCCTGGGCGGCCTAGGCCGACGCCATGGCGCGTTCCGTGAGATCGGCGCCCGCGCCGGAAGTCCCGCCCGCCGCCGCGCGGTCGCGGGCGGTGGCCCGGGACAGCCCATTGGCCACAAGGGCTGTCGCTCAGCTGCGGCGGGGCGGACCTAGCTCCGCTGGCGGTGCGTGGCTCCGCATTGGCTCCCGCCCCGCCGCCAGGGGCCGCGCGGCGCCAAAGCGGAGCCCTCGGGCAGCCCCGGCGGGCCTGGGGAAGGTGCCGGGAGCGCCGGGCGCAGCTGGCGCGCGGGTCCTGCGAGCCCAGCTGGTCAGTCAGCATGCGGCAGGAGGCAGTGCTGGTCTGTGATTCCACGGACGTATGGATGTGTACGTGGAGTTCCTGTGGCTGGAGGATGTCTTGTCCTAAAGATTAAAGCCAAACTCTCGACCGAGAGAGGAGGGGACAATTAACCTGAGCGTAAGGACTCCCACCAGCTTCACAGGAACTTGTACCTATTTCCCAGCCACAACATTACAAGTATTTCCATGTAGATGTATCTATGACAATTTATAAGTTTGTAAATTGAAAAAAATTATGTTGGAATGCACAGCATTTCACCTGGGAGTCTTATTGAAACACTGCATCTGCATATATGATTCTGGAATTTGTATTCAGAGTCGGAAGCTAAAACTTGACAACGTTTTAATAGTGTAATTTACTCTATATAAAGAACCTTGCTTCAGTCACCGGGATAGCCTGTGTCTGTGACTGCCAGTCTTGCAGAAAAGTTCAGCAATGTCTGAACAAAAGCTACCGCTTCCACATGGTAACACAATGCAGGAACGTTTTTTTCCACTCACATTTTCCAGACATTCTGTTCCTAAAAAACCTTCAAAAGTTGTTCAGCTTTTGTGTTTAACAAAATGAACTACCTCTTAAAGGTAAAACAGTTAAGAGAAGTTGTTATACATAATTTTAATAACTTAGAACCCTGGGGTTTTTGTTTGGTCGGTGGTTGTTGTTGTTGTTGGCTTTATTTAACAAGGAATACGCATTTTGCTGTGGTTTCAGCACACCGGGGCAGCAGCATCAGCGTCTGGATGACACAGCAAGATCTCCACGTTACCGGGGCTGTACAGGGAAGTGGGCTTGAACTGCTGCTTGAAGGTAGAATAACAGAATAATCAGGAAGGAAAGGAAACACAGAATCTGTTACCTCACTTCAGCACAGGTCTGTAAGATAGAAGAATGGTTTCGCTGCAGCAACACGCACTTGGGGAGACCCGTCACTCCGTCCGTCCCCAGTGCAGCCCTTGTGCTCTCTCCCGTAGCTTCCCGGGCAAGTCACAGCCCCGCTGCCCCGGGACACCAGTGCCTGCCGAACGCCGAAGCTGCCGCGCCCCCAGGGCGGCAGCAGCCGTGTCCCCGCAGGCCCCGGCCCCGCGCAGGCGCTTGCGGGGCACCTCCCCTTCCCGGGCGGTGGTGGCCGAGCGGCGGCGATGCTGCTGGTGTTGTCGGCGGAGCACAGGGCGCACCTGGGCTGTTTGCCACGGGCCGGCGGCGCAGGTCGGGGCCGCGAGGGCTCCGCGGGCGGGAGGGAACCGAGCCGAACCGGGCCGGGGCTGCAGGGGCGTCTTTCCTCTCTCTGTCTTTACAGCCATCGGCGAGCTGGGGCGCCTGGCACTGGAGCAGCTGCGGCGAGGAGCGGCGCCGCGGGCCTGCGAGACCGCCGCCAGTGAGAGCCGGGCCGTGGGGAGCGGAGGAGCGGGCCGGGGCTGTGGGGAGCGGAGGGACCGGGCCGGGCCGAGCCGAGCCGTGCCGTAGTGGTTTCGCAGCAGGAGGGCGGGAATGCAGTGGGCTCTGCGCCGGCCACGAAGGACCCCGCGTCCCCGGTGCACGGCGGTGCGGGGCCGAGGGAACGGGCCGGCGGCATGGAGCTCCAGCATCGCGGGGGTCGGTGCTTTGTGCCCACTGTGGGGAGGGCTACGGAGATCTCCTTTCCGACCCAAACCCTTCTCTGTACCGTGCCATAAGATACTGGTTTGTGTTTTTCTTATGTTTTTGCTTTTGGTTTGAGGGGGTCTCTAACATGCTGTACATTATTATTTGAAGGGTGTGAAACCCTTTTTTTTTTTCTAATCATATTTTGCACGTTAAGCATTGGATAAATTTGCAGCTTTGAGTCTCATTGCTGCGGCAGTTAGCAACTAAGAAGCACTTTGTGCTTTCTTTAAAGGAAAGCTGAACATTGGCGTTGACACCATTCAGCACGGGGTAGAAGGACTTGTGTATCTTCTTACTGAGAGTTCCAAGCTTATGGCAAGTATACCTTTCTGTAAGGTCGGGGATACAATCAAGAGATGTCTTCTGAACACTTAGACCTCTAAAAATACTGATGAATGGGGAAAACATAGCTCAAAATTTTAATGACATGTATTGTTTAAATTTCAGAAAAAGATGTCTCATGCTGTTGTATTATTGAAACATTGCATCTACATATACGACTGGAATTTGTATTCAGTATCTGAAGTAAAAACTTGACAAATAGTGTAATTTACTACATATAGAGAAACTTACTTTAGGATTAAGATCTAAATAAAAAAACTCAACTGAAGAGTTTGTTGTTCAGCTACTGTACAGGATGTGGGCTAGACTAGCCCCTTGTTCAGCATTCCTTGTCTTTGTCTAATGTGGGTTTGAGAGCTTTTTCAGCTCTTGGCATCAAAAGTTTGAGTGGGTATAAGCAAACACTAAAAGATTAGTAGTTGGACAATTACTGTTTCCATTGGAAAGACTTGTAACTATTGATGTAGTAGAATATTTGAGCAATGACTACATGGAGAAGGGATACAGAGACAAGGAATGCCAGATTAAACTCAGGCAAGTGTTGCTCCCAAGAGGAGGTAGGGAGGGGATGGAAATGGTGCAGAGCCTTTACTTGAAACAAGGGCTCTTGACTGACAGGTTACAGTGTACTGTGGTAGAATGTGGTTGGCTACAGACTGTGTTTGCGGGGTGGCGCATTGGAGAGGTACGATGGCATTTTCTGTGGAGTCAGTAACAGCTTCCCCAATGCTGGGTCAGGCTGCTGCAGTCAGCGCAAAGGCCATGGCCTGTGAAGCTTCTCCTGCCCTTGGGACAGGAGCATGAACATTGTGCCTTGTGCTGCTCATGTGCAGATCGCTACTGGGTGTTTGTAGTCCGGTTATCAGTGGCACAGTAGCACCCTGACAAGTGGATTCATGCAGCATGTCCTGCCTCGTGACATAGCTGAGGTGCTCCCTCATGCTGTTTTGGTCGTTGATGTGAAGGCTTACATATGAAGGGATCAAATGTTCTTCTTTAAAAAAACTGTTCCTGAATCTCATGCAAATCTGCAGTAATACGTCAACATCTGTAAATCCTTTAAAACCTGGGTATTTGTTTTGTCCAAGGTGTAGAATTGTACTTGGACATTCCTGCAGGAAAATAACTGCACCATAGCATATGTGATGTTTAGTTACAGTTTTACCTGGTTTTCAAGAAATAATGATGATTACACAGTTCCATATTAAGGCCTAAATTGTTATTTCTAGATTTCTGAGGTTGACTTCCAAGATTCCATTCATGTTTTGGGATTCTCAGATGAATTGAACAAATCCTTGCTCCAGCTATACCTTGACAACAGGAAAGAGATCAGGAGCATTCTTGGAGAGCTGGCGCCAAGGCTTCCCAGCTACCACAGTCTAGAGTGGAGACTGGATGTGCAGGTGACTTCCCTGATGTTTTTAGTATTCCATATTTTACTTCACATTTTTTTTTAAATAATAAAAACCTGCTAAACAATGTAAAAATAATTGAGGCAGCAGTACTTCATGTATTTAAAACCGATATGACTTTGTTAGTGCCCCACAGACAGCTAGTTGTGAGATAAACAGGATATGCAATGATGCAAAGTACTTGTTGCCTGATGAAAATTGAGTCCTTGGCTCTATTGGTATTTTTATATACTAAACATATTTGGTCTTGATTATCACCTAATTTTCAGAAATATTATGAAAGCATTGATTAAAGTGAGTTAGTATTGGTTAGTATTCCTTAATTATAGAACACAATAGTAGCTTGTGTGTATCTTTAATGTGCATGAAAAGGGTTTCTGAACAGTCCTTCAGGCAGATTCTACAAACCTGATGAGAATTGTTAAGTACAAACATTGATAACCATCAATCATTTCCCTGTTCCCATCCCACTGAACCCCTCCTGCAGCTTGCAAGCAGAAGTCTGAGACAACAGATCAAGCCTGCTGTGACTATGAAGCTACATCTTAACCAAAGTGAAGATCAAACTGCCCAGGTGTTGCAAACTGACCCTGCTACCCTTCTCCACCTTATCCAGCAACTGGAGCAGGCGTTGGGGGAGATGAAGATGAACCACTGCAGAAGAATAGTGCGCAACATGAAATAAACTTGATTTGTCTCTGCTGTCTTACTAAGCAGTTTGTGAAACAACTCAGAACACTGCTCATAAATACATTTTGAGGAAAAATAAACATCTGGATCAGATGAACTGCTTTCCTGTGCCAGGATCTTGAGCCAGTATTTACCGGCCGAATGTCCTCAGCTGCCAGCTTTTCACATCTGCCTGAGACAAGATGGATAATTGGATTTGCTTTACTTGCAAATGTAGGCCTTCAGTATGCTATGCTGAGAATTTCTGTAGCTCTAAACGAATATAGTTCTGCTTGAGCTTTCCTACATCAAGTAGAACTCTTCATTACATGAAGCTGCGCATTGTTACATTTATCAAGTAATTTTTTCCCTTTTTGCTTCTGCTTTGAATTTTTTTTTTAACCCCTTACTAGGTGGGAATGATACTGCACAGGAAGGTTTCTCCCGCCTAGACTTAGGTGTGTGTGAGAGTCCACGTGGGACTGCTGCCCTTTTCTGAGGATTCGGTCAGGGTGAGGGCTCTTGTTCCACTGCTGCTCTGCCCTGCTCTGGTGTAGCCGAGCTGTCACTCCCATTAGCAGAGCCTGCTGTGACGCCATGAGGCAGCTGATGCTTTCTGCAGGCCACTGGGCTGGCAAACTGGATATACATGAAGGTGGTCTGAAAATCTGCAAAAGTGAAGTCATGGGTGAAGAGGCAGGTTAAGAATAGCATTAACTTCTGCTGACTCTGGTCTTTGTGCTGTGATGCCACAGTTTGTGTTCCCCTGTTTGAGTAGTAGTTATAAAGGCAAGACCAGCTATTGCAACAGAAATTATGCTTTTCCATTGTTAAAAAAAAAGTCTAATAAAGATTATGTCAAAAGTTACTTTTCAGTTGTATCCTAATGCAGTATTTTGCAGCTTTTGTGAGTATAATTAACTAGTTTTACTAATCAATGGTTTTGTGTCACCACTGAGGGTGCACCATAGCATACAGATTCTACAATAACTGTATTTACTGTCTTTCATGGCAATACCATAAACTTCTTTATTTACTGTGTTTTTACATCTACAGATGCATTCTTTTCTTTTTGTTTTGAATTTTTGTACCTGTGAGAGGTATTATTTCAAATTAAGTGTTTTAAGAAAAGTCAGTTCTCTAGAAAATGGACTTGCCTATTCTCCAGTTGCTGTGTGCAGCATGGCAATGGTGTAAACAAGCTGAAGTTCCTCTCATATGAATCAGCAAAGTGTTTCTTTTACCATTGTCGTGGTTTGACATTGGCCAAACACCAGGCACCCACAAAAGTTGCTCGCTCACCCTACCTTGCCACAGCTGGGGCAGAGGAAAGAAAAATTTAATGAACTCTTCATGAGTGGAGATAAGGACTGGAAGAAAACACTCCAAGGGCAAAACAGGCTCAACTTAGAAGTATAAAGTGAATTTATAACTAACAAAATCAGAGGAGGATAATGAGAAGTAGAATAAGCCCTTAAAAACACCTTTTCTTCCCCCAGCCCCTCCCTCCTTCCCACTGACAGTGCAAAGAGATAGGGTGTGGGGGGTTTGGTCAGTTCATCACCCAAGGTTTTCTTCCACTGCTCAGGGAGAGGATTCCTTCCCCTGTGAGGCTGTGGGGTTCTTTCCACAGGAGACAGTTCTCCAGGGTGATTCCAATCTCACAAGCAGCAGTCCTCCCAAAACTGCTGCAACGTGAGTCCCTCCCACAGGTACACAGTCCTCCCAAAACTGCTGCAGCGTGGGTCACTTCCTTGGGGTGCAGTCCTGCAAGGACAGGCTGCTCCAGCCTGGGAGCAGGGCCCTCTCTCTGCACTGGGTCTCCCACTGGATCACAGCCTCCTCCAGGCATCCACCCACTCCAGCATAGGCACTTCCCCCAGGGGCTGTGGGTGGATCTCTGCATCCCCCGTGGAGCCCCAGGGGCTGCAGGGGCACAGCTGCTTCACAGTGGTCATCACCATGGCCTGCAGAGGAATCTCTGCTCCGGTGCCTGGAGGACCTCCTCCCCCTCCTTCTCCACTGACCTTGGTGTCTCCATGTTTTTTCCCTCACATGTTCTCACCTCCTCCTCTGGCTAGAAAAATCTGTGCCACTCTTTGTTTTGATGTTCTTCTTAAATCTGTTATCACAGAGGCATTACAATCATCTCTAACCGGCCCAGCCTTGGCCAGTGGCATGTCCATCTTCAGAGCCATCAGAGATTGCCTCTGCTGGACATGGTGGAAGCTTCTAGCAGCTTCTCACAGAAGCCACCTCTGCGGCTCCCTGCTACCAAAAACCAGACTGTGCAAAACCAACACAACCATCTACATGTGGTGACCTTTTTCACAGAATCATCTTCGTATATAGTACATGGTAATCAAATGTGATCAAATATTACTACTTGGGATTTTTGATTAGTATTTTTTATGTAATTGACCTCTGTTTTCAGATGAAACACAGGAAGAGCCGATACATAGGTGAGTGGTTTCCCTCATTCCATCTCTCCTCACTATAGCCATAGTCTGGAACTCAGGGCAGGAAAATAGGAGTTTTAGATACAAATCCTAGAAACTTTTTGTGTCGTCTCACTACTGCCTGATGAATCTGAACATATTTACCTTTTTCTCTCTTAAATGTTTTTTAAAAATACAGCTGTTATAGAGCTGATTGGCATCATGGTAAGTGCTGGCAGTCTACACATGGCTCATATCCTGAAGCATGTGCTAACTGAGAAGGGGGAGGGTTTTCCTTAGGGATTCTGAGTAAAATGGTCAGTTGAAAGCAGATGTTGAGAATGCAGAATGTCACTGGAGAGTCTGCATGTTTCTTTGTGCAGTGTGTTGCAATATTGTAGAAGGAAAAGCTGTAACACTGAATGGTTTTGTTTCCTTTTACAAAAAATTACCTCAATTGAGGATAGTCAAAGGTAAACTGAAGCTGGGTGAAACTGAGAGAAACTCAAACTCTGGCAGTGATCCACAAACAGACTCAAGGAGAGAGGGAAGGAGAAAGATCCTTTACACCAAGCATCTTACTTTTAAATTGTATGTTTCAAGTTGTTCTGGGGGAAGTACTGAGCCTGGAAAAGCAGCTGCTCGGCAGCAGGGTTTGGGCTTAATTATTGGAAAGGCAGATTTGCCTTTAGGTAAGGTTGGAACTGGTCTAGAACTCTTCAAGTTCTTGCTTCTCTGTCTTCACAGCATCCAGGGTAGCTGCTGAGGGCTTAGCACTTAAACCACGCTGGTGAGTGTGACTACACGGCAAGCAGCACTGGCTGACGGTGCCTCTGTAGGGCGGGTGAGGCTGGGGAGTGAAAAGGCATCTGTGTCAGTAACCCAGAGATACTGGTAAAACAAGAATTCACTCTTGGATCTGATTTTTTTGATTTTGTTGTAAACTCCCAAATTAAAGGTGACAGATAAAGCTACATTTAATGTATCTTCTCTAATTAATTTGCACTTGCTTTATAGAAACCCTTGAACCTGACAAGGAAACTACAAAGCATTTTTCACAAGCTACTAAAAAAAATGTTACGTTGCTACTTTTAACCCATTTTATTTTTGATAGGCTTTTAAAAATTTACTACTGTTCCATTGTGTTCTTTGTTCTCCATTATTTAGTTTGAAGGAACACAAGTTTTCTGTTCCTATATGGCTATTCACAGATGTACGTGGAGCACTCAGCTGTAGTTACTGCCTGCTCAGAGTCTCCTTGCACAGAGCAAACCCAAAGCAGAGGCAGAACCATGCCAGGCTGCACTGTGTGCTGGTCACTTGGTTACCCAGAAAGAACAAGGCTTGCCCGGGGACCCTCTGTGGCAGGACGTGTCCAACCCCCTCTCTACCACAGATGGTTGGTGCATATGGAAGAGACAACCCAGGCCAGGTCAAAGGCCCAGCAAGGGTTCATCCCTGGTGCCAAAAGGGCTCAGGCCCTTACTTTCTCAGGTAAGAATCAACATCTTAGTCTGGAGAGCAGATGTGGGAAGAGATAAAAGAAAAATAAATATTCCTGACTGAGAGACACTGTTTTACAAACTACAAAAGCACACACGAATTACCACGGAGGCAGAAGCCTCCTACACACACACACCCTGAAAATGTGCGGGACTTCTCCCAGGAGTTTGGATGCAGAGCCCACGATTACTTTCCTGGGAACTGAGGGAAAGGATTTAGATGTGTGCTCCATCAGAAATTGGATGATAAGAAACATTGGATCCTAAGTTACATTTTTTCTTTGTTTAGCTGTAAAATTAATAGGTACCTTTAACCCCATGCTGTATTTGTCTACTAGTAGTTTCTTTTTGTTTTAGTCCTGTGTAGTAAATAGTCTATTTAAAGTCTTATGTCTGTTAGTTTTGTGTCTATTAAATAAAGAATTCATTCTATGATAGACCAAATTGGCCATTATTAAAGAACTTGTGAATGAGAGTGGGTTTCGGGGTGCTGGCCTCCCCAATAAAGCTACTGCTTGCTGCTGGAGGCCTGGGCAAAAGGCAGGGACTTATCAAAACCCTCACATTTATTCATAACACCCTGAATGTTTTATTTTATAACAGACATCACGCATGCAGCTTCACCTATGTGGGCTTTCTCAGAAAAATGTTAATCTATGAAGAGCTTTGACATAAAGCAATGATGGTATGCTTATGATAAGTGGTCTAATTAACATAGATGAGATGGCCCCGTGAATGAGACTGTCAGAGCCTTCCCCTGAATGGACATGTCACCTGGAAAGGAATGGAACAGGTAGAGAGTGTGTGGTTTGTCTTTACTCAAAGATACAGAGCCCTGGAAGTAACAAAAGCCCTTTTAAAGGCCATATGAAAAATCACTCATGTTCAGATCATTATCTGTGCAATGACCACACCATGACCACAGAATCTCATATACAAAGGATTTAAATACGGATATTGCAGGAAAGAAAAAAGATATGTAATGTCTGCATATCCCTAGAGCAGGTGCTATGATTAGCACTGCTCTTTGAGCTTGTTGCAGCAAGGAACCCAGTACAAAGCAGTAGAAGAATGGTACAAAAATTCTTTGGGAAGGGAAACATAAACAAGTCTCAGGAGTACTGGGTTTCCTGACCAGAAATACAGCAGATGTCAGGAAAAATAACAAAAAACCAAAAAACAAAAACGCTCAACAAACAAAACCCCCCAAGCCCCCACAAAAACAAAGAACAATAAAACAAACCTCAAGGAGGAGATCTGCCAAGCCAGTGGAAATATGAACAGGAAATGTGAGGAAAAGTAAATGACAGGGAATATTTGTTAAAGCAAAGCAATCAGGAAATGCACAGGATCTATTTCACAGAGCTAGCTGTAGTTCGTGTATGGGCTTAAACTGCAAATCTGAGAATCTGCATAACCAGTATTATATGTAACACTGATTTGAGGGACAAAGATGGTTCAGTCAGGCCCACATTCTGCACTAGAGAAGTCAAATGAAGTTTAGAGAAGTTCATGCTTCTTTTTAAGAAGTAAGGAATAAAGTTCAGAAAAAACGTACTTAAGACTTTTCTGGTGTAGATTCTGACTACTGAGAAGGGTGTATTCTTATCATCAGCATAACCTGGAGTCTATCCAAAATGCAGAAATAAAACAGCAAAATGTGTGACTAAAATAAAGCCCTGGTTGTTTAGCCAATGTGTGATATCTCTATGTGTGTAGTCATAAAAACACTGGATGCTTCCTTCTGTAAAAACCAACACTGAAGTTGGAAAGTGAACAGTATTATTCTTTATAGACACAGTTACTGAATTTAAATAATTTTGGTCACATCACCATTCAAAAGTTATTCCAAGTGCACCAAAAAAATGAGACAATTGTATGTATTAATTATAGAAAACCTCAGCTATGCATTTTGATGACAGCTCTGGTTTCCAGTATAGGCTAAACCAAAGACAAGTGACTGAATGGGCAGCCAGCAGAGATCCACAAAGCATCACACCTGCATTTGAAACTGCCCCTACAGACAGTGAACTGGAAGGACTTACGATACAGCTCTGCACAGGACGTGTACTTGCCAGCAAAGGGCCAAACCTTATCCAAACCACAGCGAAGTGATTGCTGTCCATATCAATACGAATGCTTCATTCCTCCCCATCGCCACAGCATCACTAAATCATGCAATTAAACTTGTACGTGAATTAATTTAAGCATCATTTTGCTTCCAGAAATTAGTATCATCCATTAACTTTCTGAACAACGGTTTTGAAGCAAAGCTTATTAGCGTGGCAGAGACAAAGCGCTCCGAAGGTTCCCTGGGCACCATGAGCTGGGGCTGGACCGGGGCAGCCGCTCCGCGCGGGGTCCCGGCGGCGTAGAGACCTGCCGACCCACCCGGCTGACAGCGGCACGGCGAGGGCGACGCGGGATGGGACGAGGGCGGGACGGGCTCCGATGGCCACCCGGCCCCGGCCCCGAGGGCCGTCCCGTGCCCAAAGTTTCCGCGGCAGTTGCATAACCGCGGGCGGGGCGGCGCGGGGGCCGGGCTGGA